>JAHLJT010000631.1:230712481-231024061 GCA_031308135.1 Acheta domesticus
ATCGTGTATGGGCTGCAATGAACACACAAAATGAGATGTTGATATAATGTGTTTAATGTTTATCGCTCGAAGTTGAAAGCAGATTTCATAGGTTCAAAATCAGTGCATTAATAGAAGCTACATTCATAAGAGAGGAATTATTTTAATAATACAATTATTATAAATACTTGTATTATAATAATCGAAATTTTTGGGGAAACGACGATACATCGACCGGACGGAGAACTCCAGACGCCGCACCGCCCGTCTTTGCCACCGTTGATTCCGCTGCGAGTGAGAGGGAGTCTACGTCCCCCCCCCCCCCCACCGTTACAGGGCCAGTGGCCCCGCCACAGGGGAAGGCGCGTGGCGACGCCGCGGGGCTCCGCAGGGGGCGGAGCGCGTCGCGTGGGGCGGGTGGGCGTCGGCCGAGCGGAGAGGAAGGGCCTCAAGGCGAACGTGGACCTAACCGGGATTTGAACCGCTTCCAAGCGAACGCCTCGTCGCCAGCTGACCTCCACGCACCGGCCGACAGGCAGATATTTCGCGCTCCGCGAGAAACGGTTGTTGGCAGGTCGGCTGGCCGCTCTCTCTCCGTTGCCCCGTGTCGCCCACGCCCGCCGCCCGCCACTGCCCTGCCGGCCCAACGTCCGTCATCCGTCGCCCGTCGCCCCGTCACCCCCTCGCCCGTCGCCCCGTCGCCCCATCGCCCGTCGCCCCATCGCCCCGTCGCCCCGTCACCCCGTCGCCCGTCGGCCCGTCGGCCCGTCGCCCCGTCGCCCTGTCGCCCCGTCGCCCCCGTCGCCCGTCGCCCTGTCGCCCCGTCGCCCCGTCGCCCCGTCGCCCCGTCGCCCCGTCGCCCCGTCGCCCCGTCGCCCAGTCGCCCGTCGCCCCGTCGCTCGTCACCCGCCGCTCGCCACCCCGCCGCTCTCTCTCCCTGTTGCTCGTGACCGCCGCTCCTCGCCGGCCACCACCCGCAGCCGCTCTCTCTCTCTCTCTCTCTTTCTCCGTCGCCCCGTCGCCCCGTCGCCCCCGTCGCCCCTCGCCCGTCGCCCGTCGCCCCGTCTCCCCCGTCGCCCCGTCGCCCAGTCGCCCCGTCGCCCCGTCGCCCCGTCGCCCCGTCGCCCCGTCACCCCCTCGCCCCGTCGCCCCCGTCGCCCCATCGTGCCGTCGCCCCGTCGCCCCGTCGCCCCGTCGCCCCGTCGCTCCGTCGCCCCGTCGCCCCGTCGCCCCGTCGCCCCGTCGCCCCGTCGCCCCGTCGCCCCGTCGCCCCGTCGCCCCGTCACCCCCTCGCCCCCTCGCCCCCTCGCCCCTCGCCCGTCGCCCGTCGCCCCGTCGACCCGTCGCCCAGTCGCCCCGTCACCCCGTCGCTCCATCGCCCCGTCGCCCCGTCGCCCCGTCGCCCAGCTCGCCCAGTCGCCCCGTCGCTCCGTCGCCCCGTCGCCCCGTCGCCCAGTCGCCCCGTCACCCCGTCGCTCCATCGCCCCGTCGCCCCTCGCCCGTCGCCCGTCGCCCCGTCTCCCCGTCGCCCCGTCGCCCAGTCGCCCCGTCGCCCCGTCGCCCCGTCGCCCCGTCGCCCCGTCACCCCCTCGCCCCGTCGCCCCGTCGCCCCGTCGCCCCATCGTGCCGTCGCCCCGTCGCCCCCGTCGCCCCGTCGCCCCGTCGCTCCGTCGCCCCGTCGCCCCGTCGCCCCGTCGCCCCGTCGCCCCGTCGCCCCCGTCGCCCCGTCGCCCCGTCGCCCCCTCGCCCCCTCGCCCCCTCGCCCCTCGCCCGTCGCCCGTCGCCCCGTCGCCCCGTCGCCCAGTCGCCCCGTCACCCCGTCGCTCCATCGCCCCGTCGCCCCGTCGCCCCGTCGCCCAGTCGCCCAGTCGCCCCGTCGCTCCGTCGCCCCGTCGCCCCGTCGCCCCGTTGCCCGTCACCCGTCACCCGCCGCTCGCCCACCGCCGCTCTCTCTCCCTGTTGCTCGGTGACAGCCGCTCCCACGCCGGCCACCACCCGGAGCCGCTCTCTCTCTCTCTCTCTCTCTTCTCTTCTCACGTCGCCCCGTCACCCCGCCGCCACCACCCGCCGCCGCGCCCGTCGCCGGCGGCGCGGTGGCCACGACCGCGACCCCGCCGCGCCACTCTGGGTGAAGGCTGCCCGTGGACGCGCGAATGGCGCGGCGCGGCGCGGTGGCGACGGAGGCGGTGGCGTCGCGACGCCCGCCCGGCGGCGCCCACCGCGCTCAAGGTCGACGCGCGTCGGCACGAGCCGGAAACCGCCGTGGCGCAGCTGGTGGCGGAGGCGGACGAGGCGGTGGCTGCCATAGCAACGCGGTAGGGGGCGGTAGCGATCGCCACTTCACGTAGACGTTTCTCCTTGTTTCTTCAGGCATTCAGAGTTTCCGTGGTTACTAACGAATCTAGGTAATTTGGCATTTTCCTTAATAAGTGATTAATGATTACAATTCACAATCGTATTTATGAAGGGTCATATTTTATTATGACATAATACTTGTCAGCATCACGAAGCTACAGCATTTCTCATTCATTATTTCCAAATTCTGTTTCCTATATAACGTGTTAATATAATGCGTAATATTATTTCCACCACTACTATTAAGAAATAACTCGGAGTTATTCATCTCTTCTTCAGAATAACACTTCGCTGTATTTGGGTATTTTCAATTGTTTTTTCATGGTATTTTGGAGAGGGAAAATAGATTGTCAATAACTCGAACACCCATTAACACTCAGGTATCCACGATTCCAGCGAATGAATGAGAGTGACAAAAAATTTTTCGTCGTTAAAGTCTGCTTCAAGATTCTTTAAATTTTCAATTTTAAAACCATTCTCAATAGTAACCTTGAATAGTTAGTAATTAAATTTAAATGAAATGAACTCTGCTGAGTTTTTGGTATAATATGGTAAATGATTTTCCTTTCGTGAACATGAACATAAATTTTAATTAATTAATTTACCCTTTGCACTTTTAGTGCTGCAGGATTATCCTGCTTAGGGTTAGAGGAGGTTAGGACTCCTCTTTCAGCCATTTTTCCGGTTTTATCCCCACTTCCAAGGCCCTCTGTACAGAAGAATGTAACGGGTATCTAGTAGATGGTTGTGTCTCTAGAAGTGGGGTGAAGATGGCGTGGCAAGCGTCATGCTTCAACCGGACACCTTTTTCATAAACATAAATAAATAGCTTATAAACTTTATTCCAGATACAGTTGCACCATTTTTGGTAGGCTCTGCTTTAGTCCTCACATCAAAATTAACATTGTGAAGAATACCGGTAACAGGAAGGGTAACAGTAACTGGAAGGCCGCGCATTTGATCCCGGTGACGTACCGGACATTTGCTTAATGCCTTGAACATCACTGAGTTGTGGCATTTCCAAGAATAGAATTCGTAAGTATCCTGTTACCGTGCCTTCCCTGATAACTTCCGTCCGAATGACGAAGCACCGCCTTTTGTAACGGACTGCAGAATATCTTCCCTTCCTGACCTCTTCTCTTCGAATTCATACCCCTAATCCGGACAGGGATTGCTGGTGGATAGGTACAAGTACTTCCTGAGCCTTCCCTCTCGCAGCTGACAAACACCTTTGGGGAAGGGGCCAACATCCTATTTCGGATTGAAGGAACCTCATCAATTATAATAATAAACATAATAAAAACAATAATATTTTATAATTATATTGTCGATGAACAAGAAGAGTGATATACCATTAAAATTGTCATTTTCTCATTCAGCGAAGACGTTCGCTTGGAAAAAGAACAATTTTTATTACAGAAATCGTCAGAAATATACAAGAGCTGGGTAAAAGGATAAAACTACGGCTAAAAGCATTCTGTTGCAAACTAACAATTTTTTAAGAGTGTCACCTTCCCTTTGCACCGACGATACAAATTCACATCATTCTTTGTAATTTCGGACTATTCCAGAAGGGTTACTTCTATTGCCCGAAAAGCGTGGAAGTCACTACACTTTATAATGAGAACGCTTAAAAAATGCGAACATGGAGAGTCGAAAAATGGGATACACATCTTTAGTTAGGCCAATACTTGAATACGCATCAGCTGGATGGGATCCCTACAGATTAGGTCAGATTGAAGAGTTAGAAAAAATTCAAAAGAAGGCAAACAAATTTATTAATAAAGGATATCCGCTAGTTCAAATCCACCAGAACCTATAGAGTCCCTCAGTGTGCGAAGAAAAAAAGCCAGGTTGTGCTGCCTCTTCAAGGCGTACAGTAAGTCACCTGCGTGGGCAGAAATAACCAAAAAGACTAGGCTCCCCTTCGAGAGTTGGGAGAAACGACCACACTTGCAAAATAAAAAGTAGAGGGCAAAGATCCGACGTAGGGAAATATTCATATGTAAATCGTACGATTAAAAATTGGAATGAAATCCCTGCAGCAGTCGTAGAGGCCTTTTCCTGGCTCTGTTGGTGTTTTCAGAAGAAGACTTAATCAGTACATGTAGAGGACATATCAGACCGCATAGCGCAGCTGAGCGATAATTTCATTGATCCGTAATTCAAGTAAATTGTAATGTTGATAGTGTGGTGTATTATAGATTAAATGTAGTGCAGTGTAGTGCCGTGCAGTGGAGAGGTACGATACATCAATGAGTTGTATGGCATAACCGAAGAAAGATATGGTGAATGTGAAGTGAAGGGAAGTGCAGTGAAGTGAAGTGAAGTGAGGTGAAGTGTAGTGAGAGAGTGTGTGGGGAATAATTCGGATGTTTAAAGAGCTAACTTAGGAAAATCCACATCATGATTCTGAATTTTAAAAAATTGTATAATCATGTATCTACGTTTATGTATGTTTATGATTATGTACATGTATATCTTTGCATGCATACTATGTGTAACTAAGTGTTTGTTTCTTTAAGTAAATGTAGGCACGTATAAGTAGGTGTGTGATCGGTTGTGTGTGAACTTGTGAGTGAGCATTCATGTGTAAGAATGTGTATGTATGTATGTGTATATGTATGTGTATGTATGTACGTGTAAGCATGAATGTGTGTATGTACGTGCACATTTTTAAAAGTATTAATAATGTTAACGGTTGGTTTTGAGGGTCTCTAGAGAAATCTATTGTATTGTTCCATCCTTTCACGTAGTAGTAGTTGTAATTTATTTTATTGTGTTATATTGTAAATGGGTTTCTTTTAATTGCAAATGTAAATGTACTGTAAAGCTACAGACGTATGGTTACCACCTGGCAATCAGCCAATTGTAGCCTAATAAATATTATTATTATTATTATTATCTCTTTCCAGTGGCAGTTACTGAGCGGAGGTTGCCAGAGGCGGGCCGAGGAGGGCAATTGGCCTTCACAAAATTTCTCGCGAGAGTCCACAAGGAAGGCGACATCGATGTCGATGTTTTCAAAACATCGATGTTTCTATAAAAAATGTCGATGTTTTGAACATCGATGTATAGCTGCTGATGTTTTTTGAAAATCGAGGATTTAGTTTCAATGTTTTTAAACTTTGAATGTTTTGTTCGAGGATGAAAGATACCCATAATCACAATTTTGTAAAAGTTAAAATAATAAACAAAAACTGAAAGGTACCAATATCTGTATGTATTCGATTGAAACGAACCGGTTAGTTCTATCTTCATCGAGCAGACTACCATCCCTTGCTCGAGATGATCCTGATGGCCTGGTATTTCCTTCGTCTTTCCTGTATTTCTTACATGTATAACTTTGTTTTCAGTTAATTTATAAATTAACAAGCACGTCCATTGTCAAATTAAATTTTGTCGCGCACGAATTTAAAGTTAGAGGTTACTAAACCATCTTTAAAACATCGATGTTTAAAAACATCGATGGTTTTTGGACGATGTATTTTTAACATCGATATTTTTATTCTGAAAATTATGTTTTCTTGACGATGTCGCATCACACTAGTGCCAACCGCACGACGCCACCGGTTGCGCGGGGCGACGCGGTACGTTCCTGGGCTCCGAGCGGCCGCCGCCGCCGCTGCCAGCCGCCGCCGCCGCCGCCGCCACCGCCGCCGCCGCCGCCGCCGCCGCCGCCGCCGCCGCAGCCTCCGACTCTGCGGCCGCCGTTTCCTCCGAACGTCATTGCGTCGCGCAATCGCCATCTTATCGCCTCGCGAAAACCGCCGGCTTCCGCCCACTTCCGAAATTTTTCGTGGCTTAGGTAGCTAACGTAATCGAATCTACACGAGAAACGTTGCGGAACCGAATAACGTTGCTTTTCCTAGAATTAATTAAATCCGGAAAGAGATTCGTGCGTTTAATACTTCTAAGTAGGCAGCAGATTTCTATGATTTTGCTTATTTTTGCCCGTTTCTTCAGGGCATAGTTAAGTGAAATTTCTTTAAATTTGGTTAGAAACGTATGCAATGTAGTTTAATATGCTAGTGAATATTTGTGCGTACTTGGCCGATTTTTCCTGGTGCTGTATATTCGTAAAATTATAAGCGCATATTTTGTTAAAATAGATACTTATCTCTAAAACGATTCGTTTTTGCTTAGAATCTTTTTAATTGTCAGAGATTAGAAAGAGCTTGCCACAGTTTGCGTTTATTTTTCTTCTTTTCTCTAGATGGTAAAAATACTAAAGTAAATGTATGTTCTTGATGTTACATTTTTAAACCAGGCAGAAGAAATGCAACACAAAATACTAGGTGAATTTTTACTTCAATTATTTCTCCCGCGAAGTAAGGAAGATATGTTATAATTGTAATTTTCATTCCAAGTAAGCTTCCCCTGAATTTTATCAAGAAAGGTTTATTTAGGAAATGACATATTGTTCATTTTAACTGCATTTTAAAGTGCATTTTTAAAAATGTTTAGGTCATAAGTGTATATTTTTAAAAGCATATTTGAAGATTTTTTAGGGCATAAAAATCCTCTCCCTGCTTATAAGTATGCGTAAGAATCGCAACCATAGGGCCATGCCAGAGGAGGAGGGGGGTCCTCTGAAACATTTGAAAGGGGCCCTTTAGCCCTGCGTTTAAGCCCTAACCCTTTAGCCCTAATATTTTATTTCTGAAAATATGTTCCATTTATTTCCTCTTTCATAGGTTGATAATTTAAAGAACTATTAAACTATAATTGTGTTGTAGAAATTGTTCATCTCGGTAGACAATACAAATCAATTTAAAAGACTTACAATGCGAAAAAAATACGCAATTTCACGCCGACACAACGAGAAAAATGTATCATGAAACGTTTCCACGTTCACTTAACATTTGATAATACACCAACTTCCGCAAACAACACGAGAAGTGCAATGTAAAAGAAATCACAGAACAAGAAATGTATTGAAAAATGACGTAAATAAATCATAGTAGTAGTAGTAGTAGATACGTTAATTAATCAATTTTTTATCGTTTTATAGCTTCTCCCTATGTGGTAGGACGCTGCGATGTTTTCTTTGGATTAAAACATCATCAGTGTTATAAATTGTAAAATCAATGGTAATGTTGTGAAGTGATTTGTATTAAAAGCGTGTATGATATTATACAAATAAGTAAAATATTGTGAAATTGCTACTTTAAAGGTTCCTCAAAATAATATTAATTTTCTCACTAAAAAAGAACCGTTTCTAATAAACAAGGGAACTGAATCTTTCAGCTAGTGAACTGGTTTATGTATAACGGAAAAGATCCACATATGTTCTCACAGTATCTGGCATTGGACTAACTAAAGAATTGTAATAGCTGAGAATGTTATACTCCCCTTCCAAAATTCTCATCCCGTGGCCTTGTATGTTACCTCCATACGGGATATAAACTAATAATACTGGAATTTAAAAATTATCCCCGTAAAAAATATTTGAAGGTATTGAAAATGCGAATACTCAGTTTAGTACAGCTACATTTTTTGCGAATTATGCTAATATGCACAATAATGCAGAAAGGTCACCTGTAAGCTGCTCTTCTGTAATATTCTCTAATTCTCTGTAACATTCTCGATTAGTTCCGAAAATTCTGTCGCAAAACCTTCTACAACTACATATGATACTTCCCCGAATTTGCTTAACACTTCTACATTTTTCTCCCGTAATTTTTGAAGCGATCAAAACTCCACAAAGTCAGTATAATTTGTGTTTACTTCCACTTCCGCAATACTGTATCAATAGTTCTGTATGCGAATCTACATAAACATTAAAAGGTGACTTTTGCATGTTTATGTAAATTAATTAAGTTTAATAAGAATTAGTTCTGAGTTACATTCATTTGAAAATCGGTATTTGTACACTTAGGAATGTAAAGTGAGAAGTCGAAAGTAAGAACGTCCTTCCATTCTCTATTACTCTCAGTTTTGTTTTCTTCTTATTCACTTGATATTCTTCAAATTTAATACGTTCCAAGGCAACGCTGTTCGTAGATTTTTGCAAATTTTTTTTAAAAAGTATGGTAATATGCCTACGAATAAAAATTAAAATGAAATAGGCTGCGAGATTCACTTGTTCAAATTAACTACACTTGAAATCAACATCAGTGTAGCCAACGTCGTAAAAGAAAATTATGACATATTGAGCGAGAAATGTATTTGGTACTGTAGTTTAATCAACGCCACCTACATAGATCTACGAAGGTAGCTTTGGTTTAATTCTGGGCATACTGACGAAGTTCGCAGCGCCAAATCACGCAAAAACACGTTTTTGGAAATCTCTTCGAATCTTTTGGCTGAATCTGAAAATAAATTATCACTTCCCCACCAGGACACCGAGCCGCGTTGTATGACACCTCATATGTCTCGACTGATGCACATGAAGTAGTGTAGCCGTGAGTGACGAAACCGCACATCCGCGCACTCGAGGAGTATCTCAAATTCTGTGTATGGATTTAACTGCCATTACTCACATAAAAATAGTTTTATTTCATCAGATTCTGTCAGGGATATTTAAAAAAAAAGCACATGACTTCCAGGAATACACAAATAGAAACCGCTACAGAATACCTCTCAAATGGACAAGACAGCAAGGGGAATTAATGTAACGGTACTTCGGCATTTTTGCTCGACTCGATTTGCAGAGTTTCAAATAATCACACAGTGATTCCATTTCGGCGAACTCCTCGAATTGAATTCCATTTTGTTTGCTGAATAATGATGCGCCACTCGAAACGCTGATTTGTTAAAGGGATTTCTCCGAACACAGACGATTCTAAGGAACGCCTTTCCAGCCTTGAAAAGTGTTGATGAGGTTTTTGCCACCTTGATCATGGTGGCGAGGAGAATCAACACTGCTCGCATTAAAACATTCGCAACAGTTCGCATTGTGCAAAAACATGTATATAAAAATTCAAGAGGAATCATTATTTTCTTGTATTGAATATTTTGCCGCTTTAAGTATTTGTTTTTAATGAAAAGTAAAGCTAAAATAACTATCAAAGATATTATTTCCGCAATCGTAATTAAAACAAGATGAATTGCACATTACAATCATCGTGAAGCTCGCACAATAACAGTCGTGTCTGCACGATCGTATAATGACACTTGGCTTGAAAAAGAAACAACTGTTCTTTACATTAATATATTTACAGGCCTTGTTTCAGAATGAGAAAGTTAATTATCTCTCACAATTAGTAATAGAATCTAATTGTTGGCTTTCCCTTCATCAACTCAATTCAATTACGAACACATGCCTGGCGTGGGAAGACGAAGTGCGTTAAGTTCCAAAAAGAAGCATGCTCAATTGGGACACTCTTTTCAAAAATTATTTTATCGCAGGTGTTAAAATAAGAGCATAAATATGAAGAACAATGGGAAGCATGTGGTAAACAACTATGCATTAACTGTGACTGTATTCTCCCTTACAGGCAAGTTACTGCGTTATCATTTTTCCAAGCGATTATGAACGTTATACAGAAAGAAAGTTTTTACATTATTAATAAAAATCATTCAACCTTTTTTCACAACAGTATGTCATGAATATTTTAACAATAATATGCCAATGAATACTAATAAATACCTAAGTCATATCTAAGATCCGAAACCGTTATGTCTATAATAAGTGCAACCATTACACATAATTCTACTCGCGATATGTAATATGATTATAGTAATTAATCTCTATTTAGAAAAATATATTCAAATTAACATCAATTATTAACGAGCATTAAGCAAATAAAATGACTTATAACAGTAGTTCAAAGACTTCAAATCCAGAGGTGACATTCCACAAAGTTTCCTGGTTAACAAAATATTCGAAGTTGGCAACTTGGACGGCAGCATCCAAACAGATCAGATTCCGCTTGCAGCACCGCTACATTAAGAAGCAATACAGCGACCCATCACCAGAAGTTTTCTCATTTGGAGATTAACCGCCGAGCGTACACTTTTAATACTTAGTGTTAGAACTGACTACCAATGAAAGAAAGTAATACATTATGCAGCAGGAGAATGAATACCAAACAACTCTTGATTCCATTCTATGAAGTTTTCACCTCTATTTCTTTAAAACGCGCGCGCGCGCGCGTGTGTGTGTAGGTATGCGTGTTAGATCCAGCCGCGATTTGAAAATTCGATAAATATAATTTGCAAAATTGGTAGGAATATTATGAAATCGACCATCAACGGATACGTGGCCCTGGAGATAACCTATAGAGTTCGTAGCTCGATTACTGTGATCAGTGGTGTTTGTTTACTTCTTGGAGACAGCGCCCTAGGAGGCGACAGACAGCGCGTGATTCTTCGTTTTCCAGTCCCATCCAGCCCCCATCCCATGGTCTAATAAAATCTCACACTAGTGTCAGACATACCAGCGGTGCTCTGGAGCTAGATTAAGAAGAAAATGGCTAGGTGAACTTGGCGACCTCCGACGGATATGAAACAATTTTTACTTATGCTACACAAGTTCGTAATAGAAAAGTAACAATAATACAGATGACAAGCTCACCATTCCTCACCATCGACCATTAGGCGCAAAAATATCGATAAAAGTACTTTTTAAAATATTCTTTCTTTACAAAATTATAGCCCATTTATCGTCAATTTGAGTATTAAGCCGACTCAGTTTATACTGGAACACATTAGTATATTAGTTCATAGCATTCTACAACTAAAACCCCCAAAAACACGATTTTCGCGAATTTTTTCTCGAATATTTTAGAACGATAAGGCTAAAAATAATGCCAATATATTCATGTTGAAAGGCATTGAATTTGCTGATGATCACCCTCTTACAGAGTAGCGCCAAGGATCCGTGAGGCTTCAGCCCCATAACTCAAATAAAAATATGTTTTATACTGAGAACAAACAAAAGTATTTACAAGAAAACATCGAGTCAATTGGGCACTATTTCTGTACCACCCTGTGAATGTTTTCTGATTTCTTTGAATCGTGTATTACATTAATTGCCGAAGCAAAAAAAGTGAAAATTAATACATTTGTAAAAAATAAACAATTAGAAACACGTATAAGATTAACAAAATCAACTACACGTGCAAAGTGTTATTCAGAATAAAGGCATGCCAGTTTTGAAACATTTGATTAGATCATTGGCCTACATGTGGTGTAAGAAGCCCTTTATATTATCGGTAACAAGAATATTGTTGCTGCTATTATTATTCCATTAATTTGTATTACCAATCCTTGAATACCACACAGAGAACAATAATTGATTAAAGAATTCCTTTTTTTAAGTGTTTGATAATTACACAGTTCAGTAACATATTACTCTTCCATGTGTTATGATGGGTTTCATTATATTTATATATTAAACTTAACACTTAACTACATTTCTCGTGGTGTAGGAAACTTCAAGAGTCCCTACTTTGAACAATTAATTGAAAAAATAGTTAGGAATGCTTCGGAAGGGAATATATTTCTGATTCTAATTGGGAAGACATTAGCGATCTCGGCCACCGAAGATCGGCAAGAGGAATCTATTTTGTACTATTTGAAGTTTATTGATGTTGGAAATAGATGCGCTGGTCCAGATGGGACATGCGAACAGCATAAATGGTCTATTGCTTAGTAACGTGTAACGCAGTGTTGTCAAGGTCGATGCCACGAGCGGGAGTCCGTGGCACGAGTGCCACGACGAAATCGCCTCTCCACGCAGTTCATAACCCCGCCGCAAGAGAACGCCATCCCTGTTGTAAAACAGCGGGGTTACTAACAATTTCCTCTCCCGACGCTATTGGCGCAGAGAAGCTCGTGGCTGAGCACGGTGCCGCGAGGCCTGCCACTGCCACCAGTAGAAGACCTTGACACCACTGGTGTAACGGCAAAAGAATTCATTTTCTTAACATTAGATAGAAATCAATCTCATCCCCCCCCAGCGACCTTCAACCGCCTCGAAAGCCCGCTGGTTCGACTGGGCTCGCCGGGCCGCACCGCGTTGCGCGGCATCGCGTCGCCTGGAGGGGGCGGGGCTGTGGAGAGTTCCGGTAGCGGCCCGCGCCACCTGCCGCAGGGCCCCTCTCCACGCCCGCTATCTCTGCCCGCCCCCTCTCCCCCTCCTCTCCTCTTACGCAACTCAATTAAATATACCTGGAAGCGGAGCGCGCCGCCGCGCCGCCTCTTCTCCGCGCGCCCCGCGCGCCGCGCCGAGGGTTTGCACAGTGATAATGAAGGCTCGACAAACCTCTCGTGTTGATTCGAGCGTGCGTGATAGGGGCGTATTTGGTAATATCTTGCGCAGTCATTTTTGCATGGACAAGGGCAGCCTTATCTGGCGCGCCGCGCCGTGAGTAAGGTGTTTCTGGGCGGCTTCCGCGAGAACGCGAAGAAGCACAAGAAGAAGACGACCTGACCCACATTCCTCAGAGATAACAGCGGCGGCGCCCCACTGCCGCCTCCGCTGCCGCCGGCGGCAGGTGATGACTGACGCGGCGGGGTCGCGTCGCTCGCGGTAATATTCCCAACGAGAGGGTGCTGAAGCCTTTAAAAATATTTGGCTTGTTGGAACAGAAGTGTTTGAGGTCCCGCTGCCTCCGATTTTATCGGGTTCAGAGAGGGTAGTCCAATTCATTCGTTCCGCGACGAAAACCCGCGACGAAAAACATCGCTGGAGTACTCAATATTCTAGAGGATTATTTATCAAATATTATTATTATTATTATTATTATTATTATTATTATAAAATGCGTATCGGCCATTTACGACCATGCTACGTTATCTTCCGAGGACCAGTCATATTTATCCCAGAGAAATTAACGCGCGTCATTATGGGGATCAGCTTTTCTGCTGTATCCCTTGGTAAGACAAGGTTGTTACGCCATCAATTATGATTTATGAGGTGATGGATGATGATGAGGGATGTAGGGACAATCATAGAAACGACCATGTCTACACAGTTCTCGAACCTGCAGCCTCCTCGGCGCAGAAGACGCCTGCCGCAAATCACATGACTCCTTTCAATATTTTTAATAAAAACTTAATATGAAAGAAAGCAGATGAAGCGAAAGATTCGATTGTCAAACTGGCCTGAAACAACAAATTACCAGACATTATTATTTTTAATACTATTAATAATACTATTAATAATAATAATAATAATAATAATAATAATAATAATAATAATAATCCAGTCTACATTTCACCCAAATTCACAGTTTTAATTGAATGGTATGTTCCACGTACTTATTTCTTTTCACTTCACAGTGTGAAAGATACTCCCCTGTCTGTTACGTCGTTTTCTTGTGATTGCATTGTTTAATGATCGCTGACGGTTTTGCTTCCGTAAATTGAGACAGACTGACATTTTCAAATAATGAAATCGACATCCACAAAATCTAGTATTATAATTAAAAATATGTATACACGAATATATCTGAAAATTGTATTAAAAAGGTTGGTTTGGTTGTTCTTTTCATATTTTTATCATATACATTATTTTTACCCCAGTCGTGTAGAGAGCTGAAGAGATAAAACATCCCTTCTTAAGCGTTAATTTGCAAGGTATTAGAGCACACAATTTCTACAAATTAACAACGCAAGATGATGGCACAAAAATAACCAATTAACACCTAGTATTACTAACTGAGCTAATATTTTATAAAAGAAGTCGAAATATGGAAGAACAATACTGCACGTTTTCAGAGGATTTAAAGAGCTGAAATCGCCATTTCCATAGAATCTAGACATAAAAACAAATGCGCATAGTGACTTTCACGTGCACACTCCACAACCTTATATTACTTTCGAAATATCGTCGGCGTGAACTTGTATGGAATGATTTACGAGGCAGGCGTCTCAGCGGAAGAGGTACTGTTGCGTAGACAGAAACGATACGCTGTGTTCTCCTAGAAGTTCCATTCGACCTTCCTGATAGCGCCTTGCAAAGCAAACTAACCTCGTGCGCTTCCACGTGTCAGGCAACATATTACAAAGTAAGTTACTCGTATATCCTTTTCACACGAAGCACTCGCAACTTCTACAATTATTAATCGCTGCTGCGATGGAACGTGACTTTCTCAAGACTAAACTTTGTATCATAATCTTGGTTATTCACTCTGCGGTACATCGTTGAGTAATACAGCTTCGAAGACGAGCTTTTTAATTACTGAGATGATACCGTTATTAGAAGTAACTCTTTATAAATATGAAGTTTATTGTTACAATTAGTTCTGCTATAAAAATATACATGAAATGAACACGTTCTGCTTCAACATATCTTTCTATTCAACAAACCAGAGAAATGCAGGTGTCATTTAATTGATTTCTGTGCTACAAAAAATTGTAGCTATTTCGTGCTTGTAACGAGAGTAATTAACCTTAGAATCAATTTCCGTAAATATATGACTTATGTGATCCATTTATGAATCAATTAAACTAACCAATTAAAACATGCATATGCAAAAGCATACTACTGAGAATGGCTTTGATCAGCACAAGAAAGTGTCAGAATGTTCAAACAGAGATATTAATTGAATGTGCAAAAACGGTAACTAGTTTAGAACATTACGAAAAACTAAAACAGTGCCACTACTCACAGAAATATTCTTAGTTTCTGGCTAAGGTATAGGTTTATCTGCCATGAACGTCTTAGTCACATGTGCAAATAGCACAGTAATAAAATCGAGACAGTGATATCTCTGTTTACACTAATCGGCTGACATTGCAAAGGCTATGCACTTTCCAACCATAAAAAAACAGGAACCATAAGACGGATAGCAATTTTTATTGACTTCCTTATCAATATGTACCTTCTCACACTTTCTGCTATACGTTGTAATATATACTGCAGAATGTACTCTAGTATGTTACACAACATATCGAGTAAATATATGCTATTTTAAAAGTAAATAATTTCTTAAATAAATGTCTGAAACTGTTAAATGTAGGGAAACAAGAGTCATTGCTGCCAGGTGAAACTGAATGAAACCAAAGGAAATTACAAGTTTTTTAAGGATATTACCATTAGCAAATGAGAAACACCACTCTCTTGAAAATGAACAACGTCTAAAACCTTTCAGAAATCTCGCGAACTCGGAAACTGATATACACTAGGAAATGTTCGGTATTTATTTGGATTTAGCACTATTTTGCAGATAAAGTCTGACGCGATCATGATCGTAGTCTTTTTTCGCCAACTTATCTTCTAATTTCTAACTTCAATTATTACACTATATTTGCTCTATTTTTTTCATTCTATTGTATCAGCTATTCTCTTCAGAAAATGGCATTTTCTTAGTGGACACATGACACGACGGTTCCCATCCCTTGTCATAATAGTTTATACAAAAATACCCGAACATTCGAATAACTATTGTTCATTTAACTTTCACTAAAAAGTATTTTAGGTGAATGCCGAAATTCATCAATCAATTAACGATTAGCAAAACATCTGATTAATAAATTAATGTAAGGAAACACACAATTGGAAATATTAGGAATATTCTGAGCTCAAAAATTTCTTATAATGAACAAAAGCCTCAGGTAAAACATGTTTCATACGTCATTCATGACTTTATCATAAAACATCCAAAATATTAAAAAATATATTTGCTCTCAGTGTCGTACGCGAAATTTCTTTCGATGGGAGTTTGGTACGTAAACGTTTGACATAAAAATATTCAAAAGAAATTTGTAAGTCATTCTTTGTAAAACCCATTAACGAAATATTGATTCATATTCGTCTCTATTAGCAAGGATAGCAGCAGGAAATAACAAAAAAACCTGATTAAAGGAAGCGCCTTTACGTCGGACAAAAGTATAGAGGTTATTCCTTTTCCTGGCATAGAAGGTAATATAAGAAGAAATGCAAACATGTGTTCTGCGAAAACAATTCTGAAGTATAATATTCGCACTGTTGTAAAGTCTGTCGCAATACTTGCGTATTGTTATACACCAATCGCAGGACTTTTTATCATCCTAGCCCTCCACCTCGCTGTGTAGCTGCAGGGAAGAAAAGAACTCAATTGCATAAACTACTTTAAAAGAAACATTCAAGAAATTAGATTACGTATGTCGACTTGCGACTTTCGTCGATTTCGCACCGTGCGCCAGCCCGCTTTCTACATCGAGGTCTTCAGGGGGGATATGACATGACTCATGTGTGGGAAAACAGAGACGTCCACTCTCGCTTTGATCTAGTCGAAAGAGACTTCTCTAGACGGAAGTTCAAGGGAGGAGCTCCTCTTCTAGGGACGTATGGCTCCATTAAAATCGTGTCTCTCTCCTGGCCGCAGTAGCGCAGTGAGACACGGGCGATTACTACACGAGAGGAGGAAACGCTTTGAGATCGATCGTTCTCGCGCAGATTAAAAATAGATTAAAATAGCGCGTAGTTTTAAATACGATCACGTCACGTTCTTCACAGATACCACACACAAAAATTTTACGTTTATACTATCAAATATCAATACAAACATTTCGTTTGGTAATTAAAATAAAAAGAAGAAAATATTCTTAAGTGAGAAGGATTTTTCTTCCTGCCTTTCCTGCGATGTGGACACTGATGAAAGCCTGTTTTCTGTCGATAAAAAGCAAGGATTAAACTTAGCTCTTCTGTATTGTCGAAAACTGTGCCAACGGTCAACACAGTCCCATATAGGGTGGTAATGTTTTAACAGGGGCGGGGCTTTTTTAGCCTTCCATCTCGCAGTTAGGGATGCGACATTTATGTCAATGTTTCAAAACATCAGTATTTTCAAGAAGTCATTTTTTGAGGCCGAAGTTTTTTTTAACATCGATGTTGTGTATCGGTGTTTTCTACGTGGTAGATGTTCTTAAATGAAAAATGACTCATAACAAAATTCCATAATAATGTTCAGACGCACATGAATTGAAAATTCTTTACACTAAAGTAATCAGAGGTAAAAAATAGGTAAAATCAATTTTTGGTCAATAAAGAAGCCTGTATTATTTGTGGATTCGAATGAGATAAAGTTTCTTTATTTATACTGATGATATTTTCACTTTGTTTTGTCAGATAAATCTCAATTGAAAATTTATAAACGAGACCACTTTTCAAATTAAATCACCCCCACGGTGTGAATTTAATGGTTACTTACTTAGTTTTAAAAACGTTAATGTTTAATAATATCGATTGTTTTGGGTCGATGTTTGATTAACATCGATGTTTTAATTTTGAGCATTGATGTTTCGAAACATCGATGTTTCATTTGCAATCTAGCATCGCTACTCACAATTAGTGATGCGACATCGACAACAAAACATTGACGTTGCCAAACATCGATGCTCAAAATAAAAGCATCGATGTCAATAAGACATCGACCAAAAACCATCGATGTTTTTGAACATCGATGTTTTAACGCTGGTTTAGTAACTTCAAACATTAAATTTGTGTGTAACAAAATTTAATTTGACAGTGGCCGTGTATATTAATTTTTCATTAAAGTTTAACGAAAAACAACGTTGAAAAACGCCTCTTCATGTGTGAAATACAAAGGGCCTTAGGATCATTTCGGACAAGGGATAGTCCGCTCGATGAAGGTAATACAAAACGCGTTTGTGTGATTCGAACACATAAGACAGAAGTGACAGAAATTATTATTTCGTATTTTAACTTTTACACGATTGTGGTTATAGGATTTTTACATCAACACACCAAACATCGAAAACGCAGAAAAACCTTGATCACAAAACATCGATGTTCAAAAAACATCGGCCTCAATCCATCTAAGTTTAAAACACCGATATTTTTGTAGAAACATCGATGTTTTCAAAAAAAAACATCGACATCGTTGTCGCATCCCTTCTCGACAACCTCTGTGGAGTCACAGAAAGATAGAGAGAGAGAGAGTGAGAGAGGGGGGGAGGCACTCACCTGGTCGCACTGCAGCCAGAAGATGGCGGAGTGCGGGTAGCGCAGAGGGCCGCCCAGCGCGCCGCCGCCCTCTCTCAGGCTCTGCTCCCGCAGCACCTCGCTGTGCGGCCGCCCCAGCTGCTCGTACACCTGCAGCGACCTGCAACCACGCGCGCAGCACGCGTTGCCCTTAGACGCTCACATCACACAAATTAAATCACACAATAAAAAAAAAGAATTTGAAAACACTTGAGGGCAGGGCCAGGTGGTCACCGGGATGATGAGCGCTCTCAAAGAAGTTGAAGATCTCGTCAGAGCAAAAGCACAAAATGTACGCTACATGTACTAAAAGTAAATGACTGGACCATCGTCTCATATCCACTGTATCCCGTTAGCAAAGTTATCTGGTTAAATATAATATACTGGTAACTAAAAATAAATGTTACAAACTTTTGAAGATAAAAATCGGTTGAAAGTGATAACTTTTTTGTCAATAAACATAAAGAGGGAAATTTCATTAAACGAAGTTACACATGTGATATTTGCCCCTTATTATTAGGCAACTCTTTATGGGAGTTTTGCAGCTCAAACTCTTACGTACAGGAAATGGGTATTATACACATGGCGCTGAACAACAATTCCCCTAAACTTAATATGTAAATCTGCCACTACTCGTGTTTTTATCACTAAACAACAAATTAGTAGAAGTAATACTACTTAGATCGCGTGCGACTCTTCGTTATTCCCCTTAAGGGATATTCAAAACGGATGCCAACCTGTGAATTATTAGGTGAAATGATGATCAGAAATGATCGGCGTTTCGGAATCATCCCAGCATTCGCCTGTATGACCGAGGGAATAAATGAAAACCCCGATCAGGATGGCCGGTTTGGTATTTAACACCAAAAAAACACCAAAGAATAATGTATAAAACATGAAGGAACGTGTAGAAAATTAAAATATGGTTTTTGGCATTTACCAAGAAAAGCGGCTCATTAATTGGGAGGTGCCACATCAATTATGTGAAAATAGAAGTTTGAATATATTCGTGAGAATGTATGTTTTACAAAAACGTTTGAATGATGAAGTGATTGCACCAATTTTAGCACGAATAGTTTTGAGCGGCCGCTAATCAAAATACCAGGAGTGTGATAAAAATTGTTCCCCAAAATATTATTCCTCAAAATTTAGTTCAATGCAACTCTCGCTGCATTTACGTAATAAGCGGTATTATTCAGCTATGTGTATAGTTGCTGATCTGAGAGAGACGGGACGAGCCTCGACGGGGCATGGAAGGGCAAAGCGACAGGGCGAAGCGAAAGTGGCGGCGAGTTGTAACACGAAAATATTCAGAACAATAAGAATCACAGATAGTTATAACTAGACCAGCTCTTCGTGCAGTAAAATTCGAAAACGTGCAAAAACACACAATATCAAAATTTTGCAAAACGGTATTATTTAGCCTAAACACTCTACTTAATTCACTAATCAACTTATTTTACACTTTGAATGTGTTTTTATTACAACTGAGTTTGTACTTACGGGCCGTCTACAAATTACGTAATATTTCTAGTATTTTCAATACCCCCTCCCCCCTTGTAACGCAATCCCCATCCCCTCCCATTTTAGTGTTATGTAATTTGTGGATGACCCCTTATTGTTTAAACAAATCATACTTCATATTTTAAATATTATTCACATACAAAATTAAATTAGCACAAAAAACAAAAAGTAAATACAAAAATAAAAAAAAATAGAAATATCTTTAGAAACCAAAAATAATTAGGTCATTCAAGAAATGTTCTTTATTGTTTTCATTATAATTTACAATTACGTACATTTTCTAATTATTTTCTGAGAAATTACTGTAACTTGTATCAGGTAATAAATATTTCGGGCAGTAAAAATTTCGTTGTAAAATTTACACTTCTCTATGTGCCCAGCCTCACTCTGACGTACGAGTGCACAGAACTAAAAACGGTCAAAAACTGCGTTTATTCTTTCTCGTACCTCCCAGGGCAACATCTGTTCCGAGAAATTAAATGAATATGAAACGCAGTGCAGCTTGCCAATAAGCTTCGCGCACGGACATTAGGTCAAATGTGACACGCGCATGCAGTTTCGTGTTGCGAAGTTCAGCGAAGACTGACAACGGGAACTGTATACGATCGGACTGGGAAGATAGACCTCAAACCTAGTGTTGGCTAAGCGGCCGCAACCACGGACCCAGTTGGAGGTAACACCGCATATCCCAACTTCCAAATGCTATCCCTCACAAATTTTAATTAGATAATAAGCATAATGAAAGGTATAGACGCTCAGTTCTTAGGACAACATAATGCAGAATTGATACATGTTAAACAGCCCTCGGGTTTCATAGACCACCCAAAAGCTTTGTGGGGTTGTCATATTTTTTTAATAAATGAAACAATTAAAAAAAGGTCAATTAAAGCAAACCGATAATATTAAGAATTATATTTTATCCAACAAAACTATGAATCTTGCAAATTCGTCCAGCAAAACACCGAAGTGCAATTTGGTGCAAATTAAAACAAGTACTAGTAACGTCCTTTCCATGATTCAAATGTCTTTCAAGGTGTCATTCAGTTACAAGTTAGCAAAGAAAAGATGTAGTTACATGGGAATCCGGTCTTAGTTTTCCGCTTCTATATAAGATATTAATACCGCAATTTATATTTTAAAATCTTCTCGCCAGATCAGTCATATAATGAAATTTCACATTACCAAGAGAAACAATTCTGTCTCAGTGAATTGCAACAAAATCGTGGAATTACAAAACACTGAATTACAGAGTATTTATACACTGAATGAAGAGTAAAGAGAAAGAACTGATATCAAGCGGAAGCGGGATGAAGAGGGTGATATTAGGTTTTTTAGCAGAAAAGACATCTCAGGAGAAAGAAATCATGGCTTAGGAAATGGGCAACATTATTGAATGCTTTGTAAACAATGAACGAGAATTACTTAATAATACGTATCAAGCATAATTATGAGATTGTCTCTTGAACAGAAAGTAATAATTTATTCTATTTTCCATCATCTCTTTAAAAGGGGCCATGAAATAGTTTTCCTTCTTATTTTGCAGCGTTACGACATCTTGGCTAGTGCTTGTACTAGGTAACGATACTCTAAACATTAAATGTTTACAAATCATCATGCCTTCGTGTTTTCTCGCGCTCAAGAGCACTTCGCAAAACAATGTTCCACAGGCATGCTCTTGGCTACACTGTTTTGTTATGAAAATAAACAGACTGGGCAAGAGCAAACAAGATGATATGTTAAAAATGCTGCAACCTAAACTAATAATAAACATATTAAAGCAACTCAGTAGGCTTCTCGATGAAAGGAAACATTATTCAAACTTGTTATTTAAACATTCAATGTACTGAAACGGGATTATCAAAATTTCAGAATATTTGAATGCCAGTTCTCCCGTAACAGCTTTTAAACATATCAGGTGTTTAGGAATATACTTCCGCTCTAGATGGAAATAAAAGAAAACAACGAAGGGTAGGGTCAAAAAGCAGAATCACGAAAAGCATTCAGTATTAACAGAATATTTGATTTTTTTCTAATTTTATTGCACATGTCTCATTTCGAAGGAAAATGTAAAAGAAAAAGTACTTTTCAAAATTCACAGAGTACGTTGTTACCAATGATTTCTTTATTCTTTTCTTCTACAAAGAAAATTGCTCGTACGTAGAAATACGCAACGGTGTTAATAATATTTCATATTCTTTGTAAATATTTTATATTTAGCCACAAATTTTGGAATGACGCCCTTAACCCGGGAGTGGTAACGCGGGGATCTGTGGGACCCCCAAGATCCTTTCTTCCTGCTTGTTGAATTTCCCATGTTGGCTACCCTGACCATTGCTGTAGTACCTTTCTCTTATTGTATTATGATATTTAGTGTGCTCTCAGTTTGCCAGTTTAGTGAGTTTTATCCATGTAGCAAGCTACTGTTTTGTTTGGGGTGCCCAGAGACCCCCGCGTTACCTTCTACGTTAGCAAAGGTTTCTTCAGTCCCGTACATTCTATTAGTTTGGGAACGTATTGCACGCTGTATTTTGAAGTTAGGATTCCCCTGAAAAATTAATACTTAAGTACTACAAACATTTTAGGTCACTTTATGTGTTAAGAAAGGAGTGGAAGAATACGCCAACTTTTGCCGAAAACGGGAACAGAATATCCTTACTCACCGCCCTGGAAAAAGCAGTCTGCACGCAATTCCAAAAGACCAGGATAATGTTTTCTTTGTTTATAGATTTGAATATGATTGAGACACTTACACAATCCACCAACATCAAAAAAGAAATGGATTTAGAGAGAAATAAAAATGATCGCAGCACATATAAGACTGACAAAGAGGAAGTGAAGGCAGTAATTGTGCTACGTATGTTGGCTGGATCTGTGAAATCAGGGCACCGACATCTTGCTGTATTGTAGAATGTGTATAATATGGGTATTGAAATTTTCCATTGTACTTTGAATTTGAAAAGATTTCAATTTTTGCTAGGAAACATGGGCTTGGATGTGACAACACGAGCACACTGGTGGAAAAATTTACTCTAAATATTAGATGCTTTCCTGATGAATTCTCGGAATTGTTTAGGAACTAAATTCTTAATAAATTGTTTAATTGCATGCAAAGTATTGTGAATAATAGAAGAAGAATATTATATTAATTTATTTTTTAATAATTTAGCATATATCCTGAAAAGAGTGTGGGGGTCTGGAGACACCCCACTTTACCACTTTTGTTTCAAAAAGTCACGTTACCACTGCCGGGTTAATAGAACAAATTACTTATGAGCCACATTTGACACCATATGTACTTAATCGCACGCTTTGTCTGCAAAGCAAGGTCCCATGATCTTGAACTGATCACACCAATTAAAAGTCCCTCGATACAGAGAGTAGTACAACCGCCGCCATTTAATATTGCACCGCCAGGCAGCATTGGGAAGCTGAAGGAAAATTATAACAATTGGTAATGTTATGGAGATTTTGAAGAATATTAATATTGGTTTGAGATAAATTCACGGTTCTCAACACACGCTGTGTGTTGAGAGCCACACAGTTCCAACGATCCTGACGACTGGATATAAAATGGCGGATTCGGTGGTACAATGGAATGAGCTACTCTGTATCAAGGCACTCTAACACCAATCAGGTAAAAACGCAATCTGGCGGAGAGCGTACGGAAGCGCCGTTCTGCTTTCAGAGAGCAGAGCTGTAGAAGAGTCTCTTCTTGTGCGCGGAACCTCTGTAGACGAGGAGGGGGTGGCCGGTGCGGTGCGGCGGCGGCGGCGATGGCTCTTGCGGCTTCCGGCCGTGCGCGGGCCACTCGGCGGGGGCTTCCGGGCACGCGTCTCGCACGCGCCCCGCCCCTCCGACCCCTCCACGCCCCGGCCCTGCCTCGCGCACTGCGGCGCCGCGCTGCGCTCGCTCCTTTGAAGCCCACGGAGGAGGAGGAGGAAAAGCATCGCTCGGCGCGCTCTCCGCGGGAGCAGCCATTACAGAGGCCCGGAAACCGCGGAAGGAAATTGCGTCAATGAGCCTGCGGCGCCAAGGAGCACGCGGGCGGGCGAGCGGGCTTCGGGCGGATGGGCGGTTGGCCGGGTAGCGGTGGGCGGGAGAGGGAGGGCGGGCGGGAGAGGGAGGACGGGCGGGCGGTCGGGTGAGCGAGGGAGGTCGGGTGAGCGAGGGAGGGAGGTCGGGTGAGCGAGGTAGGGTGGGCGGGCGGGCGGGCGGGAGAGCGAGGGAGGGAGGGCAGGCGAGGGCGGGCGGACAGGTGGGCAGCGAGCGGACAGGAAGGCAAGTGGGCGGGGGAGTAAATGGGCGAGCGGTCGGGCGGAGGGAGGAGAAAGAAGGGGGTGGATAGTACTGGGGTGGGGGCGCCTGAAAACGCGATTTCCGCGTTGTCCGCCCGCTGTCGAGTACATGCGCAATTCACTCCTGCTTGCCAGCCCTTCTCGCACAACGCAGCCCACCTGAAATCTGTCAAGCAACCACTGACACTACTGCTGCTTCATAAAAGTTTTGACGTTCGAAAAATCGTGAAATACAAACGCGAGATATAAATTACCGACTGCCGAGTATCTATTTAAAGTAACTGTGGGACATTGGAAAAACTATAATTTTATTGTCATCTACATATTTCGACAATTTTAATACAACAGTTTCAGAAACGCCGAATCAGTTATAGTTATTAATACTTGTACCATTAGGTCGATACAGAGGAAACAACGGTTGAAGTTTGTAAGCTGAGGCGAAGCCAAAAAATTATTTTTTTGCGATATGAGGCGTGTGTTGTTCAATTGTTTTCGTTACTTCACCTTTTTATTTACGAAAAAGCAACACAGAAATAAGATGAACTCTTTCTTTGAAAGGAGCACTTGTTACACGAAAATCATTTGTCTCAATTGTTCTTAAAGGCCCGCGGACTACTCAAATCCTTAACGGACGCCGGCCATTCTGAGTGGCTTTTCGTTCCCGTTTCTTTGCATAAAGTCCATAGCACAATACAGTATTACGAAACGTATTTCATGGGCACTCACAATTTTCCTTCCCACCTGTTTCAAACAAGCCTTCCTACCGACGAAAACTATATTGGACTCTAAAGTTCCTTAAAACATTTATTGGTTGGTTCAGTCACAGGCTGTCTGTTACAAGCTCGCCTTTCTTCACAACTTCAGAAAATTTGAATTGAATTGAATTGAATAGCCTTATTTTACGTGGCGAGACTCGGGCCACGAGGCCTGCTTTTCCGTCTGACTACGCAAATTTTGTTACACTCCTTTCACCAACTAGCGGAAAGAAGGTATTACTGAGGCGACGAAACCGGCGATTTGTATTTAGCTCAGAGGCTTCATTTAGGCTTGAGGATTTTTTACACGCAAGTAAATCTACTAATATGGGACAGCCGGCTTTACTTCCCCTCCGAAGGAAGGCGAAAGAAGGATTTTTTCGCCCCTAAAAACCCACGGCTTCGATCGGGTTTGAACTTGCGAACGTAGGTATAGCAGTCCGTTACGCTAATCGCTACACCATCGCCGCCGCGAAACAGGTCTTGTTTGCCCCATCGTTTCCAATTTCTCGCTCACCTCTCCATTCTTTCCCCCGTTCCGTCGCCCACCGTGGCCCACCGCGCGGGCGCGGACGCAGGCAGGGCGGACGTGGCCCGTAGCGCGTCGCGAGACGCCGCCCGCCGCCTGCCGATAAATGCCATTAGCAGCGAGGCATCCCGCGCGGTGCGACGAAGGCAGGGTGGAACTGTGGCGGGGAGGAGGGGGAGACGCTGCCCTAGGGCACTTCCGCCAGGACGGAGGAAGGGCCCGAGACGGCGCGCCGGACGCACCGGACAACGGGAAGGGCTGATGGAGCTAGGGGGGGGGGGCAGAAAAAGCGACGTTCACAAAATAACAAGATAAACGGTCATAAACGAATAATAAACTAACTAGTGGCGCTACAGCAGCACATACTTTCTTGCATTATTTCTAAATTTGCACTTTTCGAAAATTCAGAGTTCAACGAAAATGAGACCCGTGCCATATGTTTAACCATTCCTTCTTCTATCCATGAAAAAGAACAACAAATTGGAGGGCTTTTAAGAAAAAAAAATGATAACGTTTGTAAATTTATATTTCGCGGCAAATTACACAAAAACAATTCATATTTTCGAAAATTTATACGAACAGATTTCATTAAGGAAAAAATTCTATCTATAATGTTATGCTTGTAGGAAGTATTTCTGATTTATTTTCTCGAAACTGAAAAACAACTCAAAAATAATGCATCAACAGATTCACGCCGTGAATGAACTTTCATGCTCGATCGCACACGTGACGACCCGAAGTTAGATCGTAGAGGTCGTCCATAAATTACGTAACACAAATTTGGAACATTTTGAATACCCTCTCTCCCCCTGTAATGCACCTGTAACGCTTGCTTGAACCTCCCCCCTAAATAATTATGTAACGCTTGCTAATGTGCTCCTCGACCTACCATTTACAGAAAGTAAAAATAAATTCTATAACAATTAAAGCAATTTGCATTAATTTTATTGCTATATATTAAAATTAATTGCAATTAAAGCCAGAATTAATTGGCGATGACGACTGCACCTAACAAGTTTGGGAACAATTTTTACAAGAAGAAATCTGCGAGAAAATTTTAGACTAGCGCACGTGTTGTCGTGGAGGACTTATGGGTGAGAATTTTTTGGGTCAATTGAATTGTATTTTAGAATATACTGTAGATTAGTTTCGATTATTTTCTTCGCAATCTAAGATTCAATCAATTTATCATTGGTGAACATACATTTTCAATTATTGTACATATTTATACATCATAACTTTTTAATTTATATTTTTTAAATTTTGGTGTTAATATCATAATATTTAGATTAAGACTGAATAAAAATAATTATTTCAGTAAATGTTGAAAAAATAAAACAATATCAGCGTAATGTAACACTAAACCAACACTCCTCTACCCCCGTGTAACGCAGCATAACACTTCTTCAAACCCCATCCCCCCTCTTTGGTGTTACTTAATTTAAGGATTGACCCATACCTCTGGGCTTACCGGGCCACAGAATACCGTTCTAATGTGCGTGGTTAGTATTGCAACATCGATTGTTGTGCGGGTAGCATCATAGCAGAGAGCAATTTGCGTTGGAGTTAGCCACATGCGTCCGAAAGTGATCTCGTCGTAAGGCTCCGGTCTGACATAACCATCCCATTTCGCACGGCATCGGTCATACACAGACATGGACTGGGTCAGCCTCACATCATCCGACCAACTAGTCTCCTGGTGGAATGAGCAATTTCGTTCAATGCCTCATCTTAGGAAGTCGTCGCGCCTATGTCACAGTGGCCACCCGGCAGTAGGTTCACACGATCCTGTTGTCTGTAGACGTCAGAGCTCTCATCTAACAGGACAACGGTCTCGAGAGCTTGCTGAAAGACAGAAAATTCTGTCATGACAAGCAACATCGTTGGTCCAATCCCAGTTCGAAAAGTTAGAAGTGCTATGGGAGGAGTAATTAAGCGTCCACCTTTACCTCAAACTCTGGAGAAATTGCCATTGAAGTCAACTAATGAACCTGATGAGATGGAACCTAAGAGAATCAATAATTTGTTCAACTACAAACGGTGATCAACAGCGATTTGCTATGCACTGTTGGTTGTCCAACGCCATACTTAATGAAATGACTGACTGTGTTTAAGCAAAGCATAAATAGTGCTCACACCTCTGTTGAATTGAAACAAATATACAAGTAGGAAATTCTAAGCAAGTCGGTAGACATTATAGTGAGATTTTCTATTCGTGTCTCTGGCACATATCAGCTGTTGCCGGTTTCGTCCAATAGGAAGCTTATATGTCGCTATAGTGACGTCACTATTGTGACGTTGACGCTCCCGATTGGATGAAACAGCTGATACCTGCCAGAGGTAGAGTTGAATAAATAGCAGTATAAAGCAAAAAATGGACAATGAAACCGAAACGGCAGAATTGGAAACTTATTAACCCACAAAATTCTTCCTGGTATGGTATTTCCAGAAAATATGAATGTTTCAAACACTATTGAAGATGTACCATAATATACTATACAAATATTCACTCATTGAGACATAGTGCATTGAAATAATTGTACCACGATAAGATGTCCCACAAAATATTTATTCAGGTTAACTTTGCCGTCACCAGAAAAACGGAATCAAGCAGGAAGATATAAGTCTAAAGAATAATCTTCATCGTGCGATCTTGACGAGCAGTAGGAGTGGGGAGAAACGCGAGGAAGAGAAACAAGGAATTCAGAGACGACATCGAGCTGTCAAAAGAAGTAGATAAAAAATCCAAGTTCATCTGACTTAATTGTAAGAAACAGACTGCAAAATTAACTCGGCTAATGAAAACGAATAAATGAATAGAAACACTTTCTTTAAGACTGCGGACTTTTAATATTAAACATGAGAAATTCTCCGCACGTCGCGCGCTGCGCCCTCAAAGGCAGGCGCCGCCCGCCCTCCAGGTCCAGAGGGCGCCGCGACGGCGAAGGCGCCAAACGGAGTCCAAGGTTTCCCCGGTTTTAACAGGGATGGAAAAAAAAGTTCTTTCTCTTCCAGTTGTCGAAAGGAGTGTAGTGAATTTTGCGTGGTCAAGAGGAAGAGCAAGCCTGAAGGCCTGGACCTCCCAACAAAAATACGGCATCGCTGAATTGAATTAGACTGAGTGGAGAAGCGGGAAGGGGGGGTGTCGACGGAGGTCAGGCAGCGCACAACCCTCCAATTCGCCATGGGTGTTGTAATTGATTGATTAGTGATTCCGGGCGCGCCAGCTACCAAGGTCATCAGTCCCATAAGTGTAGTGTGTGTTTTATCGCAGAAGATATCCGTGATCTTCTCCCGCTGGATGGCGAGAGCCGTCGCCGACCTAGACGCGTCGGCTTGCGGATTTCCCGCCACCAGCTGGGCGCCGCCCCAGCCGGGACAATCTTGCGACAGGGGGGATCGTGACTGCGTAGGTGGTCACGGTCTCTGGTGAAGAGATGTAGACGATCACCCGGACCCTAAGGTTCACGGTGGCACTCACGCTGTTAGTCTCAAGATGGAGGCAGTGAGTAGACGATAAGCTAAGTTCCTGGTTGTCGGTTCAGCCCGGCAACCCACCAGTCGGGCCACTGGCGCGTCGACCTTAAGGCAGGATCGTGTGAAGGAGAGCTCTGGGTGCTCTGCATTCCACATATAAAAGTCTGACGGACAAATTACCAACCGTCAAAATGCTTTGGTTACGGTCCAATCCACGTCGCTAGCCTAAATGTGAGGCAGTGGGGAGGCGGAAAGAGGACCGGGAGCCCCTCGGACCTGGTCCGAGCGGTCCTCTGACGGGCTCTTGGCTTCGTCGTGGCAGTGGGCCGATACTCTGGGCAAAGAGGAGGGACTTTGTGTTCAGGCGCATGTGAGTGGCGCGTTGTCATACGACAACATTGACTCCGGTACTAGCCCGGAAAGCTAGGAGCTCTGAGCTGGCAGGACGGCCATAGACCCAGGCATTGTATGGTGAGGTTGCCGTGAGGGCTAACTGCGTTCCGGCGGGATCCGGATGTTAGTCCGAGGGTGTACGCCCAAGGAGGGTGCGGATAGAAGCTAACAGCCCAGGGGCCCACCCCGGGGTTTCGGCGCTAATAAATCACAAGTAGTGAGAAGCACGATATACACACTAATGGTCTTCCGACATGTGCGGTACTGTAGTGGTTGTGAGTGTAAGGGGAGAGAATGGACAAGGAAGAGGAAGGAAAGATCGCGCGCGGTCCGTGGCACGTTTATGAGAGTACTGCTCCGGCGTCCACCTGTGTTGATCGGAGAAGCAACGGAAAGCTGCCGATTAGAGTAGTCGGTCGCCGCGCAAGAATTCTCTAGACAGCAGCTGAACTAATTACGTAGCAAGTGTCAAAAATCCTTCTGCCGTCGGAATTCGAACCTAGGACTTTCCGGTCAGAAGCACTGCAGAGACATCAATTGATGCTCTGAGCCACCGAAGCCGTTGGAGCTCTAATTGAGAAACACTCGACCAACACGAAGTCCTCCCTTTTTAACGGCCGCGCACGATGGTCCTCTCGTCACACTGTCGCTCCCCGCCACGTGCCGCCCCGCCGCTCTCTCTCCCGCCCCGCCCCGCGCCGCCCCGCCCCGCGCTGCCCCGCCCCGCGCCGCGCCGGCTGGACGCGCGGCGGCCGGGAGGGCTGCCCATTCGCGTCACGTCGTCCAAACGACCGCATTAATGCACTCTTTTGCGCATCCTAATGCGATTGTCCTGCGCGCGCGGGCGTTCCGCGGGCGGGGCGGATGCGGACGTCCGCCCGGGGCGGGGCGGTGAGGCGGCGGGGTGGAGGGGATGAAAGAGACGGGGCTCGGCAAGGGATGGAATGGACGGACGCAGGAGGCGATGAAACAGTGGATGGGTGTGGAAGGGTGGAGCATTAAACAGTCCGTACGTCAACATTCCAACTGAAGTGATTTTTATTCGTGTGAAAAGAGGCATACAACTTTAAAACGATACAGGAGATGTAACTGATAGATTGCTGAAAACATTTTATTGTGGTACGTGGTAGATATAGATGTGTGTGTGTGTGTGTGCGTGGGCGAGAGTGAGTGCGTAAGAGAGTGAATTGTTGTTTTATGAAGAGAGAGTAATGCCAGGGGAAGGACGAGTCCAGGATTCACCTTGCATGCAGGCGGAATGGCAGGTGGTGACACTGAACGACAGCGACTGACAGCGATGGGAACAGGCACAACTGGTTGGTAGTAGGGTGACGAAGCTATGAGGGCGGGTCGTGACTGCGGGCGGTGAGCAGTGGGCGTCGGACGGCGACGGCGGGGGCGGGGGCGGGGCGGGCGGTGGGGATCGAGTGGTCGGCAGCGGATGGGTGCAGGCGTGGGGTGGGCGAGGCGGCGGCGGCGGCGGCAGTGGGCGGTGAAAACGGCGCGCCGGAAACACAGCGAGCGCCAAAATTAATCACGTCGGCGGACAAGGCGGCCGCGCAAATAAACCCCGCAAGAGCGCGCCACATCGCGTGGCCCGGGGCGGATGGAGCCATCCGACTTCATTTGTCTGCGCGCCGGAAGCTTTCCCACCAGTTGAGCCTGCAGACGATGCGCGGCCCGAACACACGGGCGGCAAAAACGCCACTCAAGAACACAATCGCCCCGGATTCGGCGATAAGACCACTAAACGGATTTCAAGCAATAAATCAAACGTCGAACTGAAAAAAATACTTAGAACATTTATATTAAATATATTCCATATTAGATACAAATGAATTGTTAACTTTTGACAAAAAAAGCAACAAAAATAAATAGAAAAGAAATCACATATTTCTTCTCTATTTGTTACGGGCTGCCCTACCCTACATTCGAACACTAATAACATTTACTAAATAAACATCACATATTTTCTTTCTCACAGTCACAATACAAAATATTTCCCCAACGAAACTCCGACTGTAATATCGGAGAAACGTGGTAGAGCAACGTCACTTTTCTTACACTTAGAAGGTCCAAACCGTTTAACACGGCATCCATTACGCCGGCGATAAACATATCATTCAACACACTTTAGTTCTTCCTTATTAAGTCAGTATTTTTGCAGATACTGTCTCAAGAACCCTTTAAAGACAAAATTAGCGCAGATAAGAACATCGTAATAGGCTGTCGTCGTAAGGCCGAGTCTCTTGCCCCCTACTGCGCTTTTCTAAATTGCCAATAGGAAGTGTTTCCAATTCCCCTTAACGATCCGATTCAATTGGCGGGGCCAAGAAGGGCGGGAGGAGGGCCGCCGAGAGGGAAGCGCCGATGTAGGGGAAGTGAGAGGGCTGCAGTGTGAGGGGAGGGGGTAAAGGCAGAGCCAAGGGAGAGCCAAAAGGCGGGTGCGTCGAGTGGCAGATTTTTTGGAGGCGTCGAACGGGAAAGATAACGAGATGAACAATAGAAGTAATCATCAACAACTTACCGTTAAAACCGACTATTTGTTTCCAATATTTCTTAATTCTTTTAATGCAGTTTAGTGTCTTAATTATCACAAACTTTGTGTCATTGTAATTTTTGGGAATTATTTCAGGACACAATTTTGGGTTAAATTCATGATGAATATTTTTAGAAGAATTTTTTTTTACGTTTCTCTTTCATCACAATGCATTTTCACAAAATATTATCGGAAATCACTAAGCTTATAAATGACACAATTTGATGATCGTACATTTCCTAACATCACATGGGAACCATTCACATCGGGAAATAGCTGATTCAATTCATGAGTTAGGGGAACTAGGTGCAGTCAACAGTAACAATAGTATTTCAGTAACAGTTTGTATTGTTAATATCTTCAAAGATATAACATAAACAAGAGAATATGTAAGGCATATCTTACCCTTTAACTCTCTATGAATTCTCAATGTGTGGGAAAAACAATTTTTTCAGATTATTTGTTTGAGAAAATTTGTGCAATGAAAATGCACTGCTGATTCCGTAAGTACGAGTATTTTCTTTTTCTTAGAACAGCAGTTTTCAAGATTTGCGCGAGCGGGCTGCAAGTTCCACCTACACCACTCGCGAAGCGTCCTCAAGTGGCGGGGGGGGGGGAAGGGGGCGTGCTTTCTCCCCGCCCCCGGCGCCGTCCTCAACCTCGCCCCCGCCCTCGGAGGCTTTCACATTCCGCGCTCAAATATCGCTTTGGCCCGGCAAGCTTGGAATTCCTGTGTCGCCAACCGGAAAGGTTGCTACCCCGAAGTTTCCAGACAGACCTATCGGAGAGGCCTAGACAGTTCATATCGATGCTAAAGTGGCCGAGGAAGGGGGTAGCGCCTTATGAAATGCAAAAGCGCTTCGGTTTCGCTTCTTCGGCCTTCTCTTTCCCTCGCGTTCGCGAACACCGCCTCCTGCGTCCTGCGCAGGCCCCGCTCTGCCTGAGTGGGCAGAAACATCCTGCCCAGCATCAGCCAAAGCTCCTGCCAATAAAAGCGGAATTATTCGTTGGGTGGGCCCCACCGCCTGTTCCCGCACAGCTACGCAGCTGCCGACAGGGCGCCACGCAGAGGCAGCTTCGTTACGTAGACACAGGCGACTGCCCCATCACTTGGTACTAAACCAAGTGATGTTAGGGAATGTAAGGTCATCAAATTGTGTTATTTATAAACTTAGTAATTTCCGTTAATATTTTGTGAAAATGCGTTGTGATGAAAGAGAGAAGTGAAAAAAATATTTTTCTAAAAAATATTCATCATGAAACAAACCCAAAATTGTTTCGTGAAATAATCCCTAAAAATTACAATGTGCCCAGTGGCGTAACGTTCCGGCCTGTAAGGCCCGCAGATAAATAAGGGCCCAGGTAAATGAGAGCCTATTTTGTGAGGATATTTTTATTATTTTTAGGTACTAACACTACTTATGTTTTCTCCTACACTTTTTATGATGGCGGCTCGGATAAACGTTTTGCGGGCAGGTCCTCACTAATTTCGTCACGCCTACACTTCGTCTTGACATACCCTCAACAGCACGGCTCACTTGCTACGCAGATAGACATTGTTATTCATCAAAGTCCTTAGTCTTATTCTAAAATTTAATAAGAAACTGTACATATTCTGGGGAATATTAGAAAGTGTTCGTATGAGAATTCAAACATACGTAGAGGCCGTTTTTGTTATGTGGACACCGTTCACTGTCTTCAGATATACTCAAGAGCATGGCTCACTTGTTCTGGAGATTGACTTTGTTATTCATATGAGTAGTCAGTCCTTAATCTTATCCTGAAATTTCAGAAAGAAATTTAAATGTCCAAGGCAATATTAGAAATTGTTTGTATGGGGATTGTACGTAGAGAAATGGGATGGCATTCCCTCACCTTCTTCTACAGGCAAGAGGCAAGGAATGAGAGAATCGAAGATAATGCACAGTTTTAATTTTTTTAAAAAAGGTGAAAAATATTATGTAAGTGAACAGCGACACATAGTCCAGTCATTTTTATGATGATGGTCCCATTGAAACCATAAAAAATAATACAAATGTTTGATTTCTTTGGAGAATATGTCACAGAAAAAACAACTAAAATACATTTAATCATAATATTTTGAGCATCATAATCGGTCTCACCAACTTTTCCGAAATTGCTTGAATATCCAAACATCCATTTGAAATTACGAACTAAGACTTCAGTATTTTGGCACTTAAATTCTTAGAAAAAGCTTCATTTCTTCAGAAAATGAGTCTGCATATCACGTTATATGTATGAGTACAATTACGACTATTAGTATGAGGTCATTATTCATTTTTTATTATATTTAACAATATTTAATTCTTTATATACTCAACGTTTGTTTCAAAATATTCAATCTCCAGCATATAATAAAGTCCCTTCAAGGAAACATTCGCTTGGTCGCAGGTGGCATCACCAGCCGGCCATGTCGCGAACTTCCTCAATTGACGCCAACTTTCGGCCCGTGGGAAAATACGCGCGAATGTCAGGTGTGCGTGCGTGCATGTGCATATGGAGCGCAAGGTGACTGTCATGGTGCCGGGGAGAAGGGGTGACGAGCAGGTGCGCATACTACTCCCGAACGAATGCAACGGCGACGTTACCGCAGCCATCGCTACCGAACCGGCTGCGAATGTTCATTGGTTGCGTTGATGTTTCGTTTACAGCATCACTGACCAGATGAGGTCCAAGAGTGAGACTCGATGATAGTGAAACTTGCTACATAGATAGGTCGAATTCAGTCACTGTCTGGAGGAGAATTCTAGTGGCCGGCTGCTCTTATTGGTAGTTCTCCGTGATTTCTAAGATCAACATCAGATAAATGCGGTAGGAGTTCAGGCTGTTTCCATATTGCAGGTAGAACACACGAAAAAGAATGTTCAGATTTCAATATATCGAATTGATTAAAAACGCGCGGAAAAGCATGATTTTCATTTTCATGTTTTATGAGATTCAAATTTACAGGGATGTGCGACTTTACCTGACTTTATACACATTTTTATGCGAGAATCTCCACAGCAGGAGGGACTCCAACAGAAAGAGAAAAACGCGCTCAATTAACAAAACGACACTTTACCAACTAATTGTCAAGACTACCAATCGAAGCCTCAAAACAATGCATTGTATTTTGTGGAAAACACTGTAGATACCTTTACATCTTACATCATGATGGCTGTTCCTGGAAGTCAAAATAAATCGGTAAATATGATACTAAGAACGTAGCATGATTCACTTCGATACGCCTGCAAATCTGACGCACTATAATCGCAATCTCGCACTGCCACTCGCAGCCCACTTCATGCAGCCCAAGTCCTGAGTTCTCTCGAATGCCATGGACTAGGGAGAGGGTTTTTATGCCCTAAAAAGTCTTGAAATATGCTTTCAAAAATATGCATTTATGACCTAAAAATATGCACTTTAATATTCAATAAACATTAACAATATTTCCTTTCCTGTATAAAACTTCTCTTGATAAAATTTAGGCGAAGCATACTTAGAATGAAAAGTACAAACATAATATAATCTACCTTATTTTGGCGGAGAAATAAGTAAATGTACACTTTGGTGAACTACACATACATTGTGTATACATGTATACATATATACATGTATACATATACATGCATATTATATGTACGTCTTGTTGCATTTCTTCTATTTGGTTTAAAGAATGTTATATCAAGAAATATCCTACATTTGCCCAAGTATTTTATCAACTACAGAAAAGAAAAACAACACACACTGTGACAAGCTCTTTAGAATCAAGTGAACGCTCAAGAATAAATATATTCTATGAAAAAATGAAACGTTTTAGAAATAAGCCTTTATTGTAATGAAATGCGCAATATATGCGCCTATAATTAAACGAATATACTCCAACAGGAAAAATCGATCAAATATGACCAAATATGCACTAACAAATCAATCCAATTCTAACCAAATGTCAAGAAATTTCACGTAGCTATGCCCTGAAGCAAGGGTGAAAAATATGCAAAATCATAGAAATCCACTCCCTTGCCGTGACCTGTTGCATATGATGTCTCCCAACGGCGCTCAGTCCAGCCGTCCGATTCCGCCTCGTCCTCGCGGTACGGATGCAACATCGCCAACAAAACATCGATGTTCCAAAGCCAAACATAGATGTTAATAAAACCTCTCCCCAAAACATCGATATTTTTTAAACATCTATGTTTTTGAAACTGGATTACGAATCACACTCGGGGGATTTAATTTGAAAGTGGTCGCGTTTATTCAATTTATTTTAATTGAGATTTAAGAGACAAAACACAATCAGGATCCGATCAAGTAACAAATTTTTTGTAACATATGTGACTGGATATTTCAAGGATAATACAAACTTAATTTATCGGCGGAAATTCGATTTTATGTATTTTTCATCCTGGCTCACTTTCATCTCAATAACCTTTATTTTATGAATATCTGGAAATTATTATAGGTTTTTATTGCAACTGTTTCTTGACGTTCGTAAAACAGACTCAACATTTTTTATAACAAATTATTTATTTCTTCTTCTTTAGATATACTTCCGTCACCTTCAATGTTTTCTCACCTCCACATGGTGCTCACTTCTAACAGCTCTGCACACTCTTTTTTTTTACTTCGATATGTTTATGCAGATGTAAACTCTAATGCACCTGCGACTAATTTTTAAAAAAAATGTATCATACTTACATATGTAAACTCTAAGACTGTAAACTGTAACCAATTTCAAAAACAGCGACTTATGTCATATTAATTGACCATATGATGTTTAGGACTTGACCAGGTTTTTTATACCTATGACAATGTTTGATCAAAATGCTGTTTGCATATGATGTGTCTACAAACCTGAGCAATAGCTATGCCACAATTTATTTTATTATTATGATTCGATACCTCCTCATGCGTAGCTTTATTAGATATGATTATAATGATATAATTCTCCTTCATTTGAATATAATTTTTATTATATTCTTCTGATTTTTGAAAAAGACCGCAAGTAGGGTCGAATCGTCAAAAAGGAATAAACTGTTATAAAAAATACTGAGTATTGTTTTATTAAAGTCAAGAAACCATTGCAATAAAATAAACAAGGTAACAGACGTTAATATATTCATTAAAACTATAGGTTGTACTTTTTAATTAAAAATTAAAATAACAAGCATATAAAACTACGAAGACAGACCACCGGCTTAAATACATCGATGCTTAGAAAACCGCATCTGGCGTCAGCGTTATCCACAGACGGACGGACGGACGGACGGACGGACGGACGGACAGACAGAAAGACAGACGTTTTCCTCGTCATTCGATTTTTCGGTAACAAGGACCCACAAAATAGGGATTCTGGCTGCACCACGTGTTAGAGGATTTCCCCCCCCCCTAAATTTAGCAACTGGATTTATCCACTTTCTCGTTACCAGGGCCCTGTAATAAGAGTTTTTTCTGTCGAAAATTCGCCGTTTCTTCGCACATGACATAACTTTCTAGTTCGGAGCGGGAGAGTAAAATCATCGACGTCTTCGTCGCGTCTGTGCTCCGCGGGGCCCCGCACCTCGTGTTGTAAAGACAAGGTCGCCACGCGCCGTGCAACGGGCGGCGCATCTGGCGGTGTAGCGGGGGCGGGGCCCCTCGAGGGGTGGCGGGGTGGGGTGGGGGAGTGGCAGAACCTGCAGACGACGTGTTGACGCGCTGGTAATTAACAACGCGTCCAAATGAGAACGCTGCAGAAATACGGAGGAGGCGACGCTGCCTTGTATCTCGGTTCCAAGCCGCGCAGCAAGGTAGACACCTGCCCTTGCATTATTTCATCGCGGACATGAAGAAAGTGCAATGGACAATACATTGAGTGCAATGAACACTTTGAGCAGAATTCCATGAGACATTTTGATACGATGAATAATATATTTACTGTCGTGTCGTGTCGGACATAGAACACTTTTTTTGGTATAAAGGATGGAAACATGATTTGTATTTGCCGAACTTATATTTTTTCGGTCTTACAAATAAAGAATCGGACGTTTACAACTCTTGGTCACACTTTTTCGGCGCCGAATCTCGCCATCCAGAGGAGCAATCACCGCCACCTTCCGAAGAAAAGCACACACTACACTTACGGGACTAACGATCTCAGTAGTTGACGTGCCCGGAATCACAAGTAATCAATCAATCAGGCGTAATTTCAAAAGAAAAGGATATTAAATGAAGCGCCCCTTTCCAATTCGGCACAACAGGCGTGCGCCCCGCCTGTTTTCATCTAATTACGACACTGCATAGAATAAAAGTACGAACTGTATCAAACAACACCAATATCAAAAAAGGTCGATCTGCACGTGCACTCACTGTTTCGAAAGAACACAAATTAAACTCTTGACACTATCAGAATGAATGCGCCATTTTCTGAGAGAAACAGTGTTATGACAAAGCTGCTAATCGTTAGACACGATCTAGTCACCGCAACGAGACGGTTTCCAGCGCAAGTCATACCTCCTCCCCCTTGTCACCGAACAGCCCAATCATCCATCAGTAGGCGGGTCTTCTGAAGATCGCATGACAGCGGCAACGGAGCATCCCTTCGCTTCGTAGAACTGTCAAGTCAGAAATAACGGCATCTGGGGAATAAATAAGGGTGATGGGAAGGACTAGGACCAGATGGCTGAGACGTCACAAAGACGAGAATACCGAACCCCTCCCACCACGGACTCACCGCAGATAAACAAGACAGATGAGTGCGCAACCTCTCTACAGTATAAACTCTCTTCATGGTTTTAAAGGAATGTGCACACTCATGTATGTGCAAATCTAGTTACCATTTCTTAGTCCAACTTCAACTGACTGTGTTTTGTGAATATTTTGCAAATGTATGACTTCTTTCGTAAAAATATGATGAAAAAAAGCGAATTTCCTAAGTCAGTGAACAAATTCATCATGAAATTTTCAGCAGAAAAGTCTTTAACTACAATATCTTTCCCACAAATTTATACTTCAGTTTAAAGTTAGAATTTTTATAAAAGTATGGAATTGGTAAGTAAAATCTACAACTCGATATTGTTGAATAGTTGTGTAAAATGTATTGTCTGATGAAAAAATGTATTCTATAGGCAACTACCTGCCTCACATCTCAATAATGTCAATTCATCAATTCGGAAAATAGAGAGTGTACATGTGTGTGCGTGTATGTGTGTTCGCTTTTGATGACTCACGTAATTGTGCCACACAGAACACGTACGCGAAGGCCAAATTTACAACATACGGAAGCCTCACGCCCTAACAGGTGCATCATTAGATGTTTAGTTCAGGAAGGATAATTCAGGCAGGTTAATACACACATCCGCTATCAGTAGTTCACGACCTGCGCATTCGAATGGATCGAGGCCGACTGTTCCGCTCTGAGTGGCCCAACATTCTTTCAGTCAAGTGATGCGTTGCGTACACCACTCCGGCACCAGGGAGCGTGGTACCTTTAGATTAGGACATAACTACGCAGAGGAAGTGGAAGGCGGAAACATAGCAAGTTGGATGGTCATTTTCTAGTTGGATGAATAATGAGTTCCTAGCTTTGTTTCTTACTCAGAATATTTATTCCCAGGCAAAAAATTCTTTAGTTCTTCCTGACAAAAGGAGCATTTTCATCCCTTTTTCTACCTAAAATTTTCCACACACACCGACACATTTTCACGACTTACTGATTGTAAAGTGATAATAAAATATTACTTTTATAATTTCTTTATTATTACAAATTACATTCTTTTTGTCTGCGACCAGTTGGCAAATTACTTGCTCAGAACAAATAATTACAAATTATACGCTAAGAAGGTCACGTAAGACGAACATTATTTTCTACGTACCCCAAAACTCAAAATATTTCCTCTTTGAATGACTAATGTCAAGAAACTGGGCGGGCATTTACTGAATCTGAGTTCGTAAGTAGCTGATCTGAAACTTACAAACAAAATTTGATACCATTAACACCAACACGTTTTCCGTGAAACATCGCTTCTGAAATACGGTGAGTTCACGCTTTGTGAAGCAGATGGGAAGAAAGAACTGGTGCTTATTTCCCTGCTCATTTCTGACTTTTTTTTTTATACAAAGAGAGGGCACGTGCTCCTCACATTTCGGCGGGCCGTAATTAACTCCTCCGCTGACTTCATTACCACAAGAGGGCGAGAATCCCGCACCAGTAAAACTGTTCCCGTATAGAGTAGCACACAGTGGTCCGCACGCACTCGAGCATCCCGCGTCCCCCTCTCTCCCTCCCTCACTCTCTCTTCTCTCTCTCCAGGAGCGACGCAAAGCGCCCGTAGCAACAGATGATTTACTCTCCTCGCAGCTCCACAGCTCTTCGCTGCTCTACCACCGCCGCCGCCGGGGGCACCTGGTCGACTGTGGCGGTCCGGCACCCAGCATCCGCGTAAGTCAAGCGGGACCGCCCAGGAGATCGCCTATATTTCTGCCAGCGAGCGGCGGCGGGCGGCGGCGGCGGTGGCTGCGCGCGGAGTGGGCGGGCGCGCAATCTTCCCAACTTATCTGTAACGCGGGATTAATGTGTGCGACCGGCGCTTGCCCCGGAAAGACGCTACATCATGCGAGGAGCAGGGCACCGCTCGCGCGCACAGTCGCTCCAAACGCTGACGCCGCCGGTGGCAAACGTCTTCGCGGCGCCTTCGGATTCGCAGCGTTGGCAGCATCTCCGCAGCAATTCTGGAGCTCCTGTTGCATCTATCGTCCTTTCTTCACTCCTTTCAACTTCCCTTGTGAAGACGCCTGGCGACTGGCGAGAATTTATTCATTTATTTAGTATTTATTCGTCTAATGATGCCAAAGAGCACAGAGTTAAATTTATACAATTACGATAATGTAAAAGTTTATTACATTTAGTATGAATATTTAAGGGACCTTATTCTAGCAAGTGAAACAGCAAGGAAGTAGCAAAACGTTGTATGCGAATAGATATATCGTGCTCAACTCCATACTCACTTCTACCACACCTGCCACCGTGTTCCCCATCACAATCGCTTACTTTCTATACATGTCAATATCATCCTTACGATCCAGTTCGATGTTTTATTTTTCGTCATCTAATCCATATTCACATTAATCACACCAAATAAAAGAACTTATTGTCATATCAGTTTCATTTCTTCCTACAGATTTAGTTCGTAGTACCTCCGCATTCCACATCAATTTTTCTCTGTTCCCGCACTCTATTTTGCAATTCAACCCAACACTTCGATGAAAACATGGAGTCCGTTGGCACTTGATCAGCTGTGTCGCAGTCATCCAATCGGGAGCTTGGACGCCACTATTGTGCCGTCACTATCGATACGCTTAAGTTCCCGATTGGAAGACAGTGTGACAGCTGACAAGTGTCAATGGATTTCATTTTTTAAATCGAAGTATAACACCACTTCTTACCCCGCTCATTGACTACAGAGTAAGGAATAAACTATCCTTTCTCTACGCATCCACTGCCAGACTCTTCTAGAGATAGCAAAAAAATCGATGGTTTAAAACATTGATATTTTTCACCAGAAACATCCACCTTTTGTTTTCTTATATATTTCAAATCGATGTATTTTTCTAGAAATATCAATGTTTTCAAGATAAGTTTATGCAATCTTTTTCGATGAATTTGTGCATGGTAATATGGTTACACTGCATTTTGAAACCTGACTGCATAGAATATTGATAAGAGAATTAAGATGTGAGAGAGCTTCAAGACAGAACATACTTTACAATAATACTTACGGATTACGCATATTATGTAGGATGTTTTACTTCGATGGTTTATGAATGAAAGTGAATAAATGGAATAAAAGAAAACACGATGCCTTTATTTTTGACATTCGATAAACATTATTAGTAACTTATTACTTTCACGTGACCAAACAACAAAGTATATCAGTAATTCATTTAAGTACGATAGCTAAAAATGAAACAGAATGGGAAAATACCATCTGTTTTGTCATATTTAAACCATACATTTCTTCATCGGCAGCGAAAGCCGTTTGGGGATGTATCAATGTTTTAATAAACTTTGCCATCTCTGGACCCATCCCTCCTGCACCTTCCACGCCGTTTTGGCCCCCGTCTTGGTAGCAGCCTCCGCTCCGCCACCGCCCGCGCGGCCGGTTCAGCTGCCAGGCGGCCTCTGGCGACCCCCCTCGCCGCGGATACAATACTTCACAAATCACGGGGCAAACCGGCGCCACACGACGCCCGCCCACCGCCCGCCCGCCGCCGCACAGCTTAATAATGCACCGGGGCGACAGGGGGCGGACGCGCCGATGGACGGGGTGTCGGCGCTCGCCGCCCGATTCCGTCGCCCATCACTCGCGCACGCGGCAAGCGGATTTCGACTTCTGGGCGCCACACACGCGGCTTCTACACTGCCATTTTTCTCACTTTGCCCCTGAAGGCCCGTCTTCAGAATAGAATGTGTCACGGTATTTCGCGACGTTCTCAGTCGTGCCGCCAGGTATCGCATGATCGCGATCGCATCAAGCCGTGCTTGTGACTTCTAGCGGCACGACGGAGAAAGACGCGAAATGCCGTGTGATATTCCATCGTGACCGCAGAGACTTGAGGGGCAGAGTTAGAAAAATCGCACTATAACCCGTCCTTTCGCAGCAACAGAAGATCCGCGTTGCAGTTAACCTTCATAAGAGAAAAGGAGACAATCTCTCCGACTAAATGAATGGTGCATTTGTAAGTATTTCTTTTCTAAAGAAAATGCATTTTAAATTGTAGCCTTTTTCTCACAAAAGTTAATATAAAAAATTCGCTGATTGAATAAGTAAATAATTTCTTTGGAATTAAGAAATCGTCAAATAAAATGCATTACAGCGTTTCTTGCACTCTTGAAATTTTGCGTGCTCGATGGTGCATTGGGTCCATGCATAAATGTGGAAACGGCTATGAGCTTCACCGAATCCTCAACTCACTTCATCTTTAACTATAGATAAAATGTACCTCGTGAATAAGATTGTGAACATTTAAAAACTGCTACATATTTAATGTTTCCTGAATTTTCAAAACACATGTGTCCAAAATATCGATCGGAGTTTTACATAATCGTAATATTCTTATATCTTTCATTATTTACCAGACGTATCCGCACAACTGAAGAATAGATTTCTTATTCAAGAACCACTTTACTGATTAAAAGTTCTCTTAATCAACAATATGTGAACTCATACAAATTCTTCGATTACTATCGTCGAATCCAACAATAGTTGAATCTGAAAATTGTAAATATTTTCTCCTATATTATTTTAGTAGTATACCTTCCCTTCGCGGCTCTCACACGCAGCCCATCTTTATAAATGCGGTCTCTAAAGAAACAGAATTTCACGGAGACGTGACGAATTTCACTTTACTTTAAAAACATGAAGGCTTTCTTCAAAAAAACGCATATAAATATTCATGTAAAATACAACCCTCAACGCACGGCAGGATTTTTTAATCTATATAGTTAAGTAACTCCTAAATTAAGCGTTCTAGGGCCTTAAAAGCTAATATTCTTGACCAATCTATTACATTTTTGCTGGTTCGACACTTCTTGATTCTACTTCATCTGTTCAGAGCGTGTAGAATCTGCAACTGTATAGTTGAAATGACTAATTACTTAATATTCTATGCTATTGAATTACACGGGTGTACCTCTTTGCTCGATAATAAAGTTAAATAAGAATAGTTTGCATTGACAAGGGTCTATTGTATTGTTATCAATTACAAGGTGACGTATAGAACAAGTGACGGAGGATAAGAAGGTCTTTAAGAAAACTATATATCACAGGCTTAATATGAAAATGGAAAAATAAGTAAGAGAGTACTAGCATGCGAGAGCTCTCGCACGGGAACGCTAGTTTATTTTATTAACATTGCTCACTTTATCACACCTAGAAATTCCACAAAACAAACTAAATTCAAAATAAACCGTTTAAAATAGTAGGTATCCGAAATTTCCTTCACCGCCAGTCCGTATCTATACCTTCCCACTTCTCTCTACGGAACACCCGGAAGTGTCCGAAACCGAAAAGGGCGGGGTGAACTTTCAGAGTCGTCCATATTACAAGGTGTCATGCAGCCGGCGTGCCTTCCAATGGCACTGCGGGCCCCACAACGCGAACGCCTCCGCCTCCGCAGGCCGTCAACCCGCCCGCTGCCCTGACCCGCCTCCGCAGGACCACCCAGCCGCAGCCAGATGTGTTTACGGTTTCCGTAAGGGGGTGGGTCGCTGGGCCTTCCACGCGCGGGGAGTGGCCCGGCGCCGGGCTCTATTCACTCGCGTGGCGAGACGGACGGCGAAGGAAGAGGGGAAATGCGACTGTGCACGGAACGGGGAGCTACGTCGAGCATGTGTTGAGAATTACGGAATTGCTAGGCTAAATACGTCTCGGGATTTAAAGGTTTAACTATGATTCATCTTTTTTTCTGATATTTAAACGTCCTTACAGTCACACTTGAAAAATTTCAAAATGGTTACAAAAAATTAAATTGCATGCAATATTATGCTTCACAGTTTTATATTCGTTTTGTAAATTCAAATCACAAATAGAAAGACCCATATATCTAGGTTGAGAAAAATTAATTTCAGATTGGCTCGTATCTGCGTGATCTGTCATTTGTGTGTATCTAGTTTAGAATCTAAAGAACCTCTGAAGTTTCATGAATCAAATGATTAGTGTAGATACATTAGTTGTGGAAAAGTAAGATGATTCTGGAGAAATACCGTTTCTGGCATAAAAGTTACCTAATACGTCTGTCAGCTGATGGAATAAAGTATAAATTAAAGACGACGAAAAATAGGACTACAAAAAAAATCGTATACTCCGAAGCAATAAGTAGTAACTATGGTCCGATTAAAATAAGTTGGTGATTGACCGTTGCGAATGGAAGGGAGCGACGTTGACAGGTTGTGTACCACTGCGCACGTGTTCCCGGGACACGAAAGTAAACACTTGAAATAAATACTTATTAAAGTAACCAAATTATAGACTCGTATTGAATGAAGCTACAGATTCAGAAGCACAACTGTCAATCATCAACTTATTTTAATCGGACCATAGATGCAACTTCAGTCCAGTGTCACCACTTCCTTTGCGTCCGATTTGTAAATCGTAACTGCTTCAGCCACACACTGCTCTTGTTGTTTGCCGGGCGGGGTGACAAGGTGTAAATTGTCGCGCCACAACGGGAATCTGCACAGCAGCCGACAGATGGGTAGGACGCGTAGGTAAGTAATGGAAGAAGGAGAGGCGGGTTGGAGGTGCCACGCCTCTCCTGCGACTCCAATCCAAGCAGTCTCCAATTTACAATGGGTGACAATGTCACTAGCAAGACAAGCCTTTGTATTTCGTTGTCATGTCAGGTGTTCTAACGCAAATCATTCAAGTCATGAAACTTCAGAGATTCTTTAGATTCTAAACTAGATACACACAAATCACTAATCACGCAGATACGAGTCAATCTGAAATTAATTCTTCTCAACATACTAAGCTCAGTTGTATTTTTAAAATTGGAAGAATTGATTATGATATGCGCATTTTAGCTGGGAAACAACAAAAGATAATTATCAAAGAGCCAACGCAAGCTAAAGAGAGGATGGCGTCACACATTCTTGTAAGCTAAGGACCGCACGGAGTTTCCGGGAGGATTACAGTTCCATTGGTTTCTCATCTTGGTAACAACGCTGGAAAGTTCCTCGAAGTTATAAGGTCATTGCTTTCATTCCTGGAACAGTGGTGAGAAATCGACAGGTTGGTTTAACAATCAATGTTTGAGTTTCGTAACTTCAACACACAAGTGAGCGTTCAACAGAGAAACCTTACTCAACAACGGTTTTCAATGAGGTGAGAATGCAAGTTGTGTAGTCATTACATACAACTTCTCTGTCGAGGTGCCTAGCCTAGAAAGTACTAAGAAATTTGCCAGATCATGATAGCATTTTTTCCCTTTTGAATGCTACATCACGAAGTACCCATCAGAGTCCTTTTTCATCACCAACGTATTATCTGAAAGTGACAACAACTGCACGCAAGGCAGTGACCGTACTATGTTACTATAAAATATGCATCTGATGAAAATACTTAAATATTTTCATCTCAAGACCAGTCAAAAGAAGCACTAACCCTAGAGTTTAAAACAAATAGCACTATTCAATATACTATAACCGGTGAAAGCCTTTCGAATACCAACATCGAGGGTAATGTCAGTGGGTGAATGATTTTCAGCTCGAAGAGAAGGGAGAACGAAGAGCGTAGGCGGAAGTAGACAACTGGAGCTGGAGCAAACGCGCCCGTACACACGCAGCCAGGAGTCGTGTCTTATCGAGCGCATTCCTCCAATCGCAGCTGAGGCGACAGCGGCGGCAATGGAGAAGGCGGTAGCAGACAGGCGAAGGAGACAGCGTGGGCGGAGGAGGGAGCGGAAGCGAAGGTAGAAGAGGAGACCAGGGCCGGTGACACAGACTAGAGCGAAGAATGCGATGGGGATGAAGAAAGTCACGAAGGCGGACGAGGCGGCGTGGGGGAAGGAGAAGAAAGATGTGGATGGAGCTGAGGCGGAGGAGAGACGAAGTATGCGGCGAGGAAGGGGCAGAAGAGGCAACGGAGCTATACTTCGGTTTTTCTTTCTTGTCGCACGCGGGGGGGGTCAATAAAATGGAATATCTCACGGTATCTCGCGTCGTTCTCGGTTGTGCTGCTAGGAGTCCCATGATCGCGACTGTATCGGGCAGTGCTGGCGATCATGCAATTTTTCGCTGGCGATTTTCTAGCTGGTGAGATCCGGCGCCGACCTACACGTCGAACTACGCTGATCTGCCTCAACCAGGTATCTCCGACTAGCAGGGCACCGTCCCAACCGGGACAGATTCTAAGCTCCCGACTGGTCTCACGACAAATGGGTAGTCAAGGGCATGTGAGGGCAAGTGTATGTAAGTGAGAACAGGACAAGGACGTGGAAGGAAAGAACTCGCGCAGACCGTGGCCCGTTTGTGGGAACTGCTCCGGCAATCGCCTGGTGTTAATCAGAGGAACTACGATCAGAGCAGCCGCTCACAAAAATTCTCCTCCAGACAGCGCCAGAGTTCGACCAACTAGCTATGTAGCTAGAGTCGAAAATCTTGTCAACGTCACAACTCGAACCCTAGTACCTCCCGGTCAGAGGCACATCAGTGACATCATTTGACGTCCTGAGCCAAGCCAGTGAAAAGGTGGGGGGGGCACAAAGACAGCAGGATACGGCGAGATCAAGGGGAGCCGCGAGAGAGGCAGGAGCGCAGAGAGCAGCGACGTCGCCGGCGGGAACGGCAGGCCCTTGTTGGCGTTCCTGCGCATCCAAACAACAGGCTTCGCGCGCGGCGGGGAGCAACCGTTTAATTGCGGCGGGCAGTGACCCGGGAGAATGTCGCGGGCGCCGATGCTCTCGGCGGCAGCAGCCGGGCGTTATCTGCGGCCGGAGCGCGCGCTCGCAGAGGTGGCGCGGGCGCGGGCGGCGAGACCGAGCCGAGCAGTCGCCTGGTGATGCAGGAAGCGAAGCGCGCTCTCAAGACCCCACAGGCGATAATGACGGGATGGAGAACGCAGCCGTACAGAATTTCAACAGCAAACGCCTCCTTGCACACGGAGGCAGACGATCATTTTTTTTGGGAGGGGGGGGGGATCACAGATGTTTGGTAAATATCAACTTCTTTGTTATTATATTGTATACCATTTTTGTAGTGGTACTTTATCGATACATTTTACACGTTTCTACATTTTTTTCTTGTGTTTCTTATTTTTATTTGTCCTGCACTTTTCCCATTTTTTTTCTCTAGGCCATTTGGGACGTGGGGTGGCATGGCTCCCACCCCCCTCCGGTCGGAGTCTTCCACGCTGCTAATTTTGTTTCTTATTGAGATAAAGTAACTTCCATGAGCTGGAAACGTTGATCTCGAATGATTAGGCAGGTTGATCCGGTTTTAGAGAATACGGGTCTAATTTATTTCATTATTTGTTACCTGCCTTTTTTTCTTCCTGAGGCTTTTTACAGCTTCAGAGGATGTCGATTTCGACTAAGCGCGCCGGGTATGTGTTGTGTCCCTCATGAGGACACGTATTAACATCTTTACGCTAGAGACACTTGCGGGCTCCTCGGTCGGTGGTCAGAAGACTCATAAGGCCTTCCGTGACAACGCACATTCATGAAAAACAGACGACAAACAACCATGCCCACGGCGGGATTCGAACCCGCGACCCTTCAGACCGAGGCGCTGACTCGACACACGCTCTAGCCACCCTGCTATCGAGGTCGGCTATCACCTGCCTTTTAGATTCTAATATTAATCCTGTAATATAAAAGGCACCCAGATTTCGATTAAATATTTCTCAACTGGAACACAATCACGAAAACATCAGTTGCAACACCAGATGTACGATAATCCATCCCAAGCACTGCCTCTAGAAGTTCAGTCTACCTGTAATAAAATAAAAATTAAATTCAGTTAGCCAGTGCAGTTCGCTTAGTACACGTTAAAATTAAGTTACTACTTCCTTGACCTTTTTGTACCACCTGCGCGGTTTATTCAACAGCAGTTGCTTTCTCATTTCCAGAGTCTAAAGTGTATTTTCAGTAAACGCACCGCAAGAGAGTTACTAGGCAATAGCTCTCGAGTCGGGGCTAGAGAAAAGGGCAGGGCCCGCAACGGCATGCACACCGTTACAGGAAGTTCGAGCGCGCCCGCCGGGGCGGAGAGAAGCTGCATGGAAGGCGATGGCCGACAGCGGCGGCGCGGCGCGGCGCGGCGCGGCGCGGCGCGGGGTGATACGAGTGGGCGGAACTGCCGCCGCGGTGCCCGGCCGGCATGATTTGAATTTGCACTAGATTTGTGAATGAAGCTTCTTTAGACTTCTCTGATTGGTCAGTGATGGCGGGGGCCGGAAACTCAAGTGTCAGCTGATAATTCGTCTCGAAACAAAATTCCGACCTCATGAGACGCTGCACTTATTAGAACGTACATATTTGTGTTGTTTGTCAAGATTTATTGACGTATAAATGAGCTTGGAGCTGAATTTTGCCGTTTTGTAAACATAAAAGTAGATTAGGCAAAGGTTACATATGAATTGTCTGATTATAACATGTAGTTATTTCAATGATTGTAATTTTACAGATTTTTTTTCTCTCAAAATTAATATTTTGAGTGAAAGAATCTGCTATTTTGTTACCAAAGTGAGGCAAACTCGAAAGACGCTTCATTCACAAGTCTAGTGCAAATTCAAATCATGCGCCCGGACCGTCGCAACAGCCAGCGAGCGCGCACTGCATTCTGCAGGAGCGCGCCGCTTCCGGTTGAGGCTTCCGGGCACGTCACCTGCTCCAGTCATTAGTCGTTTCCATTAAAACAAGTCCGTTGACATTTATGAATAGAAACCGGATTTTTATGTAATTACATACTATTTTTTGTCTTTCTACTTAACTTTCTGAGAACTGAAATCTCGGCGAATCGCCGGATTCTTAACGCAGTTTCCAATTTTTTCGTCACATTTTTTACATATTTACAAATTTTATATTTTTATCTATTGCATATTTGACATATTTTGCTACCTTCACAAAATATGTTTTTTTATTTTATCGATTTCCTTCACTTTTATTACGATTTTTTATGTGAATTTATTATGTTTGTTTTAAAAAATCAGAATTTTTCCTACATAATTACTGAGTGTTGTGGACTCGCGGTGCGCTACGTTAAGATGCGGACAGATGTTCACAGTCCGCCGCGACTTCATCTATTATCTCAGTGACGGGAAGTGCGCGTCAGCGACTGCCATTTTTATCTCCTTCAGGTGTGAAAAGTATCTTAGAAATAGATATAAGGCGTCGTTTTGTCGTACCTGTTTATTTTGGCAGAAATATTTTTTTGGTCGCATTGCAGCCATCTTCAGTGCTACAAAAATAAAAACATATCTAAATTACGAATAAAATATAATCTATTACAGAAACTCCAAACCATTTCTTACCACTTGAAAAGTATCATTGACGCTGTGTTTCGTGAACTTTAAAGTTAATTTCCGAGAAACTTAGGCGATCGCCGACGTGAAACAATTGGATGAGAATGCTGCACGCTGCAGTGTTTGTTTGCTGGTTGTAGCTATGTCCAGTTCGAACGCTGGCTTTTCTTGCGTCTAGTCTGGCTGATGAACCTGAATAGCAATAGATGACGCTTTTATTACTGACGGAGAGTTGTAAAGTTCAAAATGTGCATCAACTTGTGCTGTACAAATGATTTTTAAAACATTTGTATTATTTTTAAAATTTATTTAGGAATTTTTTTATAAATGTAATTTCGAATGAGGTAAATGTGTTTTATAATGAGTGAACTTTAATATTATATTTTATATCCTATTTTACATACTTCTTACAAATTCCCTTCTGTTTTCATTACATAGTTAGATACATATTTTGACATTTCATACAACATATTTTCCGGCCAGTACTAATGAGCTGTGACGCTATCATCCAATTGGGAGCTTGAACGTCACTATAGTGCATTGAATAATACGGATTTTTGTTGTTGTTGTTGTTGTTGTAATGTAGTGAATTTTTTGCGGCAGGTGGCGATGTTCTTTTCCCACTGGATTGTGATATTCGACGCCAACCTACACGTATGTTTGCGCCAGATTTACCTCTTTAAATAGCTAGTTCAAATCGGAGCCCCGCCCCAACCGGGACAAACTCCTGACAAGTGTAGTAGTGTATTGCGTGTTGATACGGCCAGAGAATGCAGTGAGGAAGAGAAGATCGAATGTAGTACTTGGCTCATTCGATAGGGTTCTGCTCCGGCATTGTTGATCAGAGAAACTACCGATCAGACCAACCAGCAGCTAGATTTGTCCTCCAGACAGCCGCTGAATTCTACCCCGCTGTGTAGCCAGTGGAGACAATCCACCACCTTTGGAACTCGAACCTCTCATCTTCCAATCAGAGTCACTGCTATGTCGGCAGGAATGCTGGCGCCCTCCTGAAATAAGCTGACTCGGAGGCGCGAGGCGCGAACGCCGACGCAAGTATCGAAAACCCTGTCAACGTCGGTGCTCCAACTCAAAGACCTCCCAGTCAGAGACGCTGCGGTGTCAGCAGGAATGCCGGCTCTGAGCTGAAGTCAGCTGATGTGGCGGTGCTTGGAGAAGGAAGGGACAAACTCTAGGCTCCCGACATGTGTAGTGCATGTTGAGTTGTAGGCGTGTGTAAGGGGCGAGGAAAGGACGAGAAAAAAGGAAACATCACGCGCGGTCCAAGGCCAGTTTGTTAGGTATTCGCCTGGTACTGATCGAAGAATCATGGAAAACTACTGATCAGAGCAGCCGTTCGCTAGATTTGCCTTCCGTTGCCAACCGTTGAATTCGACCTCGCCATGTTGCTTCCGTCCGGACTCGAACCTTAAGACTTGCCAGTGAGAGTCGCTGTTGGTGGGAACGCCGGCTCTGACACGCAACACTCACCGTGCTGGATACTCGGATTGACATGAAATTTCACCAGCTGATAAAACACCATGCAAAACCTATATACGAGAAGTTTGAAGTGCTATGGAATATTATTAATGGTGTTTTATAGGCATTTTGTATCAGGACCTTTCGTGACCTTCGCGCTTCCAGCAGCGGGCGAGCCGTTGCTTCGGCAGCGCTAGGAACGTTACGCAGCGTCTATTAGCCGGTGTCTGATTTCCAAGCGCGTTCGTTCCATCTGAACCTGCAAAGTAAACACCCGTTTTTGTCATCCCGCCTGCCCTCCAAGTAACTGAGACCTTGCCGACAGGCCGATAGTGCAGGCGCGGTGTCCGTAGAACGTCCGCAGAACCAGCGGCGAGCAGCGATTTCCGCCCTTCCACGGTCGGTAAGGTCAAGAAAGGTCCCAATACTAATTATCGCAAAAACACTACTTGCAATGCTTCATAGCACGCAAAAATTTGTATGTAGGGGTTTTGAAAGGTGCTGAACAAGCTGGTAAAATCTCACGTCAATCCGAGTATCCAGCACGATGAGTGTGGCGTGTAAGTGTGAGCTGAGCAGTCAGCTGGTGCGGTGGTGGGACGCGCGGGGACGCGAAGCGCCGCCCACGATTACGAGAGGCGCGCTTATCGCGGGCAAGGTGCGCGGCGCGGCGCGGCGGCCGCTTCCTGTTAGCGAGCGCCAGCGCCGCACGCCCGCGGCGGCGGCGGCGGCGGCGGCGGCGGCGGCGGCGGCGGCGGCGGCGGCGGCGGCGGCGGCGGCGGCGGTGGGGGCGGCGGGGCGTACCCGGACCGCGAACCCCGGCCACCCACGGCGCGCCGTCCGCGCCGGCCACCGGCCCCGCGCCGATGCGCCGCTGTCGCAGCGATCCCCGCTGTACGGTTACCATACTTCTTCCGTTGCAGAAAAAGAGAGCATTTCTTACAAAAATGAGAGGACACTTCGTATAAAATGTTTTAATATAATTCTGTGGTCACGGGGTAAAATTTCTTAAGTCTATTTTTGGTAAATTGGGTTACGTACTGACTCTACAAGTTAAGTATCCGTATTTTATTTTAGTAAAACGATCGAATTCAAATGTTGCCTCCGTAATGAGAAAAAAAACCATTAAGAAATAGCGTTTCGCGTAGGAACAAGCGGTGGCTCGAAAATCTAACCTTTGTTTTCTCCAAACTAAGATTTTTGACTTAAGAAATTTTACCCTGTGGCCACAGAATTATTTATTTTACTTAAAGACAAAGCACGTAGTACTAACAAAGTAAATACTTCACTTATTGGCATCTCTTCCACAATTTCAGAATAGGGCTACTTCATTATCATTATTGTCGTTTTCTCTTTGTTTCCTTCCTGTCATCCCATTCGAAATATAAACACCATAGAGCAGTATTAACTCCACACGCCAGCAGAGTAGTTTGAAGACCACAGAGAACAGAATCTATTACCAGCACCGTCATACAATACGTTGTACCAGCTGATGACAGCGCTGTCGCATTTCACGGAGAAAAGGACGTAAATATACATACAGATGGCCTATGGATTTCGGAGGCTGTTAGGCGAGATAGTTGGAGTTAAATGTCATTTATTTATACAATGAAATGTTAAGATGTCAGGGACTCGAAAAAGTTGAAAAAGAAGCGCAGCATCCTTCGTACAACATACGTCTAGTTGCATTTAAAAGTAGTAACCCCTCTCCAATAATTAAAACTTGTGGTGCTACAGAATGGCACAGACTTTCCCGTATTAGTTTTCTATTTCCTTGGGTCTTCGCTAGCTATTTGGAATTGCCACAAACTCTTTTTTGCCAGCTGTCATCTATCACTGCCAAAAGTACATTTTTTTGTCATTTTCTTAATTTTTCGGTTTCTTAATTGGTAGAACGAAAATACTAATTTTAGAATATTAAAGAACACAAAAACCTAGTCATAAATGGCGTTTTAGCGCTAATAAAAGTGCGAAATTTGAAGTTCATTTTCACAGAAAATGTTTGAGTTTTCAAAATACTTTATTTCAAGTTATTTGAAGCACTTACACTCACAAATATAATAATTCTTACAAATTGCTGGTAATGTGCATGTTAAAGATGTGAGAGATCTTTCAAAACAATTACAATTATGTAATTTTTGAAAAAACAAAAAAAATAACTGAAAGTAAACTTTACGTCATATTAAAGAGTGTAATTATCACTATCTGTTACAAAAGTTTCAAGAAAAAATTTGCAGCCATGTATGACAAAATGGCGTTTGAGCATTTCTGAAAATGCCGAAATTTGAGCTACTTTTCACAGAAAACGGTACTGTTTTCGAGAAACGTTACCTGACATTATTTAAAGCATACATACTCGTAAATATAATAACGTGAAAAAATCGCCGCTAATGTAAATATTAACGACGTGAGAAACATGTGAAAAAATTTACATTTTTGCAAATTTTGAAAAAAAAAACAACCTATAGAGCAGTATGACTTTTATGTCATCTGATAGAGTACATTTACCACTATCCCTACCAAATGTTTAAAGAAAAAATTTAGAGCCGTTTTTGAGAAAATCTTGTTTTTGTATTTTTTAATGTTGCACATATTGCTCGCAATATTGCACGAAAACTACTAAAATTCTGAGAAACATTTACATGACCTTTATTAAAGAACTTAATACGCAGAACAAATTTTATTTGAAGAAAAAAATCTCTATCTACAATTTTGTAGCTGGAGAAAGACGCCGAAAAAAAATTCAAACGTTCAAAATTTTCGAAAATTCAGATTTATCCGTGAAAATCGGACCTACGGACGTTAATAAGTGTATTTTACTCTATTCATACAAGAAATTTAAAGAAAAAATTTGGAGCCGTTTTTGAGAAAATTTTGAAAATCCCCGGAGGGCTTCATATAAAGTACGCCCAAATTTGAAGAATCTTTTTCAAAATCTCACAGCTTCGACTAGAATCAGATCGACTAGTGAATATCCATTTTGGAAGAAATCGTACGTATGGTTTAGGCGCTAGCAGTGTTCACAGACGGATAGACGGACGGACAGACGGACATTTTCCTTTCAATTGGGTTTTCGGTATTAAGAACCTAGAAAACAGGGTTTCTGGCTACACCACGTGTGAGGGGATTTTTTTTTTTTTTCAATAATTTTTATTTATAGTCGCATCAACGTCATGGTCATTAGCGACTATATACACTGTACATTAGAGATTACATGTATATCATTAAATTACAATTGACATTATGGGATTACAACATTGTAGGAATATACTAATAAATGTATACAGTAATGAGATTAAATATCCTTGAAAATGTTTGCAGCTTTACAAAACTTAATAATATGATCTTGTTCTTCAGTGGAATACAATATAGCTTCATGTTTGAATTTAAATGATTGTCTTAGTTGATTGAAGTTTGGACACTCTTTAAAAATATGGTCTAGAGTCCTTTGAATTTTGCACAGTTCACACATTGGAGGGGATCTTTTTTGCAGTAGATGAAGATGGGTTAATTTGGAATGTCCAGATCTTATTCTCGATAGTACAACTTGCTCTCTGCGGTTTATTTTCTTATTGAAGCGTATTGAGTTAAATTTATTTAAGGTTTTATGCATTGAGCTGGCTTTATATTTTGTCCAGTCGTGGTTCCATTTGTTTGTCATCACTTTCCTTATATACTTCAGAATATCTTCAGTGGTACATGATAATTTGTGTATATTTGTGTTCGATTGTAGATCAATCGAAGAAATAACGTTACTATTATCTTGAGTTGAGCACTTCTCACTATTTAGGTTGGATATTAGGTTGGGTACAAGTTCCTCGGGGATCCATGCTAGGATAAGGTTTTTTCCGGATTTACATATTTTGAAGTATGTCTCCCTAATGACGATTTCCAAACTTGAACAGTGGATTTTTTGGAAGGCATGTTGAATAACGTGTAGGTCATTTGAAAAAACGATGACATTGGAGGAGCATAATTGGCATATAAACTTAAGTGCTGATGTTAAAGCATAGATCGTTGCAGTTGTAGCACTTGTATACTTTTTTAGTTGATACTTAATTGTTTTATCTTTCATATACACAAAAGCCTCTGTCCCGATATCATTTGTAATTCCATTTATATAAATCAGACAATAGCTTTTATATTTGATTCTTAATTCAGAGAAGATGGTGTTCCTTTCTTCGAGTGTGGTTGCAGAGCATTGATATTCAGTTAATGATAAATCAATTTGGGGTGTAGGAATTATCCATGGGGGAATATTGGAAACTCTCAGTTTTCCAGCTTGAATGTTTTGAGCATTGGTCTCTTTCAGTAGTTCCTCAACTCTGTTGTAGAAGAGATTGTGCTTAGTGTGGATAGATTTAAACAGGGGGAATACATCATTATATATGATAGCATTAGTGGAAGAGGAGGCTTTGATAGCATAGTTCATGGTGAGGATTTGTCTCCGGAATGAAAGGGTTGGTTCTTGTGCTTCTATTAAAATGCTTCCTATAGGCGTTGTGCGGAAGCATCCGGTACAGATTCGAAGGGCTTGGTTATGAATTATGTCCAGTTTTTTAATACAGGATTTAGCAGAGTTGTAGATTATTGCTCCATAATCAATTTTACTTCTAATGATTGCCTTGTATGTGAGGAGAAGTAGATTTCTGTCGGCTCCCCAATTATTATGTGAGAGGCACTTAAGGATGTTTAATCTGTTCTTGCATTCATCAGCGAGTTTGTTGATGTGATTATTCCATGTCATTTTATTATCAAAAAGAAGTCCAAGAATCCTTGTACTTTGGACAAATTGTAAGGCCTGTTTGCCCAAAAATAACTGGGGACTGACTATTTGTTTCCGTTTAGAAAATAATACACATTCTGTTTTTTAACAGAGAACTTAAATCCACTTATAAGGGACCATCCGTGTAATACGTCTAAAGCTTCTTGAACAGATGTTTGAACAGAATTTATATGTTTCCCTCTACATAGTACAATAATATCATCAGCGAATTTCCTGATAATTACAGGGGCTTTAATGTCTTTCCCAGCGTCATTGATCGCAAGCAGGAACAGTGTAACACTTAGAATGGATCCTTGTGGGAGTCCATTATCTAATGTCTTGGTAGTTGATAAGTGGGTGTTGACTCTGACTTGAATTTCACGTTCTGACATAAAATTTATAAGGAAATTGTACATGTGATCTTTTATTCCAATATCCCGTAGAATTGACTTAATGCGATATGTCCATACCATATCATAGGCTTTCTCAATGTCTAAATTGACAAGCATAACATCTTGATTATTAACAAAAGCTTCTTGAATGTAAGTATCAGTACTGATAAGATGTGATTGAGTTGAATGACCTCTTCTAAATCCAAATTGGTTATCTTTAATAATATTATGATGATCTAAGATCCATCTGAGCCTGTTGTTGATGATCTTTTCCATAATTTTGCACATGTTGCAGGTTAATGAAATTGGTCTGTAATTGTCAGAGTTTGATTGATCTCTGCCTGGTTTTGGTACAGGGGACCAACAATAGCTTTTTTCCAAATTTTGGGGAATACATCATTTTCCCATATTTTATTGTATATTTTGAGTAAGGTTTCCATACCTCTTCTTGGCAGATTCTTAATCAAGATATTAGGGATCTTATCGGGCCCAGGAGATGAATTCTTAGAAGAGTCGATGGCAGCTGTAAGTTCATTCATTGAGATGATATTGTTTATGTGGTTCAATGGTACTGAATTGTCAATATCTACAGATAAGGTTAGTTTTTCTTGTTCGTTTTTGTATGGAATAAACTCCTTAGAATAGTTTTGAGAGCTGGAATTTTTAGCAAATGTCTCTGCTAATTTATTGGCAATTTCTTCATTCTTGGTAATGATTTGATCTTCATATTGTAAGAAATGAACACAGTTGCTTCTTTTATTTCCTTTGATAGTTTTAATTTTTTTCCAGCATTCAGAAATATTGCTTTGGTTGGATATAGAAGATACAAAGTTGTCCCAGGATTTTGCTTTGCTATCATTAATAATTCTTCTGGCAGCTGCTCTAGTTCTCTTGTATTCTATTCGATTCTCTAGCGTGTTATGTTTCTTAAATCTGTTAAAGGCATGTTTTGCTATCTTAATAGATTCTTTACATTGGTTATTCCACCATGGGAGTTGTCTACCTTTGTGATTTATTTCATATCGTAAGATGGATTCATTTGCTGATTTAATTATGCAGTCAGAGAATTTCTGGATAATTGAGTTAATGTTTTCAGAATCTGTTAAGAAGGTTTTTTGAGAAAGTTCATTGTCAATCAGTTTTTGAAACTTGTTCCAGTCAGCTTTATTAAAGTTCCATTTGGAGTGTTGTGGAGGTGTGGGTATATTCCTTGATAAACTACAGATACTAATAAATATAGGGTAATGGTCACTGTCGTATGGGTAGTCTGAAACACTCCAATTACATTTTTGTGCCAGTGTTATAGAGGAGAAGGTGAGATCAATGGCACTTAATTTCCCATTACTGATGTTAATATGAGTTGATTGCCCGGAATTCAGGAGAACCATGTTAGACTCTTCAATGGATGATTCAATTCTCAGACCTCTTGTATCAATTTTATAAGACCCCCATAGAGTGTGATGACTATTAAAATCGCCAAGTAAGATGAAGGGATTTGTTATCTGTTTTATTATATCGTTGATTTCTTGAATTTCAAACGAATAACTGTTAGGAATGTATATATTACATATGCATATAGAGATAGGTGCAAGGATTTTAGTGGCAACAACTTCAATATCCGACTGGATATTTAGTTCTTGTGTTGGTAGATGATCTTTGATGAAAGTTGCAACACCACCACAAGCATAATTAGGATTTTTTCTGTTCTTGTTAAAGCATTTGTAACCTTTAATTTTTCCTACGGAATTTTTGAAGTTGGTTTCTTGAATGCATATTATATCTGGATCATGTAACCTACAGAGAATTTGTAGATTTGCCAGTCTGGGGAAAAAACCATTCATATTCCATTGTAGAATTTTCATAAATGAGAGGGGTATTCTAATATATTTCTAGGCTTGTATCTGAATCAGATGTTTCTAGTGGTATAGTACTTGTATTCCTCTTTAGTTTATTAATAATTCTGGTGAATCTGTTTTTAATACTTCTCTCAGTTAGGTAAGGATAGGTTTCAGTCATCATTTGAATTATTGATTGGATGTCTTGGGAGTAAGCTTTGGCAATTAATACTGGGTCTGAAGCTCCAAATGAATTTTCAAGGAACAATTTGAATTGTTCATAAGTCAGGGGATATTTATCTTGTTTGGAGGTTATTACTTCTTTAGTTAGTGCTATTAATTCTTCAACTGATGGAGTTGATGTGGTTTCTTGAGAGGAAGAGTTATCAGTTTTGTTTTTCTTTTTCTTTTTGGGTTGTTTTTGAATTTCAACACTTTTGATTGAGCTTTTACAGTTCAGTGACTCAGATTGTGAATGGGTATGGGTTGCAAGTTTTCTTTTATTTAAAGGAGGAAAGTTGTTGTCATCTCTTTTTAATGTTTCTGAAAGTTGGGATGTCAGATATTCTTCTCCTGGTAATTGTGAAGGGATTTGGATTTTATCTGATTCATTTATTTGATTGTTTGAAAGAATAGATTCTTCAGATTTGTTAATTTCAGAGTTTGGAGCAAGTTCTATTTCTTTAGTTTCACCATTTATTTGAGGTTTACTAGGACACTGATGAGCAATATGCCCTACCTGTTTACATATAAAACAAGAAATACTCTCAGAGGAAAAATAAATTCTATATGATGTATTGTCATAATAAATTACAATAGACTCTGGAAGCTTGCTAATATCATCTTGTTCTATGTATACCTGCCTTCTGAAGCTCATGATGTGAGAGAATCCTGGTTCAGAGATGCCTGCTTTAATAAATGAGATTTTGGTGGTTACTTGTATATTTCTCTTGGCTAATTCCTCTTCTATAACTTGATGTGGAATAGTGGGGCATACGTTGGAAATGATAATTCTTTTGTCTTACTTATCAGAGGTCTTACTCCTAGCACACAGTCATTAATTGAAATTACTTTGTGTGAATCTGTGAATTGTTCTGCAATTTTGACACTGGACAAAAACACGCATATCCTGTTGTTCGAAATTTTTGATACGAATCTAATGTCATTTGCACTTACTAAGGTAGAGATCTTTGATACATAGTCTTTAATAGATAGACCTTCTTGTGCTTCTATAATAATAGCTTGCTGTTTAGATGGAAACATGTCTGAATTGGTAACAGTGGCATATAGTTTCTTACTTGAATTATCATGTTGCAATCCGGTTCCAGTAGAGGTTATGGCTGCTCCCCTGTAGTCAGAAGAGGCCATTGTATGGGAGGTTTCCAATGTTATTACAGTAGATTTCAATTAAGGTTGTTATCTGTGGATGTTTTACACTGTTCACGTATATGTTGAATAGTAAACTTATACAGTTTAAAAACACTCGCGTTACAGAGTAGGACTCGGCACTAGAACACACGTCCGCTTCGCTTCGATTCTGAGCGAAGAGTGGGGATTTTTTTCTTAATTTAGCAACTGGTTTTATCCACTTTTTCCTTTTCACGGCCCGGCAATTAATTTTTTTCCGCCGGAAATTAGCCATTTTTTCGCGCAGCGAAACTTTCCCTATACTACGTATATCACTTCGTGTATACGTACGTATACGGGACAGTAAAAAAGGAGATGACATTTCGTCCTCTCTTGTAAAATCCACCCAGACAGTTTTTCTTAGTTCAAAATAGAACACGTCCGAGGAAAAGTGGATGTATGGTACCTACGCTCCAACAGGAGTAGAGGGGATGCAACAACAAAATATTGATGTTCCGAAACATCGATGATAAAATTTTAAAAATCGATCTTCAAATACATCGACACCAAACCATCGATGATTTTAAACATCGATGTTTGTGAAATTATTAAATAATATCCTCCGGCATTATGTTCACATGCGGGAGGAGGGGCTTATTTCATGTCACGGTAGTCGGGTTTATTAATTTAAAATTGAGATTTAGCTGAGGAAAGAACGTCAAAAATTATCAGAACAATTACCAAAACATTTTATCATCTTACTGATTAATGCAAAAAGAACAAATTTTATTTATCAACAAAAATTAAACCAACTTATTTTTCACCGTTAGTGACTTTAAGCAAGAATGTTGAAGTTAGGGATATCTGAAAGTCATTGTAGTTTTTAATTATATTTTTTCATAAATAAATAAAATATCAACCACGTAAAAACATATGGCATAAAACATCGATGTTAAAAAAACCATCAATTTCAATAAATTGATGTTAAATACATTGCATTTTTATAAAAATATCAATGTTTTCAAAACATGACATTGATGTCGCATCCCTAATTACGAGGGACCAATTATCAACTGTTACCGAACGATCCCGATCTCCCAAGTCGGCCTCATAGTCTATTGTTCCATTTAAATACATGTGACATAATCAGCACCATCATGCAATACGTGATACAAGCTGATGACAGCACTGTCGCATTTCATGGAGTAAAAGACGTAAATGTAGATACAGATGGGTCTATGGATGGGTCTACGTCATAATGACTTGTGACATAATCAGCTGCGACGACGTCGCGAGAGTTAGTTCTCACACTCAGAAGCGACATCTTGAAGTTAGACAAGACGCGTCACTGGGCTATCCCACTGTCTGATTTAAATATAATGACTTACAAAACACTATCCGCTGTGAAATGATAATCAAATCAGGAGCTTAGTTAGGACATTAATTTTTGGTATTGAAGCTCCCAATAGGAAAATCGCGCCACACCTGATGATGTGTCAGAAATCACTATATTTCAATAGGACAAGAGGATAGCCCAGTGACGTGTCTTGACTTCAATCAACAGCTCTAATGAACTAACTCTCGCGACGTCACTGAATACCGATACTCCTTTTCGTAATGATCCTTCTTAAATAAATGGAAATTCTAAAATTCGTAATAAAGAAACGTATAATTTCAATATATAATTATTATTTTAATTTTTATTCATCTTTCAACTATTTATAGTTAAAATATTGGGAAGGGATTCTTGAACTCAAGAAATCGTGCGCAGATGATCTTCTCCCCCAGATGTAATATACTGTTCTTTGACTAAATAAATACAATATAACCAAAGAATATGCAGTCAACTATGTCTATAGGCTAATCCATCTCTGTGTTTTATAGATTTAAAGATTTACAACTTAATGTGGTAATTTTACCTACGAAAACGTTCCTTGCTGTCTTTCCAACTTCAACACTTTTAAGGCAGCTGTAGTTTTATAAATTTATTTATAAAATGGAAATTTATTATATAAATTCCCATTCCATAAATTATATGTGAAATTATTCACTAAATCATATAAGCTTGCCCCTACAATTTTCAGAACAACTCCTCTCAACAAACGTAGGTGTCAATAGTAACTCGTTCTGCGATCAACCTGTCGTCACTACTGTCCAATATATGCGTCCTTTCATTGTGTACGCTTCCGCGGTCAGTTTGTTTCATGGTAGCATTAAATTTCATTAAGCTCCATTAGCTCTAAAATGGTCGTCTGTGAACACTAGTTCCTTAACTGCAAGGAAGAATTTGCCCAAATAGATATTTTGCTTTTGATGTGACAACATAAGAACTTTACATTAGTTAAAATTGCATTTCTAAAATTTCTTACGAAATAGTCTTTAATTTTTTGTTTCCTTTTTAACGAACAATAGCCATCTGAACTGCATATGACGATGGGACGTGGCCATGTACGTGCATTCGGAAAATTACTAATAAATCAAAAACTAACAAACTAGGAAACAAACTGTTTTAAGCATCGAAAAGTACACATATCAATGCACAAGCAGTTATGAAAACAAAATTCAAAACTTTCACACCAAAACGTAATTTTGAGGTACCTTAATTAAATTTGAATAGGCACAAACAAATTGATTATACATAAATATATTACCTTCAATAGACGTGGTTTAAAATTGAGGACAAACGTTTTCCGTCTTTCATACTTCTTTTTGACAATTTGTCTTACAACCTATTTGTATATCATGTTGTGTTCTCTTAGTCGCAACAACCTACTAATTACCAGGGACAGTATTAGAAACGTGTTGAGCGTGTTTATCAGTAAGTACATACTATTTAAATAAACAAGGGCAACAGCGGGATTTCCCCGTTCAAAGAAGACAAGTCATAATCGAGTTATGGAGAATAACATAAATAGAATTCGGAAAAGTTTATCATTGCACGTTTCCTGCTGAAGCTATCTCTAACTGCACACTAGAAACCAGGAGAAATACGTAAAATAACTTAATAATACAATACGATAAGCGGTTATATTTTGAAGAAATAACGCCTCAAGGTTACTTTCGTCACAGTAACTCACGTGCAGATAACCTGCATCTTGATAATATCATTAGGGGATTACAAGAAACAGTAAAGTATGTTTTTCTCATTACATGATATATTATTAGAAACGTGTTTTTTTACGTATACATTTTCCCTATTTGAATATCATTCAAGGAAAAATCTTCCATTAGGATAATACTAAACTCGGACAGAACAGTAATTTATGACTTGTGCATACTAAAAATTATGCAAAATATTAACAATTCGGGGAAAAGTTATTTCTAAAATTGCTCGCAAAAGAATCATTAATGGCAAGTCTTGAAACTCTTTATTTACAAATTCATTCCTGAACAGTGAAACGATAAAACATGTTGATAACATATTTCCTTGAATAATATAGTAGTATCCTTAAACCATGCAACAAAACATCTGCATATTTTTCGTAGAGAACACCAAATCCTATCACTTGGTTCTAATAATATTTGGTCGTTGGTATTATCTATGGTAAAATCGTTGGTATTATCTGCAGGATGTTACACTACCTTCGATGGGAGGACATCATGGAAACGAAGACAGCCAGGTGGGTGCTCTGTGGCATCCCATTTCATGGGATTTCCTGTCGTCTGACTTTTGTGCCCTCGCCCGGGGTTATCGCCCTCTGGGTGACCCACGGGGGGACAGGAAAGGCACCCGCCCGCAGCAGCTGTCCCGCGCCCCGATTGAGGTTTCGTCTCTTCTCGGAAACCGCGCAATGACCTCACACACTGCAGTCTGCAATCTCCATTCGTTTGTAGGACGCAGCTGCCATCTCGGAGATTCTTCTTTCCAGGGCACGTACTTTTCAGTGTGCACTCCGCATTTTCTACAGCAGGAACGATTCCGCCTTTTCTGGCGTAGATTACACTCAATGAACGTAATACCATCCCACAAATAACTAAGGTTCTTTAAGTCAGCAGAATTTCACACCTGTAACCAAATTTTAAGGCTTATTAACGAAGGCCGAAAGAACACAAAATATAACTTCAGTGCTCTTGTCATGCTTTAGAATCTTTGATATTCCATTTAAATTTAGGCTAGCAGAAATTCTTGAACCTCACAATCGATCACAAGTTTAAATTTAAAAAAAAAACCAACAACAACAACAACAACAACAACAAACTTGTATGATCAATGAGCTCTAAAATAGTAATATGAAATCAAAACACTTGGTGCTCTTGAAATTCTAGCAATTCAACCGGAAATTCTCGACAGTCGGAAACAATCAGTATGAACTGGGACACAACTTTTATTTCAATTAAAATTACTTTCGAAACGACTGTCTAATTGTTCCTATATCTCATTAAAATGTCAACAATAGGGAAAGACATTCTTTTGTCATTCGTTGCAATTCGTTGACACACTAGCTCCAGTTAAGCAAAAGCGTAAACCTACTTCATTCACATCTTCAAAGAATAATGTACTTAAAAATTACATAATATTATCGCAAAAAATTAACAAGTAATAGAATTGATATTTACTGAAACATACGAATAAAATTCAATGCTTCGAGATCTGTCGTTGAAAGTAAGAATTATACGCCACGCTAGCTACATATTACTTTCAAAAGGTGATAAAGATCAGGAGAGGCTGGTGAGAATAAAGTTACGAAGTGTTTCACCTGCCTAACTTCCCGTTGATGATAGACCCGAAAGCGAGGATCATATCGGTTAGGACTAACAAGCGGTAATCAACACTTGAAAGGAAATCATTTGCCTCCCGCCCAGCGCTTACCAAGAACGGAAACGCACAATCAGCGGTGTGAGGTTGCCGTCGTATCAATGCGTCCAAACATCCAGAGCAGATCGCGTGGGAAGAGGCGCGCAGTGTCAAGTTCAAGTTATCCTGTTGTCTCGACTGTTTCCGCCGCCCGCGACGCTATGGGTCAGCGCAGGGAACGAACACGCGCCGTACACACCCTTCCCATGCGCTCCTTGGGTCCAGTGCGGCGCTGTACTGCGATTTTCGTAACTTTGTCCCTGACAGGAATCAGCTGTTTCGCTGCCATCCAATCGGGAGCTTATATTTCGCTATAGCGACGTCACTATGGCGACGTTCAAGCTCCCGATTGGATAAAACCGTCAACAGCTGATTTCTGTCAGGGACAAAGTTACGAAAATCGCAGTATAGGCGTGGGCAGACCGGGTGTTCGCCTGAGGCAGGGGGTCCCCAACCCTATGCCCGCGGGCACAAAGGCGCCCGCGAACCGTTTTAGATGTGCCCGCTGCTCATAAAAGCCGCCGCCGCCGCGCTGTGCGATTGTACAGGTTTTCACTTTTGGAGAAATATTTGATTTTTGGTTAAACGTTTATTCGGACAGCAAAGACCCATATTCCTTTATGTAAACATGTGTCAAGCAAGATATTCACTAACTTCACTAATAATAAATATTGCCAATTTATTTTACATAAAAATACAAACAACGATTTTCATGTTTAAATTTTATATTTTTAATTAAACATTGGTTTTGCACATTTTGTATTATTGCCAATGTCGAACTATAAATATACCGGGAAAAATATTAACGGTGCCCGCCGCCTCATTGGCATTAGAGTATGTGCTCTTCAGTGCAAAAAGGTTGGGGACCGCTGGCCTGGGGGTCTCGAAAACTACTGCTCGACGATGAGACTGATGGGAAAAATTAGTAAAAAAATTAAAATGAAATTAGAACTCGAGAATATCGTTGTCGTAATTTTATAAGTCGCGGTACAGTTCACTAATATTTCATAAAATTTTCAATTAATTTTATTACCTTATAAATAATTAATAGTCATCACTTATAAGGTACAACTCTGTGACATGAATCAAACGACACTAACATTAAAATATATTCTAATGAAATTCATATTTATTATTTCATGTAGCACGAGCGATTTTATTAAAAACTAAACACAATTTTTTAGCGATTTAAGCTCACCGTGAAAATTGTATTATTTGATCACTAGATACTTTTACTTAAAATTATTATTTAAAATATTTTCCCCTAAACTTTTTCTTGCTTAAACTTACACATTTTTAATTTTTCCGGGAGGGGGGGAGGGGCTACGTTTCAGCATCGCCCCGGGCCCAAAATTGTCTCGCTGTCTGGCCTAGTCTAGTTGTCAAGCCTAAAAGAAGACTGTGAGCTAAATTTAAATCGCCTCATTCATCGACTGAGCGGTACTTCTTTCTCCGCTAATGGTGAAAGGAGCGTAGCGAAATTTGGTGGTCTGAGGGAAGAACAGGCCTGATGATCTGAGTCATCAGCTACGTTGAAATGAATTGAACTGTACTGTACTGAGCAAAAATTCTTCGTCTCACTGAATTTCAAGCACAACCAGTGCAAGTTATTGCCTATGACCAAGTGACCGGCAAACCACAGATCCAAGCTGACTGGTGGGCAGATTAACATTACAAGTACCTTTTCCTCCTGAGCTCTTCCTATGTCTACCACAATTATAACTACGTTTTATTGTTGTTTGTCAGTGCATGTAGTACGTAGGTTCGATAGTCCACAAAAAAAATAATAATTGAAGCGATAGGCCCTCATTTTGCACCAATGCTATTCAGCAACCAAAAGGACATTAAGGGCGAAGTCGCGATTCAAAATGTTACCTTAAAATGTGCTGCTTTCCTTTTCTATAAAAATTAATAAAATGCTACCCGCATTCATCTAGGCTGCGAAATTGTCTGGCGTGGCTGGGGAAGAGGGACGGCCGAGGACAGCCGAAGAAAGTGGAGGGGGCGGGAGTGTCTGTAAGATAACTGTGATAAACTACATTCCTGGGCAAGGCCGATAATCAGAAAGGAAAATAGTTGTAATACAACTTGATGATATTTAGAACAACCAGCGAAATGACTAATCTCATGAATTTCAAAACCTTGAAAACAGTATGAGAAGAGTCCTTTCATTATAGTGATAATAACATCCAGTCACTTCATTTAATAAAATTAATTCCACATATAACCATAGTCATTAGTAGGAGGCGAATTATGATGACCTAAAATATCGCCAAATATGATCAATAAAATTCTCTTAAAAATATTCTAAAAATACCCTAAAAGTAAAGAAAAATTACGTAAAAAAGTGATAAAAACCAGATCGGATGAACAACTCAAGCTGTTGGACACGTTACTGAACGAGACTTCTATTCGTTTAAGTGAACTCGGCTTTCAAACTTTTGGTTTCGACTGTTCTTTACCAGAAAATCTGTGTTTTAGTTATCCCGAAATCGGGTGAACCGCCAATGACGCTAACAGGTGTCACAGGAACCTTAGATTACATATACTCACAATGGCTAACATTACAACTTCTGAGCGAAGAAATTCAATAAGCTACCAGGTACATGTACTAAGGAATTCTGTGGAGAATATTTGTTGCATCTCGTAAATATGATTTGAAGCAAATACCATTAAAATAATATTAAAATCTATGAGATCAGCGAAAAATACATTAAAAATGACGGAAAAAGGTAAAAAAATGACATATTAGTCAAAATCTACGAAAAATGCAAAAAAAGTATAAAAATGGATAATTTCCTTCTGTCATAACATAAAATGAACATCTATAGTTATCGACATTTTTCTAAAGTGAAAACGAAAATATGACATTTCATTAAAATCCGCCCTCTAGTCATTAGTATTGACTCAATACTACTAGGGAGCGAATTTCTATGATTTTGCATATTTATCCGTTACTTCAGGGCATAGCTAAGTGAAATGTCTTTACATATGGTTAGAATTGAATGCTATGCACAGTAATATGTCAGTGGATATTGCCCGATTTTTCCTGTTGGTGCACATTCGTGTAATTATAGGCATATATTTTGCATATTTCGTTAAATCAGAGACTTATCTCTAAAACGTTTCATTTTTTCGTAGAATCTAGCACTATTGATTTGAGAACATTCATTGGTTAGAGCTAACTTGTGATAAGTTTGCGTCTTTCTTCTTTCTTTTCTGTAGACGATGAAGTGCTTGTGCAATTGTAGGACATTTCTCGACAAGTTTTTTAAACGAACAGAATAAATGCAACAAGGCACTTCAGGTAAATATTCACATCAATTGTTTCTACCACGAAGTAAGGTAGATTTGCATTAAAATATGTATTTCCTAAGCATGCTTCTACTGAATTTTATCAAGAAAGATTTATGCAAGAAATTAAATATTGTTAATTTTGTATTGCATATTAAGGTGCATTTTCAGAATTTTTAGGTCGGAAATGGATATTTTAATAGCATATTTCAAGATTTTTTAGGGCATAAAAATCATCTCTCTAGTCATTAGTAAGATATAATTAAAAACAAATGCAATTTTCTTGCGGGTGATTTCCCAAATATTTCCCGATTTATTTAGGCGTCTTTCACAGCAATTCAAAATGTTTACATATGCCCCTGTTGATAAAGACTAATACATTTTAAATGAATTTCTAGTAAATTTTTAGTTTCTAATAAATTATAAATAAGTGCCAATGTTTAAAAAATGTGTATAAAAGAGACGACACACGACATAATACAACAGATCTCATTTCCATTTCACGAAAAGAGTCATGAAGTTTTTCTCAGAAGTGCTAGCCATGTACAAGATAGAGCTGCCTGCGAACGTATTTTGCAGACGTTTCGCAGTGTGAACGAGATCAGATCAGCCATAAGCTCTCCGAAGAAATCTAATACTCACAGAGAGGGCTTAACTTGCAGCACATTGATAACCCTGCGAAGCACGTTGTTGATTCGAAATTTGAGAACGCCTACATAGACACATCGATTCTTCAGTTGAATATGATTGGCCTATCGAAAGTTATATGATCACATTGTATGACACAGTTGTATGGACACATCAATTCATCAATGAAGTATAGTATGGAAAATCAAAGGAGAGTGGAGAAAGACTAAAAACGAAATTCAGAGTTTCTTTACATAATTTGGATTTGCCGTAGACCTCTGCACTTTATTAAATCGCTTCTGGGTATAACTATTTTATTTTTTTAATGTATTTTTATTTGCAAACTCTTTCATTAGAACAATAGGGGAACATGATAATAAATAGGTATTGTATGGAGAGTCAAAGGAGAATGGAGAAAGACATTTTAACCAGTAAAAACGAATTATATAGAATCTTTTAGATTAGATTAGATTTATTTAAACTGCAATTGGGCATAACCCGGTGGCAGCTAATTACAAAAACAACATTACTTGGATTTTCATTATTTGGATTTTCCGTAGACCTGTCAGCTTTAAATTGCTTCCGGGCATAATTATATTTTTAAAACATATTTTATTTGCAACCTGTTTCATCAGAAACATAGTATGTTACCAAATTTACATTGACATGCGAAGATACAGCACTCCGTCCTTCATGGATTTTTTTTAGTGACAAGAAATTATAAATAACGTGCGGGGTATGACTAATATAGCAAAAAAATATGAACCGAAATGTCAAAATCAGGACTTCCATCATCGGAATACCACTGCCACCCGTTCGTTTCACAAGGCACGACGACTTCCGGTAGTGTAAGATGGAGCGCCGCGGCAGCCCCTCCGGGAATAAACGGCACTTCCTCCGGCGGCGCCGAGAGCGAGTCCACGAATTCCTGCGCCGCGAGCGAGAAATCGTGGCCGAGGTCAACGACACCGCGCAGTGCGGTGGCGGCCCTTCCGTCCTGGGCGCGCCGCCGCCGCCGCCGCCACCGCCGAGCCGCCTGGAGGCGGAGACCGCAGGGCGGCGGCGGCTGCAGCAACCGATTCGCGGTAAAGGCGCGCCGCCGCGGGGAGAAAGTGCTACGGGGAAGCGCTGGGTTCGGGAGGTGACGGCCGCCGCCGGGCCGGGCCGCGTGGGCGACGCGGCGCCCCTGCAGCCGACGGGAACCCGGCGCCCCGAGCCCCGTCTCACACCGTGCACGCTGTCACCTGGCGACAGTTCCATGGGCGCACGTAGGGGCCGTCCAAAAATTGCGTAACGCAAATTTCGAGTATTTCTCCTTCCTCCTTGTAACGAACTTCCCTATTTCTATGTAACGCAGCGTGACGCTGACTCGGACCCCCTTCCACCCCCTTCAGCGTTACGTAATTTGCAGATGACCCCGTATGGTTTTCAAGTGACAGATGCCAAAATACAGTCGACAGATGAGAAAATACAGTCGACCCCGATTACAGTGAACTTCTCGGGACTAATCTGTTTAGTTCACTATGTCGGAGGTTCACCATATCCGGTGTTGTCAAAATTAAATGGAATTTCCCCACAATGATTTCGTTAAGATATAGATACAGCAAAATCCATTAACAGTGCGAACTGAACATTTCCTTATCGTTATTTGCACTTAAAAATAAATTATATTCAATTTTTTACTTCGTACATTTTTCATTAGTAACTTTATCTAGATCTTCTCCAGGTTTCGTGGCCTCTCCATACTTAATTCTGCATTTCCTCTTTGTCTCAGTATCGTAATGCAGTCTTGACACCTTTCAATGCCTCTTGCATTGTTGAAACATCGTCCCACTCTCTAAAGATAATATTACTCGCTTAGTAACATACGAGATCCAATTAATTTCTACGACCTCGAATTTCCTACGTTCACTATAGCCGAAGTTCATGGTCACTATGACCGAATCTTGTGTTTATTTGGAATCTAAGTGAAACGAGGCCAGTGACTTAAGTTCACTAAAACCGCGAGTTCACTATAGCCGACTTTACTCTAACCGGAGTCGACGGTAGTTATTTACGCACCAAGGGTGTCATAAGTAGAGACCGGAAAAATATGTAGTATTAAACATTAAAATATGTAAATAATATGTAATGAAAGCAGTAAGAATATGTAATAAATATGTAAAATCCGGTGTAAAAAATATTTGCATAGAACGAAATAACATTTAGAAAAAATGTCGTAAATAAATTCTAAAATTAATACAAACGTTTTAAAAAAATTTTGGAGAGCACAAGTTGATGCACACTTTGCATTTAGATTTCACCTATATGGGAAAATGCAATTTTTTAAAAAAATACTTATTTTCATAAAAAAAATATTGAAGACAATTGATAAAATAAGAAAATATGTTGTAAAAACAACAAAATATGTAAAATATGTAATATTGTACTGAATACGTAAAAATAAGAAACGAAGAAGTTGAATATTGTGTTAGGAGGGCGATGATTCGCAAAGATTACAATTTTGAGAACGGTAAGTAGGAAGACAAAAAATGTGTAAGTACATAAAAATCCGGTCTCTAGACGATTCAAATGATCGAGCAGTCACAAAAAGCTCGAGGGCATTGCCAGATGACATAAAACAATTAAAGTCGGTACACAAATTTAATTTTAAAGTAAAATCTTTTCTGCTGCAAAACTGTTTCTATACAATTAGAGACCTATACTGATCGTGAAAAAGAAAAACAATGTTTTAATGTAACAAAACAAAGATATATAATGAATTAGTTTATGTTTGCATTGTATACATTTAAAAAAATATTTAATACGCCTGTAACAAGTAATGTACTTCCGGGTCAATGACCCCATCTCGATCAGGTTTTTGTCCAGTTTCCCTGATCCATTGAGCAAATGCTGAGATGGTCCCTTGTTTTGCTTCTGGACGTAAATGTAGCTTCACTGTGCGCACGTTTTGTTGAGCACTCTTTTTGCTTGTAGTTCATTTACAGTTGAAATTGATTTTCTATAACTCGGGAAAAAACATTTTTCAAATATCTTTATTTTTCTAAAATAATTATTTTCTAAATTCATTTTTTCGGTTGTTTTTTTAAAAATAAAATTTCTGGCCCTCAAGAAAATGTGCGCAGATAAATTTCTTTCCCCACACGTCATATACAGTTTTTACTGTTTTTGACAAATAAATAAATAAATAAATAAATAAATAAAAACCGTAGTACATACAAGATTTAATATTTTACCTAATTTTAATGATTCAGATTTACTTACGAATGAACCAGATGTTAACTTGACCCGGTATATCCTTTCGTATTTCCGTCCCACAATCACCACCGTAAGAGAACATTCAACTATTTTCATATTTCCCTCGTAAGCACGATCCTCTCTATGCAGGCACGTTATGCAGTGTATATAGAGTTTCAAATCGAAGGCAATAATAAGCAATAACATATCCGTAAAACTTAAACTTTTTTCTTTGTTATTGTCATGGTATTCAGGTGAACCAATCCCTAAGAAAAATCATTAATTTAGTCGCCAACAGGCGTAAAAACTATTTTGTTTTTTGCATAAACTACCATTATGTTAAAAAATAAGAGAATTTCTAAGTCCCCGAAAGCGAGAAAATGTATGTATTCCTTGTATAAATGTAGTTCAATTGTTCATACAGGCATGATGCGGAATAAGACCGAAGCTCAAGTACTGTTAGAGTCCTAAGGAAGAAAGCCCAAATATGAGTGAGTATACTGTAAACACGTATTATGTTATCAAGTTCATTAAAATTTTACATTGATATTTAGCGATAGGTTAAGTACAGAGGCATAATGGTAGAAGCAATGCTGTTAATCTTTTTCGAGAATTATACCCGGTAATGTGTGAAGGAACACGTGAAAAAGGCATGAATCTGAATAAAATAAAGAGATCAAAGTTCATTCGAACAGCATTGGATTGGGTGTGATAGCATAACATCATTTATCCTCGGTAAGAACACGATGAAACTATGCAAGCTTTGAGAGTTTCAAAGAAACACTGCCTCAAAACACGTCCCACAAACAATCACCACCACAATATTTTTCCGCGTGATCAAAACAACCTTCCGCCACCGAACGCAACCTGCTGTTCATCTCGGCAGCATCATCCCACCCACATCGAAAACCCAGAACTTTCGCAACCGCACGCCCATTCTACTTCCTACACATGTTTATGACGAAAATGATCAACCTCTCAAGCGCCCCATTCAAACAGCATCTCCCCCGCCGCGCGCCGCACACAAAGCCCAAACGAGTTTCGCGTCGCTCGCGCTTTCGTTCCGCCAGCCGCCGCGCGCGCCCGGCGACTGCAGCGGCTGGGAGCAGCCCCGGGCGCGCCGGCGCACAGTGGGCGGAACGCCCACCTCCGCACAGGGCCGGATCCTGCCCACCATTGGGGGCATCGTAGATTTTTGTTATATTGTAAACATATTTGTTATTATATTGTATATTATTTATGTACTGTAGGTATAATACTATACAATACTACGAAAACCGGCAGACTTTCTGCCATTCATCTCCCTCTTTCCCTTCCCATCTCCGTTTCTCACTGTCTCTCACGCCCTTCCTCCCTCACCCTGTCCCTGTCTGTCTCTGTGTGTCTCCGTCTCTGCCGCTCTCTGTCCCTCTCATTCATATTTACTTGCAGATTTTGCACGTCTCTGAGCAGGTGAGTTATATCAGGAAGCTCCGGACCAGGCCTTCGGTCTCAAAATTTTAGTTTTTAAGGCCCTAGAACGCCTCGTTTAGGAGTTATTTAACGATGTAGATTCAAAATGCTGACGAGTGTGTTGCAGGTTGCATTTGACGTGAATATGTAGTGGATATTAAGCGCCATGTAGTGGAGTTACAAGAGAATTAACACCACATAAATCTTCTCTGTGAAAAAACCACTATGAAGTGCCAACTTTCATGGAGATCGGTCCAACGGCGTTGGACTTTTGTTCTTATATACATACCAACATCCTGTTTAATATTGGGAGATAAGGGATAACCATCCGCAATAACAACAGTTATAATATTTATTATAACATGCCCAAAGTTAACTTTCGGGAAAAAATTTCCCATCTTCAATGGGTCTCTAACATAGAAAAGGAAAAATGAGGTTTAACACAAAGAAACAAATATACATAAAACAAAATTTCGAAAATATAAACGAAACATTATGAAACATTGCATTCGCCAATTTTATTTCATAATTTTGTTGAGTATTTTACCTGTTATTCTTTCACCACCAGTGTGTTACATTTTAGAAAGCCATTTTGTGAGGTTTCGTTTAGCACCGTTTTGGTGCTGCATGCCACTGTTTTTGACACACTTCTTGCTTGTGAAATCCCGCTCATCTAGTTTATAAAAATATAATTTCAGTTTAGTTTCCAATATTTTAAGCTTCCACAACTGATACTTGTGTTACAGATAATGATGTTTCACCTACACCCAGGTTTAGGCCCTGTTCGCTCCAGTGTGCCAGTGTCAGTGTCAGTGTGCCAGTGTCAGTATGCCAGTGCCTCACCTGCTCTGTCGACCGCGGGTGCACACAGAGGCTTTAGCGCGCTCCTTTCACGTGACTTTTGCATCCCCTGGAGAAGCCGCTATTTCTGGTATTAGGTCCCTTTCTCCGGGCACGAGACCCTTTCCGTGTAGCGGACGCGACGCGCGAGGTATGCAGCGGGAATGAGCTCCGGCTCTTGCGGGTTGCGTCGGGCGGTCATGCACGCTTCCTTCGATTGATTACACATTTCGTGTTTCGGGGCGCATCAAGAGATGTGAACCGATTCCCGGTGGCCGAGATCGCTAAAGCAGTGGTGGCTTAGCGATCTCTGACCAAAGGATCGCGGGTTCGAGTGCCACCTGGGGCATGGTTGTATTTGTGTTCGTCCTTTCATCCCCAACATCACCTCATTGTGTCATCTCCACAGTTACCATAATGTTAAACCCAATACTGGTCGCTAATGACCTAGATGTTAACGCGACCTTAAATAACAAGAAAAAAAAGATCATTACTCCCGCAAGTTAAGTGCATGATTTTTTTTTATCACGGAATTTGGTGTTAATACCCTGCTGAATCATGAGATCCGACGGCAACCTACACGTCGCCTTGCGGGATTTTCTCCATCCAGGTATCGACAGGGCACCGCCCCAGGTGTAAGCTCAAAACTGGTTTCTCGAGATGAGTGGTAGTATAATGCATGTAAGTGTAAATGTGCGTAAGAAAGGGGTGAAGATAGGACAAAGAAGGCGGTGGAATGATCGCGGGTAGTCCGTGGCCTGTTTTTTTAGGGTAGTGCTCCGGCATTCGCCTGGTATTGTTCGGAGAAACCACGACCAGAGCAGCCTCATACGAGGGCTCCCTTGTCCCGCGTACCATTTCCAAAATGTAAAGAACTTTTGAGTGTCATCTACAAATCGAGGTTTACTTATACACTGGCCTGGAATAAGTATGAAGTCTTACATTCATTATTACCCCTATTATATTACTATAAATTCGTTTCTTGAGTTTTCCGGAAAGATAACGTAAATGTCAGTTGCTTCATTAGAGTGTGAAAATATTTCAAGCATAAGTTAAAAAAAAAGAAATACTGTATATTCAAATTTAACAAATAAACGTTCTACTATTGTATCTTTTCTTCTAGAAAAGAGAAAAAAAATACATTAAAATACTAAATTAGTATGTTAATGACTTCAACAGGATATAGGGAAGGGCTCAACAAATATTTCTTACAGCACTTGAGATTCTTACTCTGGAATGTTGTTACCGAACATTACAGAACTGTCCTTATGTATAAGGATTTCTCTGACATCTCCAAATGCTATCGTGCTTCCAGGCAATGCAAAACACTCGTAATATTTTAAGTTTAAAGTGACTCTCTATATTGGGGTCTATAATTGTTAGAGACTCTTTTCTTTAAACTTTCAATGGCTCTTTATCTAGACTTTAGATTGTTGACGATAGATCAATTTTCGAAAATAATACAAGGATCAAGTTGTACATCAAGCATTCAATATTTTTTTTTACAATTTACCTTTCAGTAATAAATAAAACAAACCATTCAAACTTCCATCAACGACAAATCGAAACAAGAAGTAGCTTAAAATGTAACGCAATTTGTAAAAATGATGTTAATATTCCTTACAATCATAACGTTCGCAATAAGAACAGTCCCTGCTTACCTCGGAACCGTAATATAATTAATAAAGGTGATGATGACGATGATGATGGCTAGAAAACAATTCCAGGACTGATGAGAGGACGAAAAAATTTAGGAAAAAAGTACAACGTAAATAAATTAAACTTTTTATTAATTCAAACAACAATTTACGAATTATGCTTACACCCCTTTCAATTATTTGACTAAACGAGTATTATTTCCATTGAATGAATATATTTTCGTCTACATAGCATTTTCTAACAATACATTGGAAATTTCGGAGCAAGAAATATCCTTCACATTGGGTTTTACGGTAACTGCTGCAAGTAGCATGTCAACATTAGATCTTGATTTTTCTGCCGACTAACTCGATTAATAACACTAGATTAACACATTAGTTTTAAAATATCGAAAAGAAGGACAGGTAGGAGGACGCTTTTCGAGGAAGGACAGAACCTACAAAAGGAGGACGATTGGTCACCTTAATATAACGCAATGTATTTCACTACGTTTCAGTTTGACACTCCTCGGCGTAGTACGCTTACAAAGCCTCGAAGCACATTGAACGCAGACGCAATCGCGACAACACGTGGATCTTTTGAAACTCTGCCATACTGGCACGCCAACTCTACTAGTATATATTTCGAAAGTACACACATACATAAAGTTTATCCTCACTTTATTCGAATATCACATAAACGCAATGTGTAGTATTCTGTGCCTTTCATTGCGTCTACATCATAGCTCTTGCCCAAGAACATATGTTTTTCCTCTAAAATTTGTAGCACCTTGGAACACGACTTGACACAGCTTGTTCGCCTGCCTGAGAAGGATGCGACATCGTTGTCGATGTTTTTATAAAATCACCGGTATATTTAACATCAAGGTTTGTAGCCGATGTTTTTAACATGGCTTTCCAATGTTTTACATGGTTTATATTGTTTAAATGAAAAAATCCATCATAACAAAATCCTGTTATAATTTTTAGACGTACATACTAAATTGAATATTCTTCACGCCAATGTGACCACGGATGAAAAATAAAGAAGAAAAGAGTTATCGTCAATAAAGAGAGAATAGCCTCGCCCTTTGACTTTGGATTCTTCTATCATTCCTCGGTCTCCTCTGAACTTATCTATTCGTTATCTCGGCGTTCTGATGGACACAAGACTAAAATGGCACAGTCACATCTCGTCCAAAGTAATTGAAGCCAATAGAAGGTTAGCTATTTTACGTCCAATTCTTAACCGTAACTCTTCTCTAAAAATTCATTCCACTTTAACCATTTACAAATCTATTCTTCGGCCAATATTAACCTACGCATGTCCTGTTTGAATTTCAGCTGCCCCAACCACATTAAACAAGTTACAAATCTTCCAAACAAAATTTTAAGAATAACAGTAAATGCCCCCTGGTTTGTCAGCAATAAGACCCTCCACAACGATCTTGCAATAGAACCAATTACTTCCTTTATTACAAAGCTGGCACATAATTTTTTCAATAATTTAAATCATGTACAAGGAGCAGTCACTTACGAAATAGGAACCGATCAGCCCCCACTCTCCCGCCTAAGAAACAGACTCCCATTCCATATTTTCCTTCAATATCTCTCTGATGTTAGATAAGGTAGGAACATTTCTAGCAATTACCTGTCCCTCCCATCGTATTTTCTTTTTAATCCTGTCATTGCTCTAACATAATTCCCTCGCAATAACCTTGGTTGAAGGTACAACACATGAAATCACTATCAGGGAGGTAACAAACAGTTACCCCCTTCACAATTTTCTGATGCAAAGTTGCTCGGCCAATCAACTGAAGAGCCTCACGGCTGAACGTTGTACTGTCTTTAAATGTAAAATAAAATTAAGAAAAGAAAAAAAATCGAGTTTTAAAAACACCGATGTTTAAAAATATAGACAGTTTTCGGTCGATGTTGTATTAACATCGACGTTTTAATGTTGCGCATCGATGTTTGGAAGCATCGATGTTTCGCTGGCGCCGTCGCACCCCCGGTGCCTGCTCGCACGGGCGAGGGGCAGCGGATGCGCCGGCCCAGGGGCGAGTGGGCTCGGCGGGGCGCTGGAAATCCCTGGGAGGCGGGGCGTTATGTAAATGGCCGCACGAACACCCAATTAGGAGCGGCGCGGCGCATGCGCCGGCTGCATCGCCGTCATGGGACCGCGCCTTCGCCCCGCAGCCCTCGCCCCCGCGCCGCGCCGCGCCGCGCCGCGCCGCGCGCACACTGGGCCCGGCGGCCGCCGCCTCCGGATAAAGGCCGCTCCACACATTCGTTGGTTGCTTGGCTGTTATCGATTCCGAGCGCGTCGACTGCTAAGGTCATGAGTCCCGTAAGTGTAGTGCATGGTTTTCCTCCTTCCCCGCTGGATGGCGAGATCCGACGTCGACCTACCGGCGGATAGTGGGGTTTTCGCTCAACAAGTTGTCTCCGTCCAGCGGGGCACCGCCTCAGCCGGGACAAGCTGTGTGACTTTGAGTCTAAGCTCCCGACCGTCTCCCGGCATGTGTGGTAGAGTAGGGCATGTAAGTGTAAGTGAGTAAGTAAGGGGTGAGGATAGGACACGGAAGAGTAAGGAAAGATTGCGCGCGGTCCGTGGCCTATTTCTTAGAATACTGCTCCGGCGTTCGCCTGGTGTTGATCGGAGAAACCACGGAAAAACTACCGATCAGAGCAATCGACCGCTAGAATTCTCCGGACAGCGACTGAATTCGTCCTAGCTGATAAGCTAGTGTCGAAAATCGTGCCACCGTCGGGACTCGAAACTAGGACCTCCCGGTCAGAGGCACTGCAGTGATGCCTTGAGCCACCTCTCTCCCCGTGCACACATTCGTTATTAGGGGAGTAGCGAGCAACCTCTTGCCGAATTTCAGGGGGTTGTTGCTTGCTTCTTGCCGAGTGACGAGTATTCTGTGCTCGCCCTGCCCACCGTGTGTCGGTCTTTTGGACACATTAAAGGAAGCGAAAATCCACCAAACACATCAGCTGTTCGGGAATTATGAGAGCGGTAGATAGCTGCTCGGCGAATGCCGAATGTGTGGAATCACCGTAAGGCAATGCACTCACACTAAGCACAATGCACTCACTCAACGTTCGTCATAGGGAGTTTTCGCACGGCGAAGCGTTACAACAATCGACAGCAATATCGATCTTCCGAGCATGCGCAGTTCGAGTTTCGCGTCACTTTTGTGCACCTGTGCATGTGCAGAAGATAGACATTGCGGTTGAGTGTTGTACGCTACGCCGTTAAATAATTTCTTAATAGAGAGTTATTGTAAACAAATGTAAATAGAAATTTTAGTTAACTCCTTAATAGGGAGATTTAGCAAAGCACAGCGTACAGGAATCGACTGCATGCCACAAAAGTAGTGCGAAACCCGAACTATGCATACGCGGAAGAGCGATATAGCTTTCGATTGCTGAAACGCTTTGTCGTGTAATATTGTTGTATAATATTATTTAATATTATACAACCTATTGTTTGATAAGACACTGGTGTTATACTCCACTATCTAAAGTTTTTTTATCGCGCTAGCTAGCATACATATGGCGGAAAAACTGTTCCACAATAAACCTAAACAATAAATTTGCCTACTTTTGTTGCGAGATGAAACAATGTTTAATATTTTATTTGCATGAGCATAAAATATGAGGTAGCAATAAAATGTGTGAATGCGATAAATCAACATATTGGAGTCAAACATCAGTCTCAATAAATTCTTTCTGGAAAACGACTATTTGGAAGTTTCGACGGTATGGCCAGTATAGAGATGAGCTTTATTAAAGCGCTTAATTATTTACAAAAACAACACAATTTTCATAAACTGTGAAGACGATCCAAATGGAATTACACACATATTGTTGGCTAACAACTGGGTCAGCAGATATTGTCCTACAAAGCAAGTGTTGTCAAGATCATTTTGCCACGAATAGTGATTGCTATAAGAAACATTGTAACGAAATCAATGCACTTCGTGACAACCCATTTTCAGTATTTAACTTTGCAATTTCCAGGAGATCTTGTGTGCTATTCCAAAACTAGATTGGACACAGATTTGATCCCAAATTAAATAAAAACGTTATCATCTTGTAGACCAGATTTTTTCTATAAATTCATCTTTAATATGCAGGGGTGCCCAGAGAAAACCATAGACCTGGGGCATTTAATCCTCAGGGACCTCTTATTTCAAAAAAAAAAAAAAATTCCCTCCTTCCCCAATCCATAAAGAGAATTCATTTCTCCATGCATCAGAAATGATTTATAGCCTGAAATTTTGATTTAAATATAAATATTTTCTTCATTTTTTTGACTGAAGAAAAAAAAATTAGGGCCTAAATTAAATCGGGGCCTGGGGTAAGTTGCCGCAGCTGCCCCCGTCCTTCCCCTTCTACCGCCCCTATCAATATGTTTAAAAATGATGTTTGCATTTGCCCGCGGGAAGACGCGTTTGGGCGCACTGCGCGCCCGCTGTCCGCGCCGCCGTCGCGACGCCGCAATTAGATCGGGTGAGCGGCGCGGCGGGGAGCTGCTGCACTCTGCGCGACGCCGCCCCGCCCCGCGCCCTTCCCCGCCGCGCCGCGCCGCCCCGCGCCGCCGCTCCTCTTTTTCCCGCATGCTAATGGCAGCGCGGTGATGAGGTGAGAGATGATGAATGAACGCGGGGCTGGCGCGCGGTCCTGGCCTCGGAACACCAAAGTCAAGTTAATGTTCCGCGGGATTTAGTTAAGAGATATGCGAGGCGTATATCTTCAAGTTGCCTTCGGTTTTACACTTATTAAACGTTCAATCTCGACATCTCACAGCCAGGAAACCAAATAGCGTTGGTGAAACGAGGAGGCATTTACATAAATGTATTTAATTTCGGTAGTTTTTGCAATATTTTCTGTGAAAATACAGTAGTGTTGATTCAGTATGGTTTCGTGCAGTATGCAATTCCGCGTTATATAGTTCCTAACACAGGGTCACATTCGCATTTCTTAACATTTAATAATCAATTCTAATTACAAAACAGAGGGACCGTATATGAAGAATGCCAATTGAATGAAGCAAATGCCGGCTTGACATGATGTGAAGTGGAAAGCTAGAACGAATGGTGGATGAATGAATAAATAAATGAATGAAAAGTTTAACAGTTATATAGCGATGGGGAATGAAAGGGAGAAAAATGGTGATCTCCAAATAAGCCCACAGCGAATCCGTTTTGTCGACAAAGTCCACATGTTTGGTCCTAAATTAAATTCTCAAAGGGAGAAGGCATTGAAACTCTTCCCTGAGAGATATAGAGAGAGAGGTGATAGGGAGAATGAGACACTGAGCGTTGACCCACTGAGCCGAGAGTTGGACCCCAATGATACATAATCTGTTTTTCTGCACTACGCATCAAACATCCAAACACAAGACTGGTCCTACAACATCATCACGGAGAATTGACCAGGACTTGATTCACAAAAAACAAGAATGGTACTTCTGCAACCTAGCTGAACCCTTCGCAGAAGCAGGGCGGATTCCACGTAGCGGCACGAATTCTGCGCAGCGGGAGGCGTTCTGCGCACGGGGTCGGCGTAGAGCCTTCCGGGTGGTGCGGCGCACGCGTGGGCCACGGCGAGCGGAAGCGTGCTCCACGGGCGACGAGGGCGTGCGGGCAGGGGCGGCACGGCGCCGGGGCGAGAAGTCGCCGCGCGTTTGCAGAACGCGCAGCGCTTCTAGGGACTGCCGCCAACCGTCAACATTCCCTTGTAGTGTGGGCCCAAGCAAACCGTCATTCTTGTAGAGATGGGCCCGAGCTTCGTTTCGTAAGAAAGAAAACATGTCAGTTAAATGAACTGCTTGAAATGAAACATCTAGATCAGTGTTGTCAAGGGTCGATGCCACGAGTAGGCGTCCATGGCACTCGTGCCACGACGAAATCGCCCCTCTACGCAGTTCCTTACCCCGCCACCGGAGACGCCATCCCTATTGTAAAACGGCGGAGTCACTAATAGTTTCGGTTCCCGACGCTAGTTGCGCGTATAAGCTCGTGGCATGCCATGGTGCCAAGACGCGTGCCACTGCCATCAGTAGAAGACCTTGACACCACTGATCTAGATTATATGACTTTCCAAAAAGGTCAACAAAAGTACTTGTACGAACTCGTATATACTCGAATGTGCTTAAGATAGTCAACAAATTTACTTATTCTCGTGTATGAACAGATTGTAAATAAATGTTTAATTAAAACCTTTTCTTGGGATAAGAGAGAAAGATATGTTAGTTCGGTTTTTTCCGAGGCTTCCGTCTCACGTGAACGATTATTCCGGCCCCCATTGAAAGATTTCAGAGACCTGCTGCTCTGCCCACATCTGAGCCTTGGCTTCCGGGATGTGACGGGAATGACTCAACACATGATACCTTCTTGCTGAAACAGTAGCCAATACAGAGGAGTTCAAGGAACCATATTCTCTCGTGCTGTGGCATAGATAAATTCAAAATAGTAGTTCATGCAATTAGTTTGTAATGGTAAGTTGTATTGCAAGAGTACATGTTTTGAAAACGAGCTACGTTAGGAGCGTTTTTTTTTTTTTTTTTTTTTTTTTGTATTACAGAATTATAAATTTATGGGAGAATCAAACTTAATTTTGCGAAACAACTTCATGTAGTGTTCTTGTCAACTGTGCGAGAAAACGGTGGTCGGCTGTTCCGTTCACCGCTACCCACGATTCTCTCGCTGCGATTGGCTGAATGTGTCATGACGCCGTAAAATCGAATACATCATCTTTCGTACCGTAAAATGCGCAGTTATTAACGATTTCTTGCAAGCAGAAAACGTCGTTTTAAATGCTGATATTCCCCCAAAAACTTTTCCTACTTCTGGCCACGGGAGCGCTGTCTGAAATATTGGGGATTAACGCACGGAAGGAGGAAAAGTCAAAAGTCCTTCAGAACGACATTCGATTTATTTCAACTTCCATTCTCACACATTTTAAAACTCTCTGAACAAAACCTTCTCTCCTCACCATCACCATCATCACAACTAACCGACCCCGTCGCTGAACTACTGATACCGCCACCACCATAACTCGTCGGCAGTACCACCTCCTCCTACAGAGGCGGATCTAGGCGGGGGAGGGGGATAGGTGCATGAGGGCCATGCTCCCCCCTAAAAGGCATAGAGTTTTCGTTTCTTACCTTCCGTTTTTTTTTTGGCAAATTTAATTTAAATATTTATTTGTGATAGAATTGTGTAATTATTAAAAAATAATATTGTATAGTATATTATATACTACACAAATAATATACAATACAACAACAAATGTTTGTTATTTAATCAAAATCTGTGATGTCCCCTGTAACGTCAGACTCTGCCAAACACTTTTTTTTTGTAGAAATCTTCCGTTACAATTACTGTAACTACTTTTTTTAAAGTAGTAACACTTCAATTCGTTTTTATGTTAGTTTTTATTTACAATTTTTTTGTACAATGTACTTCAATACTGTACCTTCTCACTTTGTACAAATAGACTTCACACATTTCTTTAGAACACGTTTTTCGTTCAAATCTCTCTCTATATATATCCGTTGCTCAACTCTTTCTCTAACAACCTGGGTACATCATATGTTTCTTATTTATAAAATAACAATGTAAAAAAATGCATATAAACATTGATATTGTGCGAAACGTTACACCCCGTCCAAAACGATTGGTTGTCTCCGCCCCTGACCCACCGTCGTCACCCTCCCCCGCCTACTTGGCGCGCCCGCAGGAAGCGCTGGACAAACACCGGGCTCGAGAAGCTTCTCCGAACCGTGCGTCGGCGGTTCTTGGCGCGGACTCTCGCTCCTCGTCGATACTTCATTCACTTATGACATTCCCGCACCGCACCGCACCGCACCCGAGCTGCATACACGTGGGAGTTGGAAAGTCCCTTTGATTCTTGCGTGTTTCTCTTCTCTCTCTCTCTCTCTCTCTCTCTCTCATTCTCCGACTTAATAGCTTTGCTTACTAGAAACCTAAGAGTCATCGCGTATTAGTGGAACAATACGAACACAAAGAAATTGCACTTCGTAACCACTTCATGACAACGGCGGGTACTCGGCGTCTCACAAGATTTACCGCCAACACGCCTCGCTGCGTCCACGAGAGTAAAAACAATGCTATCTTGCGCAATGCAACATATCCGACTCTATAAATACGATTGCAAAGCGCAACTTTCCAATGGTACTCACACGTTAATGTGAGTGTACGTTTGACGGCTCAATGCTTTTGCGTGGTCGACTGCATGGGCGAGTATCGCCCTTTCCTATACCTAGGGACGTTCCGATTCTACCGATTCGATTCTGGAATCGATTCTTTTCTTTCGATTCCTATGGAATCGGTATTCGATTCCTTTGCTTCCTATTCTTCCTGAAATCGATTTCAACAGACCGAAATCGAATAAAATGATTACCTTCGTTTTTTTTAAATTATACTCATTCCTGCGCTTTTACTGCATTTTCAAGTTTTTTTTACTTTTGTGTTTATTATTTTTGTTTCTTATTTTTATTATTTTTTAAAGTGTCTCTGTAATGTTTGAATTTTACCTTCCACTATGCCCCGACCTCTTGCTTTGCTAAAAAAAAACAAAACAAACTTGGTTCAAATTACAGTTGCTTATGGGACAGGTAATTTTTCAAAAGATTTTCACAATTTATTATCAAGATATTTTAAATAAAAACACTCAGATTTTGATCATCGTTACCGTAGAGAGAAAAAAGCGTGCAGACAGCTTCTCTTCTAAATGGTCAATTGCGTTATCGATACTTTCGTTGAATGGTGTCCTCATAGTGAATCGACTCCTTGGAGCATCGAATCTTTTCTTTCGATTCGTTTCTAGAATCAATTTCAATCTTTCTATTCTGGTATCGATTTCGAAATCGATTCTTTAGCAGGAATCGAACGTCCCACCAGCACGAGAGGAAGGTCGTCTCGGGCGATGGGCGGAGGCGAGCGGCGAATGAATGGCTGCGCGCGGGGTGGGCGGGCGGTGGAGCAACGGAAGGAATACGGAGGCCGACAGTGGGCGCGGAAGATATGTATATGAGTTGTCGGGCGGGGGCGTGGTGATGGGGCGGGTCGATGAACGGGAGGGTCAATGAATGGGCGAGAACATGAGTGAGTGAGAAGTGGGCAACAAACGGGAGGGGAAGTCCACGCGCTGCGTGAGGGGAATAGCTCGGGAAGTGGAAGGAAGAGGTGGCAGGGCGAAGGGCCAGGCGGGCGGAAGGGCGGCAGGAAGGCGCACAGGGATAGTGTTCGGCGGGGGATGGGTAGAGCTGGAAAACGAGTGAGTGGTTGTTCCGATGGAAGGAAGAATGGAAAGGAGGCACGGGGCTACACTATTATATGAATATAGCGCCAGATGTATCTTGGTTGTGCTCTCTTCTTCGCAATTAATCAGTTAGCTTTATTTAGCCTATGATCTGAGAATTGCAATTTGTTAGTATTTAATTTCAATAATAATTATAAATAATATTAGTAATTTTTGTGAGAGTATAATTAGCCTATAATTCGTGTATCAGTACTTTTGTTGTAAAGTTTATTTTTGATTTTGTGTCAGCTGACTTTGTTCTAAAGCTGGCTTAACATTTTGAAAAAACTTCATGAGCGTAAAATTTTGTGATACAGACTTTAATTAGCCTAAAATTACGAGCTAATTTTCTTTGTGTTCTGCTGGAGAGTGTCAGCTTTATGGACATTCTGGCAGCAAGGCGACTACTGTTCGTGGAAAGGTGAAAGAAGCTACGCACTGGGGGGGGGGGGGGAGACTGGCAGACAGTGGTAAGTGGGAGTGAGACAAAACAGTCCAGAGGCTGCAAAGGGCATATGGAAGACGAGAGACAGCGAACGTTTTTATGTTGATTAATTAGTAATTCCGAGAGCTTCAACTGCTAAGGTCATTAGTACCGTACGTGTAGAGTATGTTTTTATCACTGGAGATGGTGGTGATCGTCTCTCGCTGAACGGTGAGATCGGCAATGACCTACACGTCGTCTTGCGAGGATTTTCCCCAATCAGGAATATCGCACTAGTGCGACACCTCTCCCCTGCCGGGACGACGTCGAAGCTCCTGACTCGTCCCGGCAATGTGTAAGGGGTGAAGATAGGCAGAGGAAGGAAAGGTCGCGCGCGGTCCGTGGCCCATTTGTTAGGGTACTGCTCCGGCAGCCGCCTGGTGCTGACCGGAGAAACCACGGAAAACTACCGATCAGAGTAGCCGGCCGCGAGAATGCTTCTCCAGTTGGCTAAATTCGACCTTATATGGTACAGCGAGCGGGAAGGTTGCGATTGTGAGTAGGGGTGGGAGGAAGGAAATGGTCGGCAGGTGAGGGCGTGAGCCGGCTGCGAGGGCAATAGCGGTGGGCGGGAGACGAGCAGCGGTGAGGAAGCGGGCGCGGGCGCGAGCGTTGGGGCGTGCGTGGGCGAGGTTCAGTGCTCCGAGGCGGACGCCCCAGTGACGCAGGCGCGGCGGCCGCGGGGACGGGGGCGGGGGCGGCGGGGGCGACGTGCCAACATCGGTCGGGGCGGGGGCCGGCTGGTTTGAACCACTCTGCGTCACATCGCCGTGCCGTTTCTCACGGCTGCGACGCGACGCTGTGACGCAGATTCCGCAACGGATCTATTTCATTGCGCTGCTATCGTTTGCACCGGCGATGCTAGTGGGAGGCAGGATCTCACTTCAGCGACAGTTTACGCAGACATTTTTACAGTTATATTTAGGTAACTGAGTGCATAAATAGAGGGAGCACAGAAACTGACTACAAAGTACTAATGTTCAATATAGGAGATGAGAAGTGCCGTTCGTAATACTTCGCCCATAGAAGCTATCATGCCCATTATTATAGCATACATTTCGCGTTCTAGATTTAAATACTTGAAGAATTCCTCAATCACCGTTATACAGTTAATTCCACACCTCATATACATTAGAAATATTCAAGATGACATTTATGATATCAACGTCTTTTACGAAAATAATGATCATTTTGTTTTGAAGGAGCATTAAAAATTAACTTTGAAACTTATTGGCATCTGATTAACAGGACTAAAGCGATTATTCGTATTTCAAAATCCCAAGCAAATAAAAATTAATGCCTTACGTTCACTGATATACCAATTGGTCGTAACCGCGAAAAGCTGAACGATTTAGTACCCATTCTAGCACATTCCGAACACACAAAGTGGATTTTACATGCAGGTGGGACATTTCTTTTCTCCAAGGTTCCTTTAACACGCCTTAAATCAACAGCACCGGACAGTCGGCTTTATTTCACTGCCGAAGAAAGTCGTGCCAAGGTTATATTTTGCTCGAAAAACCCACCGCCCTCGATTTCGATCGCACACACGCGACGCGACATTGGCTGCGGGCGCCAGAACGGTACTCCAGGTTCATGGGCGCGAGCGGGAGGGCGAATTCCAGCGCTTCGGTGAACTGGGCGGGGTCGGCTGGCGCGGAGCCGGAGCCGCAGCCGCAGCCGCTCGCAAATGGGCCGAATGCCTCGCAGAGATTACACACACACACACACACACACACACACACACACACACAAAAGGCGGAAATACTTAAAAAGGAAAATCCTTTATTTCTCAAAAGGCGGAACATTTGGAAGGTGAAGATTGAAATAATCACATTAGGCAGTTTTTTTTGCGGCATTGCGTGCAGCTTTCGACTGCAATCTCGATCTTCTGCGCTTGCGCATATGCAGAGTGGTGCGAAACTCGAACTGCGCACGCAGAGAAGATCGATAGAACTGTCGACTGCTATATAGCTTCGCCGTGAAAAATTCCCTATTATAAAAATTCTTCTATTTTGACACGTTCATCTTTCGGGGATTAGAAGGTACATTTATATCTAGAACTTTTAGGATATGGATATCCTTAATTATAGATTGGATTATTCTCAGAATAATGACTGATTTACGGCAATCAGATTGTGATAGTACGTGGCAGAATATACGAGTTCGTAGTTATTTTAAGTTGTATTAATTTACAGCAAGTAAAAGGGGGAAGACAATCCTAAATCGGTGAAAGGAAAACTGTATTTACAAAAAAAAAAAAAATGAAATTACACAAAAAGACATTAAAAATAGTAAAATAAGTCGTTTTGTACTTTACTTCTAGTATATAAAGAAAACATTGTTTCCGAAGACATTCGTCCGTCTCTCATTACAAAAATAAATATGAAATATCTGCATTTTAATGCATTTTCTATGGTGCATTCGAAAAGTCATACATTTGAAAATTCGCAATTTTTATTTACATGAGGATATATGTAAATAAAATCAACTATTTATACCAGTAAAAGTTTGTGAAGATATTTCACAAGTTGAATGCCAATGGCGTAACAAGTCAAACCATACCACATTGCCTTTGATCCTGAAATAAATGGATCCACTGGGTTTAAAACCTTTCTGCAGCGAAACGACAATTTATGACGCAAGTCAATTTTTTAGGCACTGAGGATACCATTACACTAAAATCTATTGAAACTACTAACTCCATTACCGACAATTTTTGTGGAACCGACTTATTTTCTCATGAGACTGCAAATGTTCCCTCATTTAAGCGGTCACCTAGCCCCGCAATGAGCGGGAGGCACATTTCTTAGATAAACCTCTCTTAGACGGCCACAGCTCCCTGATGAATTTGCGATTTTGATACCTAACACCATTAATAACAGAAGATAGGTGGGTGTTGCTGCTTCTTCAGGTTCTCTCTGCGTCTTGATATAATATCGGCTTACGTAAAATAGTTATATCTAGATTTTGCTTCAAGGGGGGTAATCAATATGTATCAGATATTTATAAACCATATTCATGAACTCCCTGAAATGTCTTAGGGTAAAAATGCGGCTTGAAGTGTAATTGGAGATCAAGTCCACGAAATGAAAGAAACAACCGAAGAGCTCAAATACCAGGAATTTATTTTCCGATTTCAATTGAATGATTTCCGACGTTCGCTTGGACGAGGCTGTCCATGAGGAGCTTCAGTATCAAAAATTAAGAAAAAACGAAGCTCCCGACTGGATAACCGTGCCCAGCTGATCAAAAGTCAGAAGTAGCTCTACTTACATCGAAGTATAATGATTTTGTTTCAATTGTCGAAATGTACACGTGCAAAAAAAACTTCCGATATTAGTAGATTGAATGTAAATAAAAAAAAAAAACTTAACAAGCAATGCGCATGAACTCCACTACAGAGAGCAACATTTGGCCAGATGCCCACTTCCCATATTTTATCAGCTCAATTAAGCGGCCACCTGTACTGTCATTTTTCTCCGGAACCATGAGTGACAGCATTTTTAAGAAAGAACAGTAAAATTCGTAAATATTGTACATTTGTTAATATTATTCACAGATTGATAGAGTTCCTGGATTTCTAGAAAAAACAATAGTTGCGTGATATTCGATTATGGATGAAATGGGAAAAAAATGGAAAATATTAAGTACATATAAAATGTACTTAATATTTTTTGTAGGTTTTTTTTTGTAGTTTTTTGAGATAATTCACAATATCTGTTCTTAAATTCACGAGAATCACTGCCGCACCTCGCAAAGAGTACAGCAAAATTAAGATACATAGATGAGCGACTCCCTCAGACAGGTGTCACTGTCCACATTCCTCTGGGAGCCTGTCGGTGGAACTCTCGCTTTAAAAATTCGACGCGTGCGCGAGCGATGTTTCGGTCCACTGCTTCGGCGGCGGCGGCGGGCGTCGCGGCGCGCCGCATCGCTCGGGGCAGCTGAGAGTGAGCGGGCGCGGCGGCGACGACGCCGGCGACGCCTGGCGACGCCCGGCGGCCTTCGACGCCCGCGGGCGCGCGGACCTCGCCGCCGCCGCCGCCGCCGTTGCTACGCACTGGAGCGGAGAGGCGCGGTCGCTCTGTCGGCCCGATCGAGCGCGGAAACGGTTCCGGCATCCACTTCTGGGAACGGTTCACCTGCGCAGACGGCCACCGCGCAGCGGGATAAGCAAGGCGCTCGACGTGTGGGCCGTTCCAACTAGTGATGCCACTTCGATAACAAAACTTCCATGTTGGCGAACATCGACGTTCAAAATTTTAAAAAAATCAATGTTAATAATGCATTGACTAAAAACCATCGATGTTTTTAAGCTGGTTTAGTTGCCCTTAACATTAAATTCGTGCGCAAGTAAATTTAATTCGACAGTGTTCATGTTCATCTGTTCACCATACAACGAGACGAGAAGAAGGGGCCCACAGAGCATTTGTTTACTTCTCAATGTGCGAAATGAATATGAAGAAACAAGAAATACAAGGGCATTGGGGTCATCTCGAGCGAGAGAGTTCGTTCGAGGAAGGTAGTACAAACAACGTTCGTTCGGTTCTAACACATAAACAGTGTTACCATATCAGTTATATTTCATATTTTAAGTTGTACAGTATTGTGATCATGTGAATTTTTCTTTCAGAAACAAAATAAAGGGAAAAAACATCGGTCTCAATACATCGATGTTTCTATAAAAACATCGACATCGATGTCTCATTCCTAATTCCAACCATCGCGCAAGGACCGTGGATTCAAACTTTAACTTTTGCAACATTACAGGAGGCAGATTAGTTCTAAAGAATCGTTCAGACACTCTTTTTCACTACTTTTTCAGCTTCCTACAAACTTACGAAATCGAATATTAGCTTTCTTTGATGCATTAGTTAGCCTCCTCGTTACCCAGACCTACCCACGTGCGTTTACTTTTTGTGGAGTTGCCTGAAGTACGGTGTGCACGAGCATAAACAACATACACTTGAAGAACTGAAGGAAGGAAATTCGTGTGCAAGTCACTGAAATTGACAGAACAATGTTCGAGAGTGGAAGCTAACTTCCGAGAGCAGTTTGAGAAGTACATCGCTGAAAACGGCCGTCAGTTCGGAAGTGCTGTTTTAAAGCATTAATTTTATAAAATGGCAATATCATTTTAATATTATTTTTTCAAAGCACAAGTAACGTTATATTGTTTTTTATCTGTCCTTAAAGCCTGACGCTGATCAATTTATCGTAAGTACGAGTATTTGTCCCGGGAATTTTGGTGTAATACTCTGTTGGAATCAATTGTATAATTCCCTTGGTGTATAATCGTATTAAATTTACCAGAAAATAAGATTCTCTGTTCTCTTCAAAAGAAGGAATTATTCTAGAACCCTAGAAAACATTAAACAAATTGTAAATTGTTAGTAATGACTTGAGAAAATGTAATTCTCACGGCATTAAAAACGCAGAAATGTTACTGCTTCTGAGGAAGACAGGCAACATAATGGTCGTTTCAATGCAGATCTCTGTAGCCGTCACATTACTAAAATAATAGTGTGTAACACCCACTCCTGCCATACATCCCACCACTCCGGCTACTTCCGACCCAAACCGGCTCACTTCATCTCGAAGTCTTCGCATGTCCTCCTGCAACCCACATCCCAGGATCACCTCTCCGCCTCCGTCAAGTGCCTTATCCGGGAAGCAGGCGCCGACAGCCGCTGCCCCCTGCGGAACGCCAGTCGTGGAGGCCGCGGGGGCCGGCGGCGGCGCGGCGCTAGGAAGAGGGCGGCTTCCCGGCGGCCGACCGCGCCGCGCTGCCTGATGATCCGCGACGAACGGAAACGCGTGCGGGGAACGAGGCGGCTCACTGCCCGGAGCGAATCTCACCCGGCGGCTCGCCCGCCCGCTCGCTCCGCCCGCTCGCCCGCCCGCTCGCCCGCCCGCACGTCTGCCCGCTCGTCCGCTCGTCCGCCGCCAGCTCGCTCGCTCGCCCTCCCGCCCGCCCGCCCGCCCCGCCCTCCCGCCCGCTTGCTCGTCCACAGAATCGCCCGCCCGCCCCGCCCGCCCCGCTCGCCCGCCCCGCCCGCTCGCCGCCCGCCCGCTCGCCCGCCCGCTCGCCCGCCCGCTCGCCCGCCCGCTCGCCCGCCCGCTCGCTCCGCCCGCTCGCCCGCCCGCTCGCCCGCCCCGCTCGCCCGCCCGTTCGCCCGCCCGCCTCGCCCGCTCGCCTCCGCCCGCCCGCTCGCCCGCCGCTCGCCCGCCCGCTCGCCCCCCGCCCGCCCTGCCCGCCCGTTCGCAGCCCGCCCCGCTCGCCCGCTCGCTCGCCCGCCCGCTCGCCCGCCCGCTCGCCCGCCCGCTCGCCCCCTCGCTGCCTCCCGCTCCCTCAGGCCCGCCCGCACGTCCGTCCGCGCCGTGGCGCACGAGAGGGCATCAGTTTCTGGTAAGGAGATTGAGTTTGGAGAGTGAGTGGGTTCTGTATACATCACTACTGCGGTCAGTTGTCCTGCAGTACTTAATTATAACCCAGGAGGTAGCAGACTTCCTTCTCAGCCATAACGTGCTATAGCGCCGACCTGCAAGTTGGCTTGGTTTTCTCCGTGCAGGTATCCAGACTGCACAGCCGAGCCAAGCTCTAAGCTCCTGACTGGTATACCGACGTGTGTGGTCGTGTAGTACATGTCATATGTGTGTGTATGTGCGTGTGGTGCATAAAGGAAAGGAATGGGAAAAGGAAGATGATGGAAAGATCGCGCGTGATTCAAGGCTCAGTGCTTCGGGGCTGATCACGCGTGTTTCTGAGGTAATGCTCGGGCATTCACCTGGTGATGATCGCAGAAACCTTGGCATCAGAGCAGTTGGCTGTTAGAATTCGCCTTTAGACAGCGATGTTTCTAAACATCGATGTTTTAAAATTTTTTTTACTACTCACTAACATTTACTTCCGCACGAGAGAGAACTTAATTTGATAGTAGTCGGGCTTATTAACTGATAATTAAGATTTAATTGACAAAACAAATTAAAAATAATAAGAACAATTAACAAAACTGTTGAATGCTTGAACGCTCAGGGTCATCATGAAGTTAAAACATGTTCAGTTCGAATTAGCGCACGCATTCTTTTAGATCGGATCGTTTGAAGAGCGGATACGGTGGATATAGGACAATCTCTTCGTTATCTCATCACTCCCACCTCCTCAGGTAGAATTCATACACAAGGAGACCAAGTTTGAATATTCTGCTTAGGATTATTTGCATCCTATATCGCAATTTGTACCGTGTTTGCATGGTATAAATGCAGTTTCTTCTGTACTGTTATGAAATAATTCACACTGAATGTAGTTAAAAGAACTTTTCAGATTTTTGAAGCACATCAACATCGCACTCAACGATGATTGAACGCATATGTACCATACAAATTTGTATTCGAATCATCCAGGTTTTTTATTTAGAATTTGGTTCGACGAATTACATACTCTAATGAGCGGCCCACTTTAATGACATTTAGAGAGGGTAGAATTTTACAATTTCTAATCCTTGATAATTAACTTCACATCAGATACGTTAACGGAATTTTCTTTTCAGAATTCAATTACTAATTTGGTGAATGAATCATTTACATACAGTAAAATAGACTCTCTTTTGAACTATATTTTAGGGCAGTGCTGCTGAACACTTCCTTCAGACCGTGAAGAGTTTCCTCTCACACATTTCTTAACATTAGAATCGTTAGAATACATTATCTATTCACGTATGCATTTCATAATAGTCAGGAGGAAAACCTTGAACCTCCAAACGAATGCAACGCCCGGTCGTAAACGTACGTAACACTTTTACACGATAGAGATAATCTCAGTTAACGTTGGCTACCTCTAAAATACGACGAGTCATTTCACGTCAATTGTCTCCGCTTACCGGTTTATGAACCCACCGAAGACATAACAGAAAGCGCATGGGCCGGTGAACAGGGCGGATTGCACACGGTTACATCTTTACGGTAGGAAGTCATTAGAGCGACCACGCGCGTCCGCGCCGAAGGGCCCACACCTCGCCCGCCACGCCTACGCTCCACTTGGCTTTTACTCCTTGGGCTCAGGGACTGCGCCCTCCCCTCACTTACGCACCTGGTTTTACTCCTTGGCGTCCAATGGATTCTTCTCCCTTCGCCCCACGCACCTGCTTTTACAACTCAGGTGATGCGTTAGAGATTCTTGTACTTCACTTCTACAATGCCGCACGGATTACACGTTTACCAAGTACCCCTTAATGCTTGGTAATGTGTTGTAGCATTCGTGTTCATCTTACAATTTAATGCCTCGTGGTTTGAACTTCCGCCTACGTACCTGGTTTTACTCCTTGGTGTGCAATGGATTCTTTTTCCTTCGCCCCACGCACCTGCTTTTACAACTCAGGTTATGCGTTAGATTTTCTTGTACTTCACTTCTACAATACCGCACGGATTACACGTTTACCAAGTACCCCTTAATACTTGGTAATTTTCGATGATACCCTCGTGAACCTCACATAACTTGGTAATGAGTTGTAGCATTCGTGTCCATCTTACAATTTAATGCCTCTTGGTTTGAACTTCCGCCTACGTACCTGGTTTTTACTCCTTGGTGTGCAATGGATTCTTCTCCCTTCGCCCCACACACCTGCTGTTACAACTCACGTCATGAGTTTGAGAATCTTGCTACCTCTACAATGTCGCGCCGGGATTACACGTTTACCAGCGTACCCTTAATACTTGGTAATGTGTTGTAGCATTCGTGTCCATCTTACAATTTAATGCCACGTGGTTTGAACTTCAGCCTACGTACCTGGTTTTACTCCTTAATGTCCAACGGATTGTTCCTTCGCCTCACGCATCTGCCTTTACAACTCAGGTCATGGGTTTGAGATTCTTGTATTTCACTTCTACAATACCGCACGGATTACACGTTTACCAAGTACCCCTTAATACTTGGCAATGTGTTGTAGCATTCATGCTCATGTTACTCTTTCTTGGTTTTGAACTTCCACCTACGTTTCTGGTTTTACTCCTTAGTGTCCCATGGATTGTTCCTTTACCTCACGCACCTGATTGTACATCTCAGTTCATGGATTGAACCGTTGGAGATTCTTGTACTTCTACAATGCTACGTGGATTATACATTTACCAACGTATCCGTTTAATACTAAGTGATGGGTTGTAGCTATCATGTTCATGTTCCTGTTCCTCTTTAACGTCTTAAGGATCGAACTTTCCCCTACGCACGTGGTTTTACTTCTTAATGTTCAATGGACCCACCCCACGCACCTGGTTCTACAACTCACTTAATAGGTTGTGCCACTGGAGATTTTTGTATTTCTGCAGTGTCGCACAGATTACACAATGTAACCTTTAATTCTTGGTAATTTGTTGTTCTGTTCATGTTATTCTTTAATGCGTTGAGGATAGAACTTTCCCCCAAGCACTTGGCTTTACTTCTTAATGTTGAATGGATTGTTCCTTCAGCCGAAGCACCTCGTTTTATAACTACGTTCTCCGCCGCTAACTCTTGCCTCCTCCCTGGCAGTACTTTCTCCAGTGCCTCCTACAACGCTGAAGGGAGAGTCCTCTTGTTTATTTATTTTAATACATGTATGTGACTCCAATAACCATTATTCCTTCATGCTTCATGATTGTTTTCTAGGGTCCAAGAGTATTTCGAAGAATTTTCCCTTTTTTTCCAATTCTTCTATTTCTCTCCTTTTCTTCAGTTCTAGTTAATATTTAATAGTTCTCTTACATTTTAGATCTTCCAAACTATTAAATTCCTTTGTATAACTATCTGGTGCCTCAAATTCGTGTTTTACTTGATCGACATTTTCAGCTTTATTTTATTATATGATATAATCTAACTATGCGTCAGTTCCAACCTTTCAGCTTGCGCGTTATTTGTTTCTCAATCAAGCTCATTCGGTAGTATCGAGTCATCAATGTATTAAATTTTGTCTGATAAATTCACTTTCTTTTCAACTTACAGAGATGTTAATTTATTTTACACAATTTAGTTATTTTTAGGAAAGACAGCATTCTGAAGGTGCACAGGGCTACATGAGTTCTGACAAAGCTTCCACGGCCAGCTTTGTTGCCAGGTTAGGCGGTTTTACTCTCCAGGTAATCCTCTTTAATGGTACGTTTAGGGAATGCCGATTTATTCAGGCTTTTTACAAGAGGATTTTGATTTTATTATACTTTCTTAAGAATAATGTTTGTAACAACTGATTTTGTATGCGAATGTGATGAGAATTACTTTCTAATGGTGGTGCGACTTTTCAACTTCTGATCTTACGCTTAGGTTAAAAAATAACGCTAACTCTACGCTTAAAAACAATGTAAGAATGGAATAATATTAGAGAAACAATGTTTGTATAAGTTATATCAGAGATATGAGCCATTTGAACATGAAGTTTATTATAGAAAAAAAATTAATTGATTAACCAGAACATATACATTATTTGAATTAGTATTGTAGTTTGTGTCGTTTTGTTGGTTTTCGCAACGGTATCGGTGGGTGGGTGGTGTTTGTCTCGACCTGGCCGTACTGAAGGCCACTCGTCTCCTGCGGCCGCGCGACGCAGCGGCGCTCGTATAGCCACGATTAGAGCCCCTAGATGCAGGGAATAACGCATTCCTTTGTGCCGCTGATTACGCCATTATATATCCAGTCGAACTGTACGGTCTTGCGGGTGAGTTGGCAATAAACAATCTACGAAAAATCAAAGGTAATATACTCGGAACTCTCCATTACGCCTGCGACTGGAGGCGTTATCATTTCACCTTAACTCCTAAATCCTGCCTGGCAGGGTCCTGGGCGAAAGAATATTAAATAGCGGCTTCGGGAGGGGTTGCTCAGGGCATCAAGTGATGTCACTGCGGTGCCTCTGACCTGAAAGTCCTGGGATTCGAGCCCAGACTGTGGCAGGATTTTCGACACTAGCTTATCAGCTAGGTCGAATGCAGTCGTTGTCTGGAAGAGAATTCTACCGGCCGACTGCTCTGATCGGTATTTTTCCATGGTTTCTCCGCTCAATACCGCGCGAATGCAATACCATAAACTGCGATTTTCGTAACTTTGTCCCTGACAGAAATCAGCTGTTGACGGGTTCATCCAATCGGGAGCTTAAACGTCACCATAGTGACGTCACTGTCGCGAAATATAAGCTCCCGATTGGATGGCAGCGAAACAGCTGATTCCTGTCAGGGACAAAGTTACGAAAATCGCAGTATAGCAAACGTGGCACGGACCGCGCACGATCGTTCCTTTCTCTTCCTTTTCTTATCCTCACCTCCCCTTACACACACACTTACACTTACACGGACTACCGTACATGCCGGGAGACCAGTCAGGAGCTAAGAGCTTGTTCCGGCTGGGGCAATGCCCCCCTGGTGAAAGATACCTGGTTGGGAAAACCCGTTAGCGAACGGTAGGCCGGATCTCGCCATCCAACGGCACGAGAACACCACCACTTCCCGAGCAAAAAAGCATGCACCAAACTTACGGGACCAATGACCTTAGCCATTAACGCGCCCGGAATCAGTCGTAATCAATCAATCGCTCAATTAAATTGCGGCGTCCGTTCAGTTTGCGCAACTCTCTGTGTCTAGGGACTCTAGCCCCGATCGCCGCAGCGAGCGCGCCTATTTCGCCAGCGGCGCGGCGTGGCGCGGCGCGGTGCGGTGCGGCAAAAAGGGCCGCGCGCGGCAACGCCCCGCGGCCTTCCGGTTGCGCGCGCGGGGCGTCGCGTTGCCTGGCGTCGCATGCGGCGGCGGCGGCAGGGCAAACAAGGAAGTTGCCCAAGGCGCAGTAAAACCACGCCCCTCCCTCCACCTTCATTACGCTGCGCGCGCGCGCAGACGCCCCCCCCCCAAAGCCGGGTGCAGCGCTAGCTGCGCTCCGACCGCACTCCGGCTTGGAATTCGGTCCGCGACTGAAAGGTTTGCGGCGGTAATAAGATGAGCCACAACAAGCCTCAAGCTGTTCGGAAATTTTGCGAGGTGAAATTCTACGAGATTTCCTAGGTCGTCAACGAAAAGAAATCACAATTTCATGAAAAAAAATATTGTAACAGATATACATGCCTAACTATTTTTTCAAGACAATCACCCCCACAACTGATACATTTGTCATACCATGAGATCAACATTTGTATCCTGTGTCGCAGAAATCTGCGTCTGAAATAGGTACCAGGCTATGACCTGCAACTCTGCATCACAGACAAGCGTAATGCTCATCGGATACGAAGATCATGACGTCTAAAGAAAGATAGAATTCCCTGGGAAGGGGAGGGGGGCACTGGAAAAATGGGTAAATAATAGTAAAAGTAGAAATAGTAAATAATAAAACCCTACAACTATCTTGTAACATTTTGGTCCATCACACATTTTTTCTATATTTATTTTCTGTATTATGTATCCATATCACGAAATAATTTTATTGAACTGATAAACGGTAGCACGTCTAATGACAATCTTTACAAAACTCAAGTGGAGGATGCAAAAAACAGTTACCTCAGGTGAAGACTGAGACGGTGACAGGAAAGACGAAGGCGAAAGGGGCAGTGAAGGTGACAGCATACAGTTCATGAGCTCTCAGGAGAATACCTTTCAGCCGGAAGCAGAGGCAGCCGTTGCCCTAGGCCAAGCGATTGTTCTGCATTACACAACCGGATGTTAACGGCGCTCTGAAATTACGCAAGATCTTTCTCAGCTGCACGTGGAACTCACCTCTACATAAATAGAGAATGTCATTCATACGAACGGAAATATGCAGGCATGTCAACTTATCCACAATTCTCCGAAGGCAAATATAGGCTGTGGCAAACATGAAATGGAAAGCACGCAAACAACAGTTATGTAAGCAATAACGCGAATTCCACGACATATCGCACGAGGAAGGACGCCTCACACGGTTCTACGCTATCACTTCAAAAGGAATGCAAAGCTACTCTCACAGTATTACACCTTTGACGATAAATTCATACCAGTTGTTTCGGAATATGATTCTCAATAACATTTTTTTAAAAGAACACAAAAACAAGAGCAAATTTTGGTTCGAAGAACAGTAAAAAATATTTTATTATAAGTGTTATCTGACCGAAAGTAAGTTTTCGAAACCACTTATTTCTTTTTGCAAATGTTTCTCCTCCGAAGAAAACCCATAACTCTGAGATTAAATAAAATTTACAGAAAGGTTTGCATATGTAAACTAAATAACCTTGAAATAATCTCTGTCAAGCTGATCACACCAAAAGTAATGCATCTTTGTCGATATGAACAAGTAGGACACGTCAGACTTTCTTTGAGCTAAAAAGGGTTTACGCTCAAATCGCCCGCAATAGTCTCACCGTCGATGCACTTCACGCAACATCAACCTCAACATCAGCACGAGGCTACCGCTTTACGATAAAAACTGTGACTAGAACCCAGATAATCACGTTAGGTTTAAAACCCACGAGATTCCCCCAAGAGGAGGGAAAAAAAACAACGACTTCTCCAGTAGGGCGACCGCGCCCTCAAGTGCTCCATCCAAGTCGTCTTCCCACTCCCGGCGTCGCCTTGCCACGCCCCCGAAGACAGGTCGTATTGCTCCGCTGTAACTGCCCTCCCCCTCGCTCCCCACTTGCTACACCCTCCTACGCGCCGCCATTTGTTTAACGAGCAGAGGAGCCTAACTGCCCCGCCCCCTCCCCACGCACGCATTGCTTCACTGGCGCAGGAAGGGGTTCCGTTGAACGGGCGAGCCGGCGACCCACTCCACTCCACGCCCGCCCGACACCTATCGTTTATTTAAATCAAATCACAAACTAGCTGTGCACAACCACGGGTGATTTCAGGCGCCGGTTAACGTCTGGGGCGGCGAGAGGGGGGAGGGAGAGAAGGAATTCAGCGCTCATCGCATTGCGGTATTTATTATTTATTAATGCAATTCGTATAATTACCTCAAAGCTTTACGACGTCCGTTATTTTTTTTTCCTCGGACGCTTTTGTTTTTCTTTTGTCCCGACGTAGCGAGCGCCCCCCCCGACCCTCCGGTCCGATGAGTAAGCAATAAAAAAATGACAAAATAACTCCCCAGTGTTTGCCCGGGCCCCGGCGGCCGGGGCGGCGCGTATCTCTGGGCGCAGGCGCGAGCGGGGCGTCCGGGCGCGTCAGAGAAGTGCGGTCTGCATTAATTCCCGAGCCACTCAGTGCGAAACAGCCCCAGCACGCAGATACGTCCGGAGTTTTATGAACCCATATCTCCGGGGCGGCGGCGGCGGCGGGCGAGCGCCGCGACCGGAACAACTCAAATTTCCGGCGCGACGGGGCGTCCATACATCGCCGGGGGTCGCTAATGACGCGTACAATTAAGTCTGCGCATTTTTCACGGCCCATTACGGGAAGGCCGCCGCGAAGTAGCCGGCGCCACGAGGCGGGAGAGTCCCGTATGTCACTGGACGAGTCTGGAAGTCGGGGGGGGGGGGGCGAGCGAGAAAGAAAGCGAGACGGGAGGAGGATGGGGCTCCGCGGGAAAGGGCGACGCACGCGGTGCGGAGCAGAAGAGCAGGCGGGGAAGGGAGGCTGAGCTGGGCGACGAGAGAGAGAGAGCGGTGATTGACGGTGGAGAAGTGGGATACGTGGATAGATGAGAGGACGAGACAGGTATAGGTGACGGGATGTCGAGGCGGCTGGGTCAGGCAAGCAAGGGGACAAATGAATGAAACCTCTCAGTTGAGAACGCTGGGTGGGGGGGGGGGAGACTGTTGAGTAGTCGAGAGGGTGAGCGTGCTGGCAGGCTACTACGCGGGAAGAGGGAAGCGAGAGTGAGGTGGGTGGGCCCATTCAAAGACGGGGAGCGGAAGGCCGGAGGGATATTTCTGTCAAGCACCGCCCCGCGCGCGCGCGGGCCTGCGGGCGCGTTCTCCCCGCCCGACGGACCGGACGAAAAATGAAGCCGGTCCGGTGTCTCCCTCCCCGGAGGGATGGGGTGACTGGGGCGCTTCCAAGACGAACTGACCTAACGGCGGGCGATGCCTGCGGGCCGCGTGCCGCAGTGCCGCTTCTGCTGCAGGCGCCGCCGCCCCGCCCCCCGCCGTCAGCCGCACTGCTGCAGAAACCAACGACCTCCGCACGCAACAACACACGTACTGCACTGTCTATTGACCCGCTGGCAAGAGATATGGACTCAGCAAGCTGATTATAATTGGGACTAGATGCTAAGCCGGCCAGACTCGTTGCTACTTCGTGCTCAATCAGAATAGTATTCACCAAAAACTACAAATAAATAAAATATTTGAGGATGTTTATCCGAAGTGCATGTTGATGCATACGTGTTCAGAAGGCACACCGCTATATATAAGCTTGGTAGAATATAGCATATTATTTTCGAATCAAAAGTAGATCTTACTGTTTATGGGGCTGCTCCATTCAAGTTTAGGTTTAGTTTTGTGATCTCTTTTCGAACTCGTGTAAGGCTGAACCAGTTTTCATGGAATCTCGATCAACCCAATAATTAGCGTATGGAGCTAAATCAAGGACAGTATAAATAAAAGTGACACTGAAAATATAAGTGGAGACACTCACGCAATCGGCAAGTTATACCGTTCGCAACCTTTGCAAACAAACGGTCGCAAACGGTTTGCGCCATGCCATAACTTAAACACAATAGCAAATTGTCTCCCCATTTTCCTGACAATACATAGTTGTTAGAACTTACGTGTTGTACATTTACTGAATTGAACTGCTGTTAACTGGAAATAACTACAAAAACAATCCTGGAAATAAAGGAAACGATCGATCCTGTCAGCAGTGATGTTGAAGAATAATTGCGATAAGCGACAACCGCAGTGAGGGGTCCATTCACTGCCATCAACTGGCCACCGCGTCTCGCGCAGCGGAGGGCGGGAAATGAGAGGAATAAACGTCAGGCATCCTCAACGACGCATTATCAATCTATCTGCCGCTGTTAATACTGTGTTTACCAAACAATCTCGCTGATTGGCGGGCGATAAAATCGGTTACGGGCGCGCTTTACGATCCACGTACGCGGCCGGAGCGAGGCGAGCGCTGACCGGGCGCCGCCGCCGCCGCGCCGCTGCGGCGCAGGGGGCGGCGGTGGGGGCAGGGCGCCAGCGTGGGCGGAAGAGGTGAGGACGGTGAAGATGTGGATGTGCGGGAGGCGGAGGCGAGGGTGGTGATGGTGATGATGTGGAGATGGAGAAGGTAGAGGGGCAGTGGTCGTGGCAGCGCAGGCGGAAGAGGAGAGGACGGTGAAGATGTGGATGTGCGGGAGGCGGAGGCGAGGGTGGTGATGTGGAGAAAATGGAGAAGGTAGAGGAGATAGAGATGGATGTGCAGATGGAGAAGGTGGAGGGGGCAGTGGGTCGCGGCAGCGTAGGCGGAAGAGGTGACGGTGTGAAGATGTGGATGTGCGGAGGAGGACGCGAGGGTGGTGATGATGTGGCAGGTGGAGAAGGTAGAGGAGATGGAGAAGATGGAGGGGCAGTGGTCGCGGCAGCGTAGGCCGGAAGAGGTAAGGACGGTGAAGATGTAGATGGGTGGGGAGCGGAGGCGAGGGTGGTGGTGATGTGGAGATGGAGATGGATGTGGAGAGGGAGAGGTGAAGGGGCAGTGGTCGTGGCAGCGTAATGCGGAGAAGACGACGGTGATGTGGCGTGGAGGTGCGGGAGGCGATAAGGAACTGGTAGTAGCAGCATAGGCAGAGAAAGTGGCGAGGGTGGTGAAGATGTGGAGGTGTGGGAGGCGGTAGTGTCAGTGCGGCGGCAGCATAGGTGGGGAGAAGGTGTGGAAAGTGAAGATGTGTAGATGGGGGAGGCGGAGGGGACACTGTCAGAGGCAGCGGAAACCGAGGAGGCGAGGTTGACGAAGATGCTTGAAGTGGTGGAGACGTAGGGGTACTGACAGCGGAAGCATAGAGGGAGGAGACAAGAATGCGAAAACGACGGAAGACGCGAGGGTGGCAAAGACGGCGGCGATGGTGGAGGCGGACGACGAAGCGGTGCCTGAGGTAGAGGTGGCGGCGGTGGAGTCGACGGAGACAAGGTGAAGCCCAGGCGAGAGCTGCTCGCAGAATCCTCAACCACTGCAACGTCTCCCATAGCGACAACCCACGCAAGGGGATGAATATCGCGAAATAGAAAAAGACGAAAAAAATATTTTTAGTACGTACAAATTTGCCATTCATTTACCGCTTCGAATTTGAATATTGTTAATATTGCATTTAATGCAGATGATGCGTCAATGTGACTGGTGTGTCAATGTGTACATGAGGTAAACTTAGAGGACAAAACGTACAGATAATTTTTGTTATTACAAAAAAAAATGTTCTCCTTTTAATCGCGTTTCGTGGATTAGAAATTAATACCAACCCATGGTACCTTTTATGAAATGTTGAGGATGTAATGTAGATATTTTTGGACAGATCTCTTCAACGAGAATTATTCAGCAAAACATAAATTTGCATAACTCTCTTTATTACCAAATTCATTACACGTATGTGCTCTGAAAATGATTCACGCACAGATTTCCAGCTACAGTACTTTGATGTAGAAAAGATGATTTTTCTTCGAATTAGCTTGGCGTCCTTGTGGAAATGTGGATGAGCAGAAAGCAGATTTCCACAAACCTCAATCCCAATTGTCGAACGCAATATCCGTGGTGATGTCAATAGAATTTGTTGCTAGTCTACTGAAAGATATAGTCATTTATTGGACAAACCGATTGTGGCGTCCGACGAGCAAGCCTGCCCTAGAAGAAATTTGGGGACCTGCAGCAGAAGCAAGGGATTGTTTCCACAAAGACTGAAAGGACGAAGACAGAAGTGCCGCGCGGCGATGAAGTGGCTGATGATAGTGGTGGTGGCTGTAGTGATGGTGGGGGTAATGGTGGCAGTGTGGTGGTGGCGGTAATGGTGATATTTGTGATGGTAACTGTTGATGGTTTTTTCTATTGGCGATTGTGGCAGCAACAATAGTATAGGTGAAAGTGGTGGTAATGCTGACAGTGGTGGTGGTGGATGGTATGGTGTAGGGATGTAATATCACCGGGAAAACATCGATATTCAAAATGAAATCATCGATGTTAATGAAACATCGAACCAAAACCATAGATGTTGATTAAATATCGATGTTTTTACAACAGAAATAGGAACCATTGATGTTCACACGGGAGAAAGAGGGGGCTGATTGGAAAGTGGTAACGTTTATTAATTTTTATTGAGATTAACCTGACAAAAGAAGGTAAAAAAATCACCAGAACAATTATCAAAACTTGAATTATCTCATTCGATAATTAAAAAATTATAGCGGCGTCTTTATTGACGAAAACTTCATTTTATTTACTTATCATCCTAAGTGACTTTGGCCTGAAGTATAATCAATTTATGGATATCTAAAAATTACTACAGAATGTTTTTATGTTATTTTTCTAATGTTTCTTTCATTTTAAAGGTATCGATCACATAAAAACGTCGAACAAAAAATATCGATGTTGAACAAACATCGCCTTCAAACAATCGATGTTAAATGCATCGATGATTTCATAAAAACATGGATGTATTGAAAATATCGACATGGACGTCGCATCCCTAGTATGGTGGCGCCGCCTGCTGCGACAGCGGCGCGGGGCGGAAGTGGCAGTGCATTCCCGTACGTTCATCGGCCTGTCCTTGCGCCGAGCCGCGCGCTCCACGTCCGCGCCGAGGCTGCTGCTGATATTGCTGCAGCGGCTGCGACAGCCACGCCGCGTCGCCAATGCACTGGCGGGGGCACTGAATTATTAGTGTCCTGCAGGCGATGCCTCGCATACACCAGGCCAAGCCTGTAGCTATGACACAGAACCAATGACACGAGAAAAATATTGAAATAAATGCGGAATTTTTATGTAAGGTACGAAATTCCAACCGAACTCCATTTTCAATACTAAAATACAATTGTAATTAATTATATTGTGCTTCTAAACTCAACCAATAATTTATTTAAACTTCATGTAGTACGGCAAAATAGCAAACTTAGTGTACTTTAAAACAAGTACAGCTTGGTTGTTTCAGTTTTAATGCACATGAAATCTAAACAACTTTCAAATCTGATTTACTTGAAACAATGATACTAAGCTTGGAATAAAGAGTTTTCCATTATTTTTATTACACTTAAAGTGTTGCGGGGCGACTAGAAACTAGTTTGAATTTCTGATCTTTGGCATAAGTTGGAGATATCGATCAATTCGGAAGGGACCGTATGAGAACCCTCGCCCAGTCCATCATCGTCCTGTCAACCCATACGATGTGAAGGAACGACCGTATGATGATAGACAGATCGCATGTTCCGTAGCCCATTGTTTAGAGTACATCTCCGGCATCGATCACATTGATAAGAAGAAATGACGGAAACGACCGATCAGAGCATTCTGCCTCCTCTCAGGCAGGTAGTGGTTGGCGTCGGGGTTCCGTCGTAGATAATTACAGCAGAATATTGATTGATTGATTTTGTTTTCCCGGACGCGTCAACTGCTATGGTCAATAGTCTCTAAAGTGCAGTGCATGTATTTTATCATGGAACGTGAATCTGTGGTTTCCCCGCTGCACGACGAGAGCCATCGTCTATCTACGCAGGAAGTACTATTCCTTCATGAAGGACATGAAGTGGGACAAAAGCCCAAATCTATTGTTGATATACCCTTGAAAATAAATTTTATTACATGGGAGCGAATATCTTTATTAGCAATCGTTGCAAAAAATGCTCATTTCTTTCTGTATTCAAAATTCAACTAGTATATGACTTAGCTTAGGGGTCACAGAATTTTGAAAACGTGCACACTTCTCCCGTAGCACATCACACAGTTATTAACTTTTTTACATAAAATAAATATATGCACGTCGACTTGCGTGGTTTTCCCCATCCAGGTATATTCCATTTGCGGGGCATCGCCCAAGCCAAATTCCAAGACATCGCCCAAGACAAATTCCAAGCTCCTGACATGTGAGGTAGTGTAGTGCATGTACGAGTAACTGTCCGTAAAGAAACAGGATATGAGAAGGAAGACGAAAGAAATATCGGGCGCGGTCTGTGGCCCGTTCGTTATGGTACTGCTCCAGCATTCGTCTGGTTTTGTTCGGAGAAATCTACGGAAAACTACCGGTCAGAGCAGCCGACCGCTAGAATTCTCCTCCAGATGCGGTAGAATTTGACCAAGCCATCAAGTTACACTGCGATTTCTCTAACTTTGGCCCTCAAGGCCCATCTTCGCGATGGAGTATCACACGGCATTTCGCATCTTTCTCGGTCTTGCCGGTAGAAGTCGCATGATCGCAAGCACTGCTTGATACGGTCGCGATCATGCGAAATCTAGCGGAACGACTGAGAAAGATGCGAAATAATGTGACATATTCCATCGCGAAGATGGTATTTGAGTGGCTTTGAGGGGCAAAGTTAGAGAAATCGCAGTATAGTGTCGAGATAATGAAGCCGTCGGGTCTCGAATCTCCCGGTCAGAGGTACCGCAGTGACATCAGTAGATGCCCTGCGCCACCTCAGCGGATATTTTTACAGCGGAGAACGTTGAAATGAATGTAATAGATACTCCCCAAATGGCATGAATATTCTGATAAAAAATAATGAATTCCTTAAACTCTCCGATTTATCCTTGTTGTGATCACTGAAACAAAGCAATACTAAATGTTCAAAGTTAAATGTATTTTTGTTTTCTCAGTAGGCAAAGTGAAAGGTAAGGGATGCGAAGAACCTATCACAGAAATGCAGAAAATTATGTGTATGAAATCTTGGAGAAATTTAAAATCTAGGGTTAGGTTTGTAACTTTATTGCGAATCCTCGGAATTCCGTAATGAAAAAAGACAACAAAACACTGAACGGAGAATAGGTCATTACCATTAATCATGCAATTAGCATACTTTGTCAAGTAATATACCAAGAATATATTTCAATCGCCTTTCGGAGAATCAATAGTCAAAAACTCAAATGACTTTCATGGAAACAAGATGAGATGGAAGGAAGAATCACAGCCCAGGCAATAGAACCTGTTCAATTCCTGTAACAGTGGCCAAGCACTGAAACGAACACTAATGTAATCCCCCTTGGGGACGGAATAATCAACCTTCCTCGAACTACCTTAATCAGACATTTCGCAACCCGCGGTCTGAATTCACTTCCTGTTCGAGCACCTTTCTGAGAGAACCTTCCTCCGGTATCTGCGCGATCAGCGCTAAACCGTGAGCGTGTAATTCTCAGGCTTCCTAGAACGACTCTTTGGCTCCGACCGCAGGAACCCAGGACTTCCCGCATCGGAGCCGAGGCGGACAGATCCAAGGAGGCGAGGCGAGGCGAGGCGCGGCGCGGACCCTGCCCAGCATGGGGCGCGCCCGTTAGGCGAGCTTCCGCTCTTTCCAACACTGCGATTAGAAAATAGCTCCGCGCCGCCGCCGCCGCGTCGTCACAAATGCCGCCGCTACTGTCCTCCATTATCGCCTCGGTTAATGCACTGTCATTTCCAGCGTCACGGCTGTCGCTACAACTTCACCTCGCCCGTGTCAAGGGACCTCAACGGCAATGTACAATGCCGTCATAGGTGCAAAAGGAAAACGATAAAGGTGGATACCACCTCGTGTTCTGAACACGAGGTGAGGTCATGTCGTAGGTGCAAATGAAGACACGTTGCTGCAGTCACGATATCCTTTCACTCGAGGACAGCAACAATTTGACATGTGGCATTCGCATGGAGAGGTATACAACACAGAAAACATTAGAGTTAATGTTCAAAATTGAAAAAAAAAAGTATGTGTATGCTTAAGTGTTTCCGTTGCGTTGTGCCCGTGTGCACGCACTTACATGGGTGCACCGTTATGTGTCCGTGCGTGCGCCATAAAAGAATTATTACTATTCCTTTCGAGTGGATCTTTAGCCTTGGGTGTTCCTTCCACAGATATCTCTGCAGCGTCCACCTACACAACCACTGCGTTCGCACTGGGAGGGGCGGAGGCGGAGGCGAAGGAGGTCGTCAAGCACATGAAAATGTGAAAGTGAAAAAAGGACGAGTATCGTCGTGTAAGGAAGAAGGTATCGAACTGGGGGGAGAATGTGAAACGAAGACGGGGAAAAATGATAATGTAAAGCGGGGACGGAAACGCGGAGAGTAAATAAAAGGCAAAATCTTACATGAATTTGAAGATAATAGAAGAAGAAAAATGTGAAGTATGTGGGGGATGGTCAGTGAAGGCAAAGGAAAGGATAAGGCCATGAAAAAAGGAGGTTGATTGACAGATTAATTCATGTTTCCGGGTACGTCAACTGTTATATTCATTAATCGCGTTAGTGTAGTGAATGACTTTTTCCGGAACGGGGCGGTGATTCATTCTCCGCTGGATAGTGAGATCCGCCGGCGACCTACACGTCGGCGGCGGTCCCAGCGGGGCCCCGCCCCAGCTGAGACTAGCTCGAAGCTCCCGACGTGTGTAGTAGTGTGGTTACATATACGTGCAAGTGTGTGTAAGGGGGTGAGGATAGAACAAGAAAGAGGGGCATGTGCGCCACCGCCGTTTGTTAGGGTAATATTCCGGTATTCGCCTGGCACTGGAGAAACCACGTAAAACTACTACACCATAGAGCAGCTGGAATTTGACTTAGCTTTATGTCTACTAGCCACTGACAGAACTCGAACCCTAGGAGCCTCACGATCAGAGTAACTGGAAAGACAGCGACAATAATGGCTCTGAGGTAACTCAGCAGGTCTAAAAAAGACGAAACGCGTAAAGGATAGCTGAAGGAAAGGGCAGGATAGTGAGTACGATGCCACATAGGGAGGGCTACTATGTTTCCTCAAGGATGATATGGCTTCCAGAAGGCGTAGCCGTGGAAGACGGCTAACGAAACGACACGACGGGCAGACGAGGCGGCATAGAGCGGAGGCGAAGGCGAAGTCGAAGAGCGGTCGCTGGGCGGCGCGTGAGCGGCGCGGAGCGCGTGCGCGATCGGCACATGATGTACGGGAGCGGCGCGAGGACGCCCGGTCTCCTACGGCGCTGACTCAGGCAACGCCCGCCCTCGGTGCCGCCTTGGACGCCTTCGCACCCGCCCACGCGCCCTGCACCCGGCCTCCGCCCACCCGCTCGTCCGCTCGCCCTGCTCGCAACGCCCGTCCTACACCCAGCCTCCGTCCGTCCGCCCCCCGCCCGCCCCACCCCTGCACCCCGCCACCGCCCGGCCGCTCTTCCCGCCCGCCCACACTTCCGCTCGCCCTAAACCCAGCCTCCGCCCGCCCGCTCGCTCGCTCTTCCCGCCAGCCCGCCCACTCGCCCACCCTCCCACTCGCTCTAAACCCAGCCTCCGCCCGCCCGCTCCTCCGCTCGCTCACTCGCTCGCTCGCCTGCTCGCCCGCCCGCCCTACACCAGCCTCCGCCCGCCCAGCAGCGCCCACCCCTGCACCCAGCCTCCGCCCGCCCGCTCGCCCACCCTTCCACTCGCCCTAAACCCAGCTTCCGCCCACTCTTCCGCTCGCCCGCTTGCCCACTCGCCAGCTCGCACGCCCGCCCTACACCCAGCCTCCGCCCGTCCGCTTGTCAGCTCGCCCGCCCGCCCTCCCACCCACCCGCCTGCCAGCCCGCTCGCCCGTTCGCTCCTCCACCCGCCTACGCTCCCTGCACCCAGCCTCCGCCCACCGCGCCCGCCGGCTCGCCCGCCCGCCCCGCCCGCGCGCGCCCTCGCGCCCGCCAAACACGGGCATCGCGTTCGCAGCCTCCGCCCCGCCCCGCCCACTCCGCCCGCAATGCACCGCGCCCTGCGCCGCCCGCTGCAACTCCTTCTTTGGCGCTCGCGCGCCCGACTCGCTCTCTCCCGCCCTCGCGCGCGGCACTTTGTTGACCCATGAGCCACATCGCAACCAGCGATGTGATTTAAATGAACATACGAAGAGCGAATGAGGACAGTCAATGAGTCAGGGAGAAGCGTTTAAGAATATAAATTAAAACTCAACAATTCATTATATACAGATGTGCCTAATGCTGTTCTTTTTCTAGATTACTTTTAAGACATATTTCCTATAACTTTTGTATGACCTCAGAATTGCCTCATAGTCAGAAGTTATCCCTTGCGTCTTCTGCCGAGAAAGGCTGCAATGCACGAGCTCATACAGATGTACAACCCGTATTGCATTGAAACACTCGCCTCGTCAGAGGTTCTGATTGGGTAGGGGGGATTGATAAAAAGAATGGAATGCTCCAGCCATGTTCGAGGAGTGTGGTACCACGGTGAATCGAAGAATTTTGCGGCCATACGTATTCGGGACGTTGCCCTGTTATTTGATACTGATCAATTTCTAAACTGTTACTCCGGTATTTTAAGGTAATTACACTTATTCCGGTATTCAACCAATCAATAAATTCGCTCCCAGGATTTTCTTCGTAGCCACAATGACAATTCCCAAAGCCTCTTCGACAACTACGAAGACCCACAAAAATATATTTTACACAATGTGTGGGCATAATTTAAGATTATGTGATGAAACATGCTAGTCATAACTAATTATTAAAATGATTTTAATTGAAAATAAAAATATTTTCTGCTCTATTAATAAGATTTGTATAAACACGAATGACAACTGTTATATGAACACGGGCGAAGAAATAAAATATACCTAGTAACCAGAGAAGAAACATTCAAATTTAAATTATTAGAAAAATCTCACATTTTCATGCGTTTTTGTACATTTCCAACGCATTTTGCTGCGAAAACTTTGTAATACCACTATCCACTGCACATCCTGAAGCCTAATACAACCATGTATTGAAGAACGGAACTGTTGAAAACAAAGGCTTTCCAGTTCTTAAGTGCAGCCGCCCACCATTAACGGAAATTTCGAAACCACGGCACTTCGCCAAAGTCCACGGACCTGAGGAGGAATTAACGTTTGTTCTATGCATCACGTTACGTTGACGTGAGGGACGCACAAAGTAAAGTGGAAATCACAATTCTCGCACAGCACTTCTCTCTCGACAGGTTCCGAAAGAGATGGAAACAAAGAACTTCCCTCAAAGCGCTTGACAACTCCAGTACAGAACGTTTTCAAAGAACTACTCATTGCTTTAACAGCACGCCTTCTGCATTCCTTGCACTCAGAATTCCTTGCAATGATGGTTCAACGTAGGTGGGAAAACACCAATGACCCACACAGTGGCTGAAGAAGAAGGCGTTGAGCAGTAGCCAAGAACAAGTGGAAACAGGTAGACAGGCGTCTCCAGACGGGAGAGGCGCGGGGGGCAGACATCGCCCATGCAAGCGCCACTCGCTGGCACCTTGTGCGGCCGCCCTCCACACACGCGGACTTCCGGAAGGCGATGGAACCAACAGGACATGGAGCAGACAAGGAGTCCACAAAAGACTAATGCGTCTCTCAAGTAACTTTAAAAGCATTTATTAATTGGTTTCATGTATTTAATAATCTATTGACATATCTACTGAGAGATAGTAAATTCACTTTCTTTTTGGTGGTTCTTTCATTTCTCAGTGCTAATGTTATTGTTTTATTGCTGTATTTTTTCCAGTTCCTTGAAACCAATAAGCAATTACGCATTAATGCCGCTTTATTTTTATTCGAAAATTGCTGAAAAGAATATTCAGATATTAAATTAATACAATAAAATAAGGGAAATATAAATCATTAAAATAATTTTAAAATAATTATTTTTAAAATGTGTTTATAAAACGTTATATACTACACAAAATATAAACAATTTACACATGTTTTTTAACCTTATTGTAAGGACAAATCATGTAATAAATCTGGAGTTAGTATTAAAAAAGAAAAGAATGGGCGAGAAAAATTCCCCATGCAATGTTTTTGGACAACTGAAAAATATCACAATAGATCTTTCCTTTTAACAAAATGAACGTATAATGGGCGGTTTTTAAGATTTTAATGGATTCTGTGAAATTTTCTCCTTTATCGCCAAAAACAGCCAATTTCGCTTTGAAATCACTTCGTCGCCAAAAATTCTGAAACCCAACAATGAAACAGGAGAATCCCGAGCAAATCTTTTGTCCACCACGAATTCCATATGGATTGGCCGGTGATCGAACCACGGCCCTAGGAAACTGCGAGCATGTGCGCTACCTTTTACGCCTCGAGCCTCCCTCTCTTAAAACTTTCAAAATAATGTGGGTAATTGCGAACGATTTCCAATCGTAAACTCCGGAACAATAATACCTAATACCGTTTAACCGCACACGAATATGACTGTGAGGTGGCAAACTTTAATGTTTTCCTTTTCAAGAGAGAATTTCACATTATTCGTACACGTTCATGAATTTGAGAGTCACCTATCTCAAGGCACCTATCTGAATCGAAAAACGAGTAAAAACGATAAAACGGGAACGCACGTAAAAGAAAATAGTAAGATCACATTTCCCCTCAATCCTTCACGAAATCATGTTGCTACGTTGACATTACTCTGGAATCTAGGCGCTGTGAATGATCTTCAACTTCGGCACGAATCCGCATCTTCCATTGATTGATTGATGATTCCGGCCGCGTCAAGTGCTAAAGTCATCAGTCCCGTAAACCTAGGGCAGGTGTTCATTGCGGGAGGTTGCGGTGACCTTCCCCCGCTGAGTGGCGAGATCCAGCGCCGACCCACGTGGCTTACGGGGATTTTCCCAACCAGGTACTTCTTCCGCTCTTCCTACCCAACGCCCGTCTCCTTACGCTCCTCCTCCCGCGAGATATCGGGTCGTCTTTGACAGGGCAGGTCTCAATCGCCAGCGGCGGCCCGGGGTACCGCCAGCGGAGAGCGAAGGGGGGGGGGGGCTGCGGCGCCGCAGACAAGGCCCCCGCGACGCCCAGGTATTAAAGTCTCCGGTCACCGTGAAATTTCACCGGCGGAACCGCAGATTAAACCGCACATTAACCGCAATACGTTATTAACGCGCGCCTCGGAGAAGCGCTTCCCCCTCTCGCCGGCCCCCTCCCCGCGCCGCGCCCCCGCGCCGCGCCCCCGCGCCGCGCCCCCGCGCCGCTTGTTTTACAGGCCCGATTTCGCATCCCCGCTCCCGCCCCGCGCCCCACGCCCCGCGCCCGCGCCGCCTCGGGTCCCCGCGCGCGCCCGCACAAAAAGCCTCCAACGAGAAAATTCCGGGAATTAAGTACTTTACCGCCGGGAATTGGGGTTTAATAAAACGGACACGTCCGCCCCTGTAATCAGTCGGTGATAACCGAGGCCGGCCTCCTGGCCCGCCAATTAGAAGCCCGCCCGGTCGCCTTTTACCTGCGCCCCGCCCCCCGCCGCGGAAGCGTCCCGCCGCCGCCGCCGCCGCCGCCGCCGGCCGCCGCCCCCTGTGGACCCGCCGGTTAGCACGGCTCAGGCGCCGAAACCGCTATCTTCGGGCGATTTCTCCATAGTGTTTTTTGACGGCGTCTGTCCCGAGCTAAGGATGAGGGTGACAAGGTGTGAGAACAACAAAATTCCATAAACGAGCAATCACATGCAATTTGAAACTGAAAGAGGGGGGACGTGATGTGAGAAGTCGGGCCTTTGAACATGACCAGCATAATTAAGTCGAAAATTATAGGTTTTCACCTGCAGTTCAAGGCAGTTTCAAATTTTTGGAAATGGGTGTTTGGCCTACTCGATTGAATGGTTATACTTGTCTTGTAATTGAAAGACACTTAATAAATAGTTATAAAATCAAATAAGAAACAATGGAAGGAAAAAATAACGTACATTTTTACTTGTTTGAAAAAAAATTGGATGTTCCTACCTGCAGATGAAACATGCCCATGAGATTTTTGCCCACGAAAAAGTGTAAAGTGAAGAGGATACTGAATATAAATTTGTTTCTTGGTTCTGCACGACGCATTAACCATTCCTCTTGAGAAGTCCGGGTATATTTCAAAGGTACTTTTCAAGTTTGTAAATCTTAACTCACAGCAACTAATGGAAAACACTACCACGTTCATACACTAATCCAAGTTGAAGATTTATTTCATACACATAATTTCGATCCAAAAGAAATTGAAGTGATCTGTTTCATTCTGCTGCAGTTAAGATAAAGAATCACTTAATACGTTCTAATAGACATCAGCCATTTTGATTTGTATCCCCCATCAAATAACTTCCCCATTTATCAGTACAACTTCATAAAAACTTCACACTGGCCTCCCCTGCAAGTCGTAATTTAGGCGCAGCAAACTATATGCCAGTATTTACACAACAACAATTCCGTAGATGCATAAAACGAAACAAGTACTAACTTTCCGAGTTACTGTCGTGAACAGTACTTCACAATCTACAGCGTATTCCCAAACAATAAAACGTCTCAACGTACACAGTTTATGAAGATCGAAACAGGCAGTTAGGTCAAACAATGCGCGGGGACCTGCACTTTGGCGGAATGGGGTAACCAGTGTTTTCCAAGCCCCGCTTCCTTCATTCCGTTCTATTCTCGACCCAAGGCCTTTACTTTCCCGCTTCTGCATCACGCGGCGTTACTTAACAATGTGCTCCGTCATTTATTTCTAGCCTTCTTCGAAAGCTTTTTCCTTTCATTCTTTCCTGGCGCACGATTGTGAGGTCTTGTGAAAAATTACATCACAGCGGGTTTTTCCTACCAGTACAAACTTCTTCCGCCTCCATCGTTTCTCATTATTTTCTCAACTCTCATCCACCACTTGCCCTTTGACTAATTTTAGTGATATGATCTACGAAAGAATCACAGCATAATAATCTGCTTTAAGGAACTTGATTTTGCAATCAATAATATTCTCTTTCCTTATTATTTTATATGCACTAACGCGCTGTACGTACGTATTAAATGCATTTTACTAGTAAAAATGCGTTTGTACAAAAGCATAGAAGTTTGTTGTGTACGCAACAGAAATCATATTTTCTATACACAGCTTGTTAAAAGCATTCATAAGTTGACACATCACACCATTCAAAGAGGAAAAACAAATTTCTTACATTGGAATCAGCGTCAAAAATATTGTTAAACGCTAGCTCATTTACTCATTCGTGTTCGCACGACAAAAAGTTCAGTCTTCGTCGGTCCGTGGGAAAAAAGAGAGGTACGACACGTGAACACAAGAACAAAGAGGATATTCAAGCTATAAAGCCCCTGTGTTTGAAACTTCATAAAGCAGTTATTATGCACTATCACATTCAAATGTAAGGAAGAAACCGACGTTTTCCATGAAAATTTGTTTAGTCTTTTCAAAAACTGAGCTTCAGTAACTAAGCATTTGGGACTGGACGTCTGAAATATTCAGGGAATACGGGACACGTTGAAAAGTTGTGTGATTAAAACCACGAGATTTAAAATACTTTCAATTTTTTTCTTATCCTAAGACCACAACTTCCTAAGTTTCAACTAGCAGGTAAACTTAGAAGTTTCAAATATCAATCTTGGTTGTAACCCCCTGCTACTTAATCTAAGTTCTCTGTAATTTTTGTGAGAACAACTCATCGTACATTAAATGTTAGTTTCCCACATTCAGAACGTACGCTCACTTAGTGCTTTACACTTACGGAAGGTAAAAAAAATCCATGGTTTAAAAGCATCGATATATTCCACCATAAACATCGATGTTTTGTTTTTGACGTTTTTTAAGATCGATGTATTTTTTTTTTCAGAAAGATCGATGTTTACAAAAAAGTTTGTTATTTTGTCGATAATTTTGTACGTGGTAATTGCATTAAACTGCATTACAATGCGTTAAACTGCATTTCTAACTTTGAATAGAATATTCATTAAAAAATTAAGGTGACAAAGTACTTTCAGGCAGAAAATATTCCAATATTTACGTGTTATGTACATTCCATACAAAACGTTGTATTTCTTATATGGAATAATAGCAAAATACAATGTTATTTATGTTTTATTTCCTTCTTTTCATTTGATACACATTATTATTAATATGTTACTTATACGTGACCAAACAACAAAATACACCGGTATTTCATTTAAGTACTCACATTAAAAATGGAAACCGGATGGGTAAATTCCATCTGTTTGATCATATTTAAAACACTGATATTTTAAACTTCAATGTTTTCGGCGACATCGAAAAACTTTTGGTGATGTATCGATGTTTTGATAAAATCTGCCATCACTTTTCACACTTCCTTCACTTATTTAATCGCCAATTAAACCTTTTTTATTATTATGTTGCCCTAGGAATTACTGTTATGTCTACCCCAAGACTTCTCACGAGTATTCACAAAACAAATACAATCTTCGGAAGCGCACGCAAATCAGAGGCGCGAAGCCGCCGCAGGATATTCGCCAGGGCAGGGCGCGGCGGTGGCGCTCCCTCCGCGAAAAACAGCCGCTCAGCGCTGGCGCCGCCAGCCGCCGCCGCCACCGCCGCCGCCGCCGCCGCCGCCGCCGCCGCCAGCCACGCCGCCGCCGCCACGCCGCCGCCACGCCGCCACGCCGCCGCCGCCGCACGCCGCCGCCGCCACTAGCGATGCGCATGAGCGGGCGCGATGAGATGCGAATCTCTTCATTACCGGCGCGGCGTCTCCTGGCCGCAGCGCGCGCGCGCGCTTTGCCCAGTGCGTTCCCGCGTCGGCCACGGGACAAAGGAAGGCGCAAGCAGCGTTTCTTACGGCGCCTCCGGCCACGCCCCACGGGTCAAAGGGTCAGGGGCGCGGGCTGCGCGCTTGGGTCTACACGGGGCCCCTGCACTGATTGATTATTACGTGCTTCCGAGGGCACGTTAACGGCTATGGTCATTCGTTCCGTAAGTGTAGTACATGGTTTTTATCGTAGGAAGTGGAAGTTGGTGTTTCCTCATTGTATGGTGAGATTTGGCGCCGACCCACCGTCGGCTAGCGGGGTTATCCCCAGTCACGAGCCTATCACAGCGAAGCACCGCCCAAACGAGGTCAAGCTCTTGTCTCGCGACATGTGTGGAGCGTGTAGGTAAGGCATGTGGGTGAGGACAAGAAAGGGGAAGGAAAAATCGCGGGCCGTCCGTGGCTCGTTCGTTAGCGTACTGTACCGGCAGTCACCGGGTTTGGATGGGAGAAACGGCGGAAAACTACCGATCAGAGCCGCTGGCCGTTAGAATTCTCCTTCAGGCAGTGGCTGAATTTGACCTAGCTACGTAGCTAGTGTCGAAAATCTTGCCACCGCAACCTCTAGGAACTCGAGGTCACAGACACTGGAGTGACAACAGGAGATCACTTGACTCACCTTAGTATGTGTGGCGCTGGAAGGGGATAGAGAATGGGATGAGACGTGCCCTATTCAGTTCGCAATACACTGGCACTGCCGACGATACAGCAATTTTCAATTCTTGGGAGTGCTTTTATTGTGAGTAGACATGGATGGAATGATAAGGACGTGTACCAGTTACAAAATGTAAGTGATAAAAGGCGATTATAACCATATTTTTATGCATTTACAAGGCTATATATTGGATCGCCTTCATCTCTAGATTTTTAATTTATACGCTACTGTTACTTTCAAAGGTTTGATCGCTGATTATGACATTGAAAAATTGGAAGCTCAATTCGATGCAGGCAAGACAGGCGTGTGTGAAATTATCCTTGCTTGTCTGTAGTATGTACTGCAAATACCATAACAGTTGAGACTTATTCCTGCTTGTTTCATTCGTAGAAACAAGAAATTACTATTGCTGGCTAACGACATGTAATTGCAGACATGCACCGCATGACGCTTCGTTTGAATTGGTTCGGACTTTTTCAAGAAATAGCTCAAGTGTTGGTAGAGCAAAACTGCAATATTATAATATTTAACCATACCCAGTAATGCGAAAAAGTAGTTGCATGTGCTGTTGTAGCACCACTGGTTGAGTTTAACGACATGGAATCCACAAGGCCTTCTAGACGAACGATGAGGTAAGAAACTTGAGGTATTAACGCCTACAGAGGCAACACTTGACTCAAGTGTATGGCACATTGCCTGCATTCGGGCTATTGGTTTTCAAATTAATCTCTATTTAGATATCATAAACAGCACAAAGTGTATGAAACATCTCATGGGCAGGAGATTGATCTGACTTCAGTTGCTCGCATTCGCATGAACCATGGTCCACATCGTCTTCACCTGACTTCGACGTCACAAGAAACCTTCACTGATAAAATGTTCAATGAGACTCCGTTCCCTTCTACTTCTTTTGCGACTTTTCAATGTCGACTTGAAATTGGAAAAGTTGTTCAAACTACGGGGAGCCGCCAAGCGAATCACTTAAAGATATAGGAGCAACGACCTTACAGTGACTTTTCATAGAGAAGTTCTACTGACGCACCGATGCACCATACGTCTCCACATCCAAATCCACGTATTTTATACATGACATATTATTTTATCCTTCATATTTTTCAGACCGTTTTATTCACATAAACATATTATTTTTTGACAAAAATATATTCCCACGAAGGTAATTTATTCGCCTATTCTCAACGCTTCAAATGAATCATAAACATGCCAGGAACGCTAAATCATTTTAAATTTATTATATTACAGCATACCAAATATATTATTCAAGTATAAAAAGGAATCGTTGGACTTTTGGAAAACATTTCAGAAACAAAACTAAAGAAACTCCGACAGAAAGGAACAAATCACGCAACTTTTTTTTTCTTCCTCCGCGAGTAAGTGGTTAGCGAGCGCAGAAAAAACGGGAAAATAGCTGATATGTGACACACCGCTGGCGGAGCGAGGTAAACGATCCGGCGGCGACCGACGCAGCGGCAGGCAGGCAGGCGCGGCGCCAAAGCCAACGCGCACGCGGTCCGTCCGTTGCCCCGCACGCGTGCCCCGTCCCGCCCCGCCCCGCCCCGCTCCGCTCCGCCCCGTCCGTCCCGCTCCGCCCCGTCCCGCCCCGCACCGCCTTGCCCCGCCCCTCCTCACCCCGCTGCACTCCGCCCTCCTCGCCCCGCTCCTCCCCACACCGCCCCGCACCGCCTTGCCCCGCCCCTTCCGCCCAGCGGACCTGACGACTATCGGTGTCGAGATGCTGAACGCTCACTTAGCGGCCACATGTCCCGCGCCGCTGCGGTGGGGAGGCGTCCGCCAAATGCCGCCGCCAAAATCGCCACCAACTACCCGCCGCCCCGACACCCCCTCGGCGCCCCTGCTACGCCCACGCTTCTGATACTGGCTGTACTGATGGTTCAGTACAATGGAGTTTTACGAATTTATATTTAGTCTACAACAATATTTAATACTTATTGTCATGTAGACGAATGAAATGTTTATTTGTTACAGATGTGTCAGACCTCCAGATGGACGTACTACTATCTTCATTTGAGCAACAGAAACTCCGTAAGTTTGTAACAGCAAATTTACCGTATATTTATAATACTGTTGTTACTATTCGATCATTAAAAGAATTAATACAACATAGAAGTTCTTGAGACTTGGTTTAAGTTAATACAAGACAAAAAAACACTTCATTGGCCCTGTCATCACCATACCCAATTCCAACGTCAGCTTCATCCACCTCGGCCATTGCCACCAGCAACGCAACCACCACCCTCATTAACCATCCACACAGCTACAGCTTCTGCCTCTGCTATCGGCCGTGAACCATGCGCACGACTGTCGCTTCGCGAACCCCGTCCGGCGATGGGCAGTGCTGGGCTGTGCTGGGAGGCGGAAGGTATTGCTGGGCGGCGACAGGTACGCTGGATAGTGCTGAGCAGGGCTGGGCGGCGAAGGGTGGAGCTGGACAGCGCTGTGCAGGATTAGGCGGCGGAGAATAGCGCTGGGCAGCGCTGCGCAGGAGAGGGCGACGCGGGGCGACGCGGGGCGACGCGGGGCGACGCGGGGCGACGCGGGGCGACGCGGGGCGACGCGGGGCGACGCGGGGCGACGCGGGGCGACGCGGGGCGACGCGGGGCGACGCGGGGCGACGCGGGGCGACGCGGGGCGACGCGGGGCGACGCGGGGCGACGCGGGGCGACGCGGGGCGACGCGGGGCGACGCGGGGCGACGCGGGGCGACGCGGGGCGACGCGGGGCGACGCGGGGCGACGCGGGGCGACGCGGGGCGACGCGGGGCGACGCGGGGCGACGCGGGGCGACGCGGGGCGACGCGGGGCGACGCGGGGCGACGCGGGGCGACGCGGGGCGACGCGGGGCGACGCGGGGCGACGCGGGGCGACGCGGGGCGACGCGGGGCGACGCGGGGCGACGCGGGGCGACGCGGGGCGACGCGGGGGCGACGCGGGGCGACGCGGGGCGACGCGGGGCGACGCGGGGCGACGCGGGGCGACGCGGGGCGACGCGGGGCGACGCGGGGCGACGCGGGGCGACGCGGGGCGACGCGGGGCAGCGTTGTGGCGTGGCGCGCCGGGCCTCCCCCATTCATCGCGGTAAAAATACGCGTCCGCCTGGGTAAACGACCGCGCGACGGCGCCGCCGGCCGCGGGGGGTCGCCAGGCGTCCACGGCCGGCGGGAGCGCTATCTGCGCCATGTTGTTATCATGTGCGCGCTTTTGTCATTTTCAGACGACGCGCTTGAAACGAGGGTTTTTGATTGCGAAACGAGGTTATGCTGTAGTTACACGACGTTAAAAATATTTTGAATTTCAATGTCATCTTTAAACCCATTTCAAGGACATGACATTGAATTTACTTTTAAGTAGCTGACTACATAGGATTATTTTATATAGGTTTTTTCTTCTTTTTTTGTATAAGTTTTTTTTATTGGTTGATAATGAAATGAAAATCCCTGAATGTGAAACGAGGTTACGTTGTTTCTAAATATACACTCTTCAAACACATGTTGAATTTCACTGCTAGCCTTGAACGTAGTGCAAAGTTTAAAGTAGATCTAAATTTAGATTCCGGTCTTACGTTTGCGGTATTTCATGTGCTGGTAGCTGGAAATTGTTATTTATCCATACAGTAACTAGCATCTGCCTGCCGAGGATCAAAATAAAGCAAGCCTAAGCAGTCGATTTTTTGTAGCTGAGGGGGCGTGTGCCACTTCAACGTGTTTTGAACTGTTGTCATTGACGGTAGCCCTTGTTCTGGGGAAATACGTTCTTCACTTGTGTAACAAATAGAATAATATAAAAATTGTTCTATTTCACAATTTACCCCATACCTTAGTAATAGAAGCTTAATGGACTGAATTTGTTCACCATACAAGTTACTAGTATACCTTTAAGATAAAGCTACACTATCATACAAGCAATGTAGATAAAAATGTCGCTTTTGACAGAGAATGAAGAGTAGAATTTAGTCCAACAAAGTGGAAAGAGTATTCAACTGGGAGACTTGGAGCAGCTGAGCTGTTTGCCTTTCAGCAGAATCATTAAAACGCACACGTGCAAGCGACTCCAGCCTAATGCGAAATGCACCTGTTTTCAAACTTCACAATTTACACATTATACATTATCATCCTAATTTATTTTCTCTGACATAACATATATAATTTCTACGACAACTGAGAAACTGTTTGTAGTACTTTAGAACCTGTCAGCGCAAATACATTAACTATGTTCAAAAGAAAAATTACGACATACCGTTAATTTCTGTCTCTTCACATGCGGGAGAGGAGCTTGGCTTGGAGTAGTGATGAAGGCTCTGGGGAAAGTGGTGCGGTGGGAGTCATTGCGAGTAGCGACGTGTCGAAGATTTATGCCGAGACGGAAGTGGACGAGACGAAAATGCCATTGCGTCGCCAGCGGGTCAGTGAGCTGATGAATCTTGGGGATTTATTTTGGAGGAAATGATAGAAATATATTTCCAGTAGCTGTCAAAGAGAGGACAGTATGTAAGGAGTTTAGTATGCTGGAAAACATACCACATCACTTCTAAGCACTTCAAATTAACTACCACTTATCTAACTCGATGCCTCGAGGATTACGGAATAGAGCTTTTTTATGATGAAAGTGCAGCTGTAAAATTACTCCCCGCAAACGAATTTAAAAAGGTATTACGAGAATGGTGAGAAAAGTGAGATAGTGAGAGAAGTGACAATAAGGAGTAAAACAAGGATGTCATCTATAGTATTATGAAATCTACAATTAGTACTAGTGGGGATGGGGAGTAGAGCAGAGTGCAGGGCTGGGTTGTTGGATCGGGGTGTTGGGTCGAGGTGTTGGAGCGGGGAATTGGGGCGGGGTGTCGGGACGTTTGTCGGAGCGGGGTGTCGGGGCGGGGTGTCGGGGCGGGGTGTCGGGGCGGGATGTCGGAGCGGGGTGTCGGGGCGGAGTATCGGGGCGGGGTGTCGGGACGGGGTGTCGGGGCGGGGGTGTCGGGGCGGGGGTGTCGGGGCGGGGTGTCGGGGCGGGGTGTCGGGCGGGGTGTCGGGGCGGGGTGTCGGGGCGGGGTGTCGGGGCGGGGTGTCGGGGCGGGGTGTCGGGGCGGGGTGTCGGGGCGGGGTGTCGGGGCGGGGTGTCGGGGCGGGGTGTCGGGGCGGGGAGTCCGGACGTGGCGTCGGGGCGGGGTGTCGGGTGAGGTGTCAAGGAGAGTGGGCGCTGAGAGCCGGCGGTGTGTGGTGGGACGGGGCGCGGGGCGAGGCAGTGCATACGGTAGCGCCGGTGGCAGTGGAGCAGCAGGTGATGCGGGCCCGCTGCCGCTCGCTCACCTTCGCGCCTAATTTACGTCTGCGCCGCCGCCGCCGCTGCGGGCCAGCTGGGTACGCGGGCACGGATACGCCCCTGTCCCCCTGGTTCTTTGCTCCCGGCAAGAGCGTTACTCCTCGCAGACACCTGGTGGCTGCGTGGCACATCCCACGGGGGAAGCTTCGCTCAAGGCTGCGCACAGCCACAGCGCAGGATGTCGTTTCGCACAGACAGGTGTGAAAGCTCTTAATACCGGCAAATATGTGCGATAGAGGACATTCGCACAAATGATGATTGTTGTATCATGCCAGGACTAAAACCAAATAAAATCAACCGAAAAGAAGATACAAGAGAAGGGGAATTGTTGGTCCAGGCACAGATCATTTCAGCGCCCTGCATACACGCGCGCGCGCACACACACACAAACACGCATGCCAAAAAATGGACGTCACAGACAAAACACGAACGTCATTAATCATTGAAACTAATGAAACGATTGTTTTGACCCACTCATTTACACACAAAGAGCTACTTGACAATAAATGTTTGCCAATGTGTTGAAATAGTATTGTCAGGAGGATGCTTTCATAAAAATCAAAATTATCTAAAAAGTATCTAATTATTCTAAAAAATGTTTTATAGCTAGGTGCTTTCGACCGATAGCTTCCACAAAGACACCTAGTTACCTCAGTGTTCGTTCCTATTTTGATAAAACGAAGCACACTGCGAGACAAGTGGCACGTTCAGAATGCACAGAAGCGCCAAGAACATCATCGTAAGAAATCTGCATTAAAATGAAAAAAGGAAACAGAACCTCCGCCCGGGCACTGAGTCAACGCTGGCCCCGTCGGCCGCGGGCGACGTCCAGTCGGTCAGGGCTGGCACGCGCGCCGAGTAGGAATATGAGTTCCAGTTACTGTCATTACGGCGGCGGACGCGGGTGACTGCGCCTGACATATGCGAAGGGACATCGACGAGGGGGCGACTGCATTTCAAGGAGGGGACGTTCAAATGGCAATCGTCCAAATAACATTTCAAAGTGAATCACGTAATTGCGGATTCTGCGCCATGCTTACGAGGCGCGCGCGGGCTGAATTTCCAGTAGACGCTGCTCATGCCCTCGTTACGGTGCGCGAGTCACTGGGAGTTACTCAAGATGGTGCCGCTGGCGTAAAACAAATGGAATTGGAGCAAACGATAATACACATCCATCTCTCAGCATTTCGTGCAATTATCCTCAATCTTCATCTTCGTAACTTTCTGTTTTCGCGCAACGCGAGTACAATGTTTACCCGTTTTCGTTCTCAGTAAACCATTGCACTCTGCGCCCTATCATGGACATCCTCAATTCAAATATATTTATCGTCAATGTAAGTATATGGTTTAGCTTAATACAAGTCTACGCTGTTGATGACGTTATGCTAATGAAGTTCAGGTTTGACTCCTACATCAGATTTCTGGCGGTTCTAATCGTACAAAAGAGCCTAAATGAAAATAACACTTTAGGATAACTCAGTTGAAGTTGCAAATTATTAACACTGGAACTCACCAGTTTGCGGAACTGCCATGTTCGACAAATCACCGTTATTACGCAAGCACAAGAAACATTCTAACAGCTTGTTTTCCGGAGGCGGCGTATTCAAGACGACATGCCACTACACAGCTCATAACATTCCGGACAATTAACGATACAGCTCATTCACGTCCTCGTGAGTTAACTACATTACGGCCAAAAAAAACGCAACATTTAACACTCGCAACACTGCAACCCGTTTGCAACACTTGAAACACCACTCCGCCGCTTCCTAAAAAACACGTCGTGTACGTTTATCTCGACGACTGCTGCAGGACATATCTTCAAAAGAAACGGCGCAACGCGCCGTTGCCCACGAGGCAGATAGCCCAGGCGAAGTCGCGGCACGGAGCGCAACGGCGACGGACAGAACGCCTTCGACAGCACGTTTGCGACATCCCCAGCAAAAATGCACGCGGTTGTGTGAAAGGTTATGAATGGCACACGTTGGTTCATAAAAACACGAAGTTGTGACGTGTGTTTCATTCATTATGTGTAAGAGGTTCCATCCGGAACCGCATTCCAAGGGATTCACTCCGCATCAAGTCTCCAAAATGTAGGTGCACGTTCTCATTATCGTCCTCTTTATCTCCACATCCTGCAATATCCCATTCTCATGCAGAGTCCCAGAAGATAAAAAAGCAATTTATCGTGAGATGCTCTCCCGAATCTTTGTGCCATTTTTCCTATTTTCTTCATCAGGTTTGAGTACCAAATTTCCATCCACTCGTCAAGAAATTATTTGCTGGTGATATTTTATGAAATTATCAAGATTTGGGTAATAGATGAGTTTATCAGAGAGGAAGTATTTGGAACCAGTTTTTTGAGGCTCCTTTGCTGATGAACTATGCTGGTAATATCGTGAAACAGAATACTGACATGAAATTGGCAATATGATGCACGAATATCTTGAAAATGTTTCAATTTAGCGATTAGGATTATAACTGGAATGTGACTTGACCCTGGATTCAAGATGTTTAATCTGAATTCTGCACTCTGCTGAAGATAAGTGAGAAGTTACCGGTGATTATTTATTTAATGAACACTCGTTTTGAATTCCTGTGTTAGCATATGTATTTTTCCTCTTACACTGAAATCACGATGTAAAAGACATCCTTCCTTAATCACCGAACTACAAAACTATTTTTCGTAGCCCTCTATGCCATCGCTACTGGCAGCGCAACCGCCCCCGTCCGAACGTTACTACCACCAGCGTCACCACAGTGGCCACCTGAACGCTGTGACTGCCACCACCATCACCAAAGGCTGCAAACACTCGTTGTTCAAGGGTCGGGTGGTCAGACTAATAACGTGAAATAGAAACTACCTTTTTTTTCATTTTGAACAATGCTATTTTATTTTATTTTCACAAATTAACTATTGCACATTCGACACAAAATTATACGAAATTCAAAATTAGATAACTCCATTTAATTCATGTAGTAAGTAGGGACCTGTGTATTTCGACGGGAGGAAGAGGAGGATGAATTCCCAGGACCCTCCCCTATGGATACGGCCTCGCCATCATCACCAGCACCATCACCGTCTTCCCCGAACCACCACCACCGCCTCCGCCTCCGCCACCGCCGCCGCCGCCGCCGCCGCCGCCGCCGCCGCCGCCGCCGCCGCCGCCGCCGCCACCTCGGCCGCCCGGATCCCTGCGAGCCTCCAGCCAGGATTCCTGGCATTCCGCGCAGCCGTTTAGTAACGCAATCACATCCCTGCGCGGTGCCGCCTTGCCGCGCCGCGAGACACACGCCTCTCTCATGCGCGCCGGCACGCCCCGCCCCCTACCCGACACGTGCCTTATCATCGCACACTCTTGTTCTCAAGCTACCTCTTCTCCAGAGGCGTATCTAGGTATTCAGGCGCCCCTGGCAAGCATTGAATTTGCGGCCCCTGTCAGGATACTTCCAATTAGGGCAGTTGTTTGTTTTAGCGGTTTAATAAATAAATAGCGCCCCTTTTGAGTGGCGCCCATGGCACGTGCCACGTCTGCCATACCGTAGATATGCCTCTGCTCTTCTCCCGTCCTTCAGTGTTGCTGCTTGCCTCTCCTTCCGCACGCGACTTCTCATGTAATCTCTAAATCATAACACGAACTCATCTACATATGGGTCCCTCACAGACCTTCTTTTCGCGTTTTTTACAACTCTTCTTAATTTTATTTTGTAATGGACAAATGACACGGGGACAGGGCTCTTCTTGTATTTGCAAGTCATGACACACATTTCACCCTCAATCTACCCCCTGTGAACCTGTGTTTCTACAAATCAATCTGACAATAAATAAATTAAAAAAAGACAAATTTTGTTCTTTGTTACTTTCTTCAGTTTTAATATCTCTTAAAAACTGTTACTTACTTTGTTTACATCTCTCAGGTTGTAAGCTTCAAATAAAACATTAAAGATTCGAAATAATAATAATAATAAGTATTATTATTATTATTATTTATAATTTATACAAAAAAGCAAAGAGGGAACTTGATATTTGGAATAATTTTCAAGAAACAGTCCAATTCCGAAATAGAGTACATTGCAATTAAATTAGCACGTCCTTTAGTGTGAAATTAAGATAGGGAATATTGTGATGATACTGTTTAACACTTTATGCTATGGGTACTTGGGTATTTGAAATATAAAACACTTTAAAGAAAATAGGAGTGATTTTCGGTCTACTTCCAGTTTCCCAATGATTCTTCAAGTGACACGATTTCTTTTGATCTAGACACTATTATCTTCCCCTGATCTCAAATCGAGAATTTTCGTCATGTACGAAAAGTCCGAGACAGATACAATTTCAAGTTTGTATCTGGCAAAATTGGTTCACTTTGCAAATGATAATTATGTTGTCTATTGCACAAAAGGAAAACATTAATGTAAATGAAAAGTTATATAGTTGTTTTCAAACTGCGAAGTCACTACCAAAATATTATAGATTAAATTTATAATTTCTGCGTAATTTTCGCCAAATTAGAAGAATTTTATACATAAAACATAGTAGCACAACACTACTTACTACCAAGAAATTATCCTTCAAATATTCTTGTCCACTCTATGTTTAAAATAGACTCTCTTAGAGCGCTTAAAGAACATTCATCTTGTCTCAATAGTATTGAGTCAATACGCCTTTTCACTTCGATATGTATATAGTAGCCGATGACATCCGGTCATTGCTACACCTCCTGCCTTATAAAATGAATCTTTTTAACAGTGAGGCCACGAGCCCCGTTGAGAAGGACGATCGCGAATTCATTAAAAAAGATTAATTTTATAAGGCAGGAGGTGTAACAATAACCTAATGTCATCAGTCACTGTAGAAAGATCGAAGTACAAATAAACTCCGAGAGCGCACAGAATCCCCGCGCGGGCATTTCTTCGCCCAGCCGCTCGCGATCTCCACGCAAGACGCCTTTAAGGGCGGCATCCGCAGCGCAGCGTAGGGCGCCCACCGCGGCCGATTCAATAACAAGGCAATAAATAGGGCTCGCCGCCCGCCCTGTGCCCCGGGGCGCCCGCGGGGGCGTGGCGGCGCGGCGGGGCGGTCGAAAGGAACCATCTCGCGAGACTTACGCGTCCAACTTGGAGTTCTAATCCAATAATCTTCCCTCCCGCACGGCGCGTCCGCGGCGCGAACAGAAGGGTAAGAATCGGAGCAGCAGCAGCAGAAGGGGGCTGAAGGTCGGGGAGAAGGCGGGGAGCGGAAGGGGTGAAAGGTGTGGCGGGGCAGATAGGCAATGAGGCGGCTGAGTCGAGCGCGAAGCGGTAGTGAGGGGGGCGTGGCTGCTTGGGGACGGCGGCGGCGGCGGCGGATGGGCAACAGCAGGGTAGCGAAGGCGCCGGAGCAGGCAGCGTGGCGGGGAGGCGGTGGCGGCGCTGGTGAGCGGCGGAGAACAGGTGAATGATAGCGCGGAACGTCTGGACGCGGGTGGGCCGGTGGCTGTGCGACTAGAGGGTTGCCGGAGAGGCAGGTAGCGCGCGGGCGGTGATGATGGAGGCGAAGGAAGGAGATCGCGGGGGCGGGAGGGGGAGGGGGAGGACGCGGAGCGGCGTGGCGTGGAGCAGTGGCAGGCAGCCTCCTCCGGCGCGGCGCGGCGCGGCGCGGCGCGGCGCGGCGCGGCGCCTCCGCGACCTTGGCCCCAGCTGCCGGCCATTCATCGAGCCGACGACGCTCCCTGCGCGCCCCCCAAGCGGGCGCAGAGGGAGGGAGGAGGCGGGGGCGGGGACGCCAGTGGACGGCGTCGGTGGTGGCGACGGCAGCGGTGGGGGCGACGGTGATGGTGATAGTGGCGACGGCGTTGGCGTTGACGGCGGCGGAGGCACAGGACCAGCAGAGGTAATGGCCGGCCGGAATGTGGCTGTAGTGTGACTGAACCGAAAGCAACCATTGAACGTGTATTTAATCGAAAGGAACTAAAGGATATTTTCCACTCTGGACGGCGAGATTCGGCGCCGACTACAGTCGACCACCGGGGTTTTCCCCTCAACCAGGTATCTCCTACCAGCAGGGCACCGCCCCAGTCGCGACAAGCTCTAAGGCCCCGACCGACGGTGTGGCAGTGTAGAGCCGGTTAGTGTAAGAGTGTGTGTAAGGGGTGAGAATAGAACAAGGAAGAGGAAGGAAAGATCGCGCGCGGTCCATGGCCCGTTTGTTGGAGTACTGCTCCGGCATTCGCCTGGAGTTGATCGGAGAAACCACAGAAAATTACCGATCAGAGCAGCCGGCCGCTAGAATTGTTCTCCAGACAGCGCCTGAATTCGACCTAGCTGACAAGCTAGTGTCGAAAATCCTGACGCCGTCCGAACTCGAACCTAGGACCTCCCGGTCAGAGGGACTGCAGCGACATCAGTTGATGAGCGGGGCGGGGCGGGGCGGGACGGGGCGGAACTGGGAGAGGCAGAGCGGGCGGGGCAAGACGGGGAGGGGAGGCACGAGGCAATGCGTTGTGGTGCGGGAAGAGGAGGGGGCGGGGCGGGGAAAGGCGACGAGAGGCGGGCCTTCGGCGCAGAGGGTTTCATCAGCCGCGTGCTTCCCGGAATCGGGCCTTCCCGGCCGCCCCGCTGCGCCTGCCGCACAGCCGGCCGCCGTGCGTTTGTCACCCCCGGCACCGACAGTAACTGGCGCTCTCGTTCGTGGGTGCAGCCGAGATGCTAGCGATGCCGACGTTGATACGGATGATTGCGCGGGTTTCAGTCCACGTTTTATGGCGCGCAGCCACGTGATTGCTTCCTTCGCTTCTTTTGTCCTTTAGAGACATGTTAGACTCGGACCAACTCAACTCCGCATTGTTTCACTTGGCTGGCTCTCGTAACAGTAGCAAGTGATGGGTTCCTTCACTCATCTCTAACTCAACTTCGATGTGGCGGGATTTTCGACATTAGCTAGATACTGAATTCAGCCGCCGCCTGGACAAGAATTATAGCGGTCTGCTGCTCTGATCGTTAGTTTTCCGTGATTTCTCCGATGAACAAAAGGAGAATGCCGGAGACGTACCCTAACAAATGGGCCAACGATCGTGTGCGATCTACCCTTCCTCTTCCTTGTTCTCTCCTCACCTCTTATTTACACACACATTCGTATGCACTACACTACCACATATGCCAGGAGACCGGTAGTGTGTTTGAAGCTTCTCTCGACTTTGTACCCCGCTGGTGGGAGGTTTCTGGATGGAAAAAACCCGCAAGCCGATGTGCCGGATCTCATCAGCGAGGGAAGGACGCCGCCCTCTCCCGTGATAAAGCATGCAACTTTACGGGACTAATGACCAGAGTAGTTGACACGCCTGGAAACACGAAAGAATCATCCACTTTGTCACGAAACACTGGCTGTAAAAATCTTAACATTTCATTGGTGGCAAATAGGGAATATTGGAATGAAACGTAATTACAGTAATGGAGATTTTTAATGATTTAAAACACAACACATCAGTACAGCACTAAATAAATACGGGATTATAAGCAAGCGCTGGCGAAAGGTACCCCCCTCGAACAGCGTGAGGAAATCACACGACGCGAGAGAACTCAACCGCTTGCGATAAGCTGAAGCAACCGCTTGAGGCCAAAGTCCACGACCCTCACGGTTTTCCAGAGATCCTCTGGAGGCGTATTCCGGATGCTGTTAATGCAGCGGCGACCGCACGGCGCACCGGAAGCCGCAGCGGTCCTCCTCCTGTCCCAGCCTCCGTCGCCGCCTCCAACTCCACAGCCTCGGCCACAAACGGCCCCCGCCTCGGCCACGCCCCCTCATCATGTTTTTCCTCCCCCAAAGCAGCTTTCTCGAGACAGGAGGAACACAGAACGAAGGAATACGCGCGCATTTGTGGACAAACGCCCGACTGCAACAAAACTACTTCAACAATTTTTCGTACACACTTGAATATACTTCGTTCTTTTCTTTGATCGGCTCTGGCGTCGAAGAGTAGCCCTAAATCATGTAACTAACATTGTTTTGCTGGGCTCAATGAGATGTAACACGTCCTATTATAACATGCCAAGTGAAATTTGTACTGACCTTGAATTTGGTCTAGAAATTAATTTAATGAATATGGTTTGTCACAACATGATGCGGCATAGTCACACTTTGACTGAATATACATCACTGCTTCCGAACAAAAGTGTAAAAACGAATAGGTTTATATTAATGAAAAGTAAAAACTCGTACATTTTATACAATATTTGTACATTCTATCATTGAGAACGTCGTTTTAACGGCTGAATAAATGTAAGTCACAAACAAAATAGTATTCTTTGAATCATGGAAACGCTGTCCTGCATTTTGAAGGTGCAACCAAATTACACATTATTAATAAAGAATTGGCTACAATGGAATAACTTCAAAATGAAGCCCAACACCATTTGCAAAGCCAAAGAACTTAACAATGTGAAACAAATAGCTTATATACACCCCGCGGCAAAGCAAATCGAGACGTATGTAAAAAAACAAAACAAAAAAAAACCTTCCTATTCCACACAAGAATCCCCCGTGTTTTTGTTTAGCGCATCGCCTCCTAACATGCCCTCTCCCGGCGAGGAGCAGGCTGAGCCACAGCCGAGCGGCCACCCCGGGGGCTCTATTAGGGCGCCGGGGCGTGGCGGGGCGGGACGGGGCGGGGCGGGTGGGCGTCCAGTTGGCCTGCGGTGGCCGGCGGGCGGCGCGGCGCGGCGGGCAGAGAGCGCACCGGCGCGGCGACGGCCAGGCAGAGAGAGGAGGAGATGGGAATCTCCGCGCTGCAGGCTGACAAAAAGCCTCGCGGGAATCGGGGGGGGGGCGGCGGCGGCGGCGGCGGCGAGGGCGGGGGCGGGCCAAAAAAGAGCAGCTCGTCGCGGGCCTGGCTCTTTGTTCGGCAAGTCGTGGGCCGTCCGGTATCGCGGCCGGGTATCGGCGCCGCCGCCGCCGCCCACAAAAACGCGCGCGCCTACGCCGCCCACGCAGCCGCCGCCGCCGCCGCCGCGGCTGCCGGGCGCGCTGCCGATGCCGCGCCGCGCCGCGCGGACCTCGTTCCCGCGCGGGACCCCCGCGCGCCGGAAGTGACCCGGCGACCCCGCGCCAGAAAGGGTTCGGCGGCGCTGGCGGGGCGCGACGCGGGCGAACGAGGGGCGGGGAGAGGACGCAGGCGGGATTAAGAAACGCGCAGGGGCGGGTTTGGTGGGCGGGGGGGGGCAGGAGAAAAATCAGAGCGCTGAAGTGGGGGTGGTGGGGCGGGCGGGCAGGAGCGGGGGCGGGGAGGGATGTCGGGGCGGAGGCCATGATGAGAGAGGAGAGGACGGTGGCGGCGGAACGGGCGGGGTGAAGGCAGGCGCGAGGTTGGGTGTTGTGGGCGGAGGCAGGAGCGGGCCAGGGGAGGTGGAGGAAGGAGGCGTTGCAGAGGAGGCGCGGGTCGGGCGGGAGTCGCGGGGTCACTTCCGGCGCGCGGGGGTCGGTCGCGGGTAGGGGGAGCGGAGACGGGAGGGGGGAGGGCGGTGTGGAGGCCCTGGTTGGCGTAGGGGTGGGGTGGATGGGGGGCGGAGAGGCGGGGACGGAACCACGGTCAGGGGAGAGGGGAAAGTCCAGAACCGATAACAGCTACTGCGCGCCGCCTAACCCCAAGTGCTGTGGGAGAACTCGAAAACATTTCGTGAGGGGTCGGGAGGGCTGCTATGGTAATTCAAGCTGCTTTCTAAACTTACCACTGACTCAGGAGTAGTCAAGGGGCAGATTTCCATTTAGTAAGGCAAGTAAACAGTAAGTCGTAAAAAACACTATTCAAAGAAATGATTTAAAAATATCCAGGTTTTAATTCCAACTCACGTGACAACTGAAATATTAATGCAGGCGCAGCGAAGATCAAGAATGCAGTGCTTATTTTATTTTAGTCACGTCAGTTTTACATAACGCACAAACCGACGAACGTGAGCTTCATTCATACCCTCGCATAACACTCAAATATTCACAGCCCACTAAGAATGCGAGTCAGTGTGGTGGTTTATAAATACTTGACCATGGTCAGATATAACTAGGACTAATGAATAGTTATCACACAGATGTCACTGATTTGTTTTTTAATTTTTTTAACATTACCGTTGTTTCTACAAGTACCATGGAGTAGTACCCTACCCTTGCTACTATATTTTTTAACAAAGATTTCCATGTGTTTATAAATCTTCTGATAAAGACACTCCACTCGCATTGCATCACCAGAAAAGTATCAGCAACGTGAATACAGTTATCGTATTAGATGCGTCAATTTATCTTTTCATTGGGAACTGCGCAGTTTCGAGTGAACTGCGTACATTAATTTCAATTCTTTCACAAGCTGCGCACCGATTGCGAGGAAAAGCAGGTACGCATGCACTGAAAAGCACACGCACATCTCCAAGAACTAATCACTTTATCTCAGCCATATAACACACTCGTTCAGACTTCAAGAGCAACATTTACTCTGAAAATGAAAACCAATTAATTTCTTTGCCGTAAATGCGAGATTTAAAACAACGAAAAGAAAACCGAAGCCGAGAAAATAAAGAATAAAAATGTTAAATTATTTTCAGTGTACATAAACACTGGTTTAAATTAATACTCAGAATCACTTCATCTGAATTTCTTTTTAATAAATCTTGCAAATCTTCGCCAATTGATCCAATCATAGATGTCACTCAACGAAGCAAGTAATGAAACGAACATCTATGAGGGAATTGGCTGTAGTATATTATTAGTCTATGTATATATACTATATATAGCCTGAAGATGGAGACAAGAGGTTCTCCGAAACGTTACTAAGGAGAAAGATGCTGATTTGCAATGACTAACATGTATACAAGTAGTTGATGTACAAATAAATGCAATTATCTAGAAATATTGAAGCCTTAAATATGATTGTATCTACGAGGGAAGACAAACTATATAACAATTCATTAAAATGTGATCAACCAAAAAATTAAAAGGACAAGAAGTGAATGCAGTTACACGAACGAAGATAATTATTTTCTTTCATGCAACAGAAAGGAACATTCGGGTTGCACCAAGCAAAACAAAAAGAAGATATTCCCTGGACTTCGCCACTTTTCGTAACAGATGCATTTCCAGATGCCACTAAACGTGGCAAATTATCAGGAAACAGGGAACGTCTATGCAGGAAGCCAAATTATACAACCCTTCTCTGAAACGCAATCGACCACAAAACGAAAAGGAACCGAACTGAACGCAAACGATAGCACGCAACCAAGCCAACGAAGCCAGTTCTATTCCTTCATGCAGTAAAAGCGGCGAACATTCGGGGCCCACCAACAGGCGAACGAGACTACGAAGAAAAACAAAACGCGCGGCAATATCCTCCCAAACACTCGTTCCCTTATCTGCGCCCCCGCAAGCAACGATGTTCCTTCGATGCCGCGCAGCGCGGCTGGCCTTCGGCGGACGGGCGGACGGGCGGGCGGGCGGACTTTCAGGCGCGCAGCTCGGCGCGGAGCGGCGGACCTCTCGAACGGCCGTGAAACAAGACGCTGCCCGTCGAGGTCTCCAGTTCGATACTCCCTGCTCGACGGCACAAAGAAGCTGCAAAAAGCAAGGTGCCTGCGCCGGCCCGGGCCTTCGCTGGAGGCGTGAATCACGGCCGCCCGTGCGCCGGGACTCGGGGGGCCCCTCCTCCACGGCGTGCAGGTGGGGGTGCATGCGACATCGATGTCCATGTTTTCACACCATCCATATACATTGAAGCTGATGTGTTTTAGCATTGATGATTGGTTTCGTATTCCCAGGCGCATCAACGGCTATAATTATTGGTAGTGAAAGTTTTATTACGGGAGGTGGCTGTACTCTACCCCAGCTGGATGACGAGATCCCACACCGACCTATACGACAGATTGCGGAGTTTTTCTCAACCACGAATCTCCCACCAGTGGGTCACCGCACCAGCCGAGACAAACTCTAAGTTTCCGTTAGGTCTCCCGACTTGTGTAACAGTGCATGTAAGTGTGTGTGCCTGTGTAACTTGGGGGTGTCTAGATATGTAGGAAGTGTCAAAAATCCTGCCACTGTCGGGACTCCAACCCTAGGACCTCCCGTTCTACGGCACTGCTGTGACATCAGATGATGGCCTGAGCTACCTCAGAGTGTTGTAACGTCGATGCTATGTGCTCGTGGTGTTTACGTCTTCGATGTTTTGTCTGTGAGTAAAAGATCCCCATAATCAGAATTTTGTAAAACTTAAAAATATGAAATATTAACTGATGGCACCACTCTCAGATTGTGTTCGAACCAAACGAATGCTGTTTTTTTTGTTTGTTTTTATTTATTTATTTTTATTTAAGGTCGCATCAACTACTAGGTCATTAGCGACCACTATTGGATGTAACGTTATGGCATGAGGATGAAACGATATGGTGATGAGAGGGGGTGAAAGGACGAACACATACAGCCATACCCGAGGCAGGACTCGATCCCGGTCCAAGATCACTACGGCACTACTGCCATAATGATCTCGGCCACGGAGCCGACAAATGCTGTTTGTACTAGCTTCATTGAGCAGATTATCTCGACCCCCGAAATGACCCCAAAGTCTTCTTAGTATTTCTGATGTCTTTTCTCGTATTTCACACATGGAGAGGCGCAGAACACATGTGCCGTGCACGTAGTTCCTCTCTGCTTCCTCCCGTTCCCTTGTTCCGTGAACAGTACACTGATTTTTAAAATATTTATTTATTTATTTATTTATTTAGTCAAAAAACAGTAAAAACTGTATATGACGTGTGGGGAAAGAAATTTATCTGCGCACATTTTCTTGAGGGCCAGAATTTTATTAAAAAAAACAAAAAAAACGAAAACGAAAAAATTAATTTAGAAAATAATTATTTTAGAAAAATAAAGATATTTGAAAAATGTTTTTTCCCGAGTTATAGAAAATCAATTTCAACTGTAAATGAACTACAAGCAAAAGGAGTGCTCAACAAAACGTGCGCACAGTGAAGCTACATTTACGTCCAGAAGCAAAACAAGGGGCCATCTCAGCATTTGCTCTATGGATCAGGGAAACTGGACAAAAACCTGATGGAGATGGGGGTCATTGACCCGGAAGCTGAAGTACATTACTTGTTACAGGCGTATTAAATATTTTTTTAAATGTATACAATGCAAACATAAACTAATTCATTATATATCTTTGTTTTGTTACATTATTTTTCTTTTTCACGATCAGTATAGTCTCTAATTGTATAGAAACAGTTTTGCAGCAGAAAAGATTTTACTTTTAACTTAAATTTGTATACCGACTTTAATTGTTTTATGTCATCTGGCAATATATTCTTTTATTTACTTTTATTATTTCGCTCGCGAATTGGGCATCCTAAAACCAAGCGAATGCGCCACTCGTACCCACCATATTCTCCCGGGGGCAAATACACCTTTTTTTTGGGGGGGGAGGGGATCAGCGCTTCTAGGCTAATTCCTAATTTAATCTTAAAGTTAGAGTATAACGGAATTCTCCCTATATTTTAAACGTTCTTCTCACACGTGGATGAGATGCGTCATGTGAGTCATGCATGTTTCTTAGCTGCACTTTTGCGAAATTCACCTTCTTCTCGCTTAAGCAATTACCAACCTGTTAGCGCCTTGTTCAGCAAATGATGGGAAGAAGACTTTTCTTCACTTTTTATACTAGTACCATTATAGTACCATTAATCCCTCATACAATGCTGTAGTTTGTGATTCACTTTAAGCTGCATCAAGTCAACAGTTCATCGTTCCGTCCATTGTAACTTCTTTAGACACGTCTTTTGTTTCGTTTCACATCCACATTACACATCAATAAACATTGCTTTTCATTTCCACATCACTAGGTCCTCAGCGCTATTTCTAAAGTGAGAAGATTCAAGGAGATGAAATTTCCGGTAAATATTATAAGACGTTCGCACAAGGGCCAATGCAATTCAGGACCCGGTCACGTTGGAACCGCCTATTTTTCACTGAATGAAATCTCCCTCTCAAAGGGACGTCGCAATTGGTCCTTAAGTACTCCGAAATAAATTAATCACACCTTAGTAATGAATGAAAGTGATTGATAGTTCAATGTATTGAATGTGGTAATTGAGGCATCAATGGCTTTTGATACCACTTCTGAGAACGATAATGTGGAAAATTACGTAATAAACGAACAATGAAATTCTCAAGGCCAGGCTGTCACTCCATTTCATTAATAGAAAATCTGAAGTAGATGAATCAAGAAAATAATGTAAATTTAAAAGCAACAAATAAAATCTGGCCATATTCTCTAGATTTAATATTGCCATTAATAAGTTGAATGCTTGTCTCTCTTTTCAATTTCCTCTCTATTTGCATTCGGTACCTGTTGGCTCCTTTGAGCAACAATTCTTTCAAATTGATATCAAAAATATTTCCCTTCCTTTTTTTACGTTTAAGAGGGATAATTTTGGATAGTTTATTTTATTCCGTTTGCTAGTATTAACACTTCATTACTATTGATTATCGTTGACATTCCTTAGCCAGGAAAATAATTTTAAGAGTAAACCTTATATTGACAATTTTGTTTTTGTGGCCCCGAGTCACTCAGAATCGAATTGTGATGAATGAAGATTAACAACAGCAAGAAGGATAATGGCGCGAATTGATTGACACGCAGGGCAACGAGAAATTCTGCCGCACCTACTTATCTCACCACAAAATCCCACACAGATTGTCCGGATCTCAAACCGCAAACAAAATGCGAGAATATTACGTCAACAAAACAAATAACTGTTTTCCGTTTCAATTCTACCTCAGGTTGTTTTGTCGGGTTTGGTTTCCTTGTTCGCACGATCGATTCTTTCCGCTTGCGATTAATAGGTTAGGTTCAGCCCCGATGCCTTGTCTTGCATTCTCCGTCTACGTCCCTTCCCTCGCGCCCCGCCCCCCGCACCCCTCGTCAACCGCCCTTCCACTACCCCTGGAACCCGCGCGGTCCGTCGCCAACCGCCGTCGCCCCCGTCGCCATCTCCGCCGCCAACCCCACCGCCCCCGCTATGTCGCCTTCCCGCTGCCCCCGCCGCCGCCCCTGCCGTCGTCAACCGCCGCAGCCGTCGCCAACCCCCGCTGCCGCCCCTGTCGCCATCACCGCAGCCGCCCTCCGCCGCCGCCGTCGCCAACCCCCGCCGCCGCCCCTGTCGCCATCACCGCAGCCGCCCTCCGCCGACGCCGTTGCCGCCGTCGTCAACCCCACCGCCCCCGCTATGCCGCCTTCCCGCGGCCCCGCTCCCGCTGCCCCCGCCGCCGCCCCTGCTGTCGCCAACCGACACCGCCGTCGCCAACCCCGCTGCCGCCCCTGTCGCCATCACCGCCGTCGCCAACCCCCGCCGCCACCCCTGTCGGCATCGTCGCAGCCGCCCTCCGCCGACGCCGTTGCCGCCGTCGCCAACCCCATCGCCCCCGCCCCGTCCCCCGCTTCCCCCGGCGCCGATCCCGCTGTCGCCAACCGCCCCCGCCCCCACCAACCGCCCCCGCCGTCGCCAACCGCCGCCGCCCGCTCGTCGCGTCTCGGGTGACAAAGAAGCCGGGCGCACTCGATCGGGAGGACGCTTCGAAGAATCCCGGGCAAAAACGGCGATGCATCGAAGTCACCTCGCTGCCTCCGCCGAGGCGAGGCAAGGCAAGGCGCGGGAAGGAGGGTAATCTGCGGTAGGCAACGACGCCGCGCAAAAATCGTAACGAGTTAACGCCGCACGTTTTCATTGTCGAATTTTCTTTCTCAATTATTTGCTCGGACGTTGGAACGAGAGACAATAGGCGGGCTTCGATTTCCGCTACTGCGCCGCGACGTCGTCGTGCAGATTGCGGATGGTTCATTTGGTTCAGACTCAAGAAAGTTGAGACTCACTCACAAGAAGTTTCAATTACGATTAAAGTAGGCAACAAGGTAGTCAGATGTTGCATTCTGAATTAAGTAGTAAATGACACCATGATAAATCACACGACGTTCTTTAATTCAAAGGAATACAAAACAACAATAATTTAACACGGATGCATTCAAATTTATGCTTCGATTTTTTTAAGTGGCCGATGACATTAGGTCATTGTTACACTTCCTGCCTCATAAAATGAATATTTTTAATTAATACGCGAACGTCCTTCTCAAAGGGGTCCTATTAGAAATATTATTTTATAAGACGGCAAGAGTAACAATGACCTAATGTCATCGGCCCCTTTAAAGGTATCGAAGTATTCTAACTGTAAGTCTTTTTCTGGGAAATTTTGAAATCAATAGAAAAGAGAGAAATGAGTACGATGTTTTTACCCACATTTGTAGCTCAAAATAATGGTACTACTGCATTTTCGAAAAGTCAAATGCAGTTTCGAATGGATTTCCCGAGAGTTCAATCACTGTGTTCCTTCGCGTGATCTCAGAAATCAAGAAAAATCAGTTCCCATAAACTTTCCGGAACATTAAATCATGCCCACAAAAAACATATTTCAAGCATTGAGTAACTGTGACTGAACACTAGATTTTTGTGAGCAAAAATTATTTCCCCTTTACATAAGTTTGTAATTATGTCATTCTTCAAAATGAGAGCAACGTAACTACAGAGGTCGCCGGCGCGTATCTTAGACAATACCTATCATTTGCGTTCTCCTCTCGCCCGGGGCCTCTACATTTGGTGCATTTCACCGCAAAACGAGCTCCCAGAAGGGAATGGAGGCGATTGCGTCGCGGCATCGGGAGACCGGCGCGGTGCCATGTAAAGGCTCCCACAAACCCGCGCAAAATATCCGCACCGTACGCGAAAGATCTGCAGTGGAAGTTTCGCGTCACATGTTGACTTATGAGTAGAGACCGGATTTTATGTAATTACATATCTTTTGTCTTTCTACTTACCGTTCTCAAAATTGTAATCTTGGCGAATCATACCACCCTCCTAACACTATATCGAATTTCTTGGTTACATATATTTACATATTCAGTAACATATTACATATATTACATATTTTGCTGTTTTCATCATATATTTCCTTATTTATCAATTTCCTACAATTTAATTTCATATTTTATGAAAAGATGTATTTTTTTTAATCAGCATTTTCCCTTCATTATAGGGGAAATCTACGTGTCCAAATATCATTGACAACCGCATTTTGTGATCCGTAACCTTAATTTCTGAGAAAAATTTGCAATCGCCAACGTGTAACACTTCGATGAAGATGCTACAGTGTATGTTTGTTGGTCGTAAATCCGGCCAGTTAGTGCGATGGCTTCTATTGTGATTAGTCTGGCTGCTAAAGTACGGTCCGGATTACAATAGATTACGCTTTTACTACTGATGAGAAAGTTGTATGATGTAATGTGAGCAGTTCTTGCTATGTAAATAGTTTGTAATTAGACAATTTTAATGTTACATATTATATCCGATTTTACATGTTTATTACATATTCTGACTGTTTTCATTACATATTTATGTACGTATTTTGACCTTTCATTCTACATATTTTTCCGGTCTCTACGTATGAGCGCGTTCAGACCTGCGCGGTAGGCGAGCGTCGCGGCAGCGTATTGGCAGCGTTTAATCCGCCGATTTGGTTTCGCGGTCGGCCGCGTTTTTTTTCCGCCGCCGCTCTAGTTTCGCTGTGGAAACTATGGCAAAGAATCGTGGGGTGGCGAATATTTTCAGCTCGACAATAAGTCTTACACGACTGAAGCATCAGAAAAAAAAATCTAATCGTGTTCAGTAATTTAATTCATTTTAAATTTAATGAATATAACATTAAAGTTAGACTTCTAAAATTTTGTCTTCTTGAAGGGGACAAAGAATTGATTTTCAGTCAAAAATATTTTTTTTGTATTTTATTTTTTATAATCAAATATTTCAAAATATCATCATTTTCTCTTTAAATTGGCGTTTGAGTTATATTGATATCACTCTTACAAGTTTTCTTTAATTATCATTTATAAGTGAAGACCTCCCCTCATTGCGCTTAGGTGGTGACTCCAATACTTCTAGATACTGAGACACAACGCAGCGCATAAAATACTGAAAGACTTAGACACGCAGGAAGTAAATTAAAAACTTGTAGCTAACCAACACATAAAAGTCTCAAAAGGAAGTAGTTATTGCAAATATTTATTCTGATGAGTCAAGTTATCGAGCTAATGTGTTCCGACGATTGTATCTTTAAAAACCCATTCTCGAAAGTTAATATTCTTGATACTATTGACCATTCTTATGATTCTTGATAATTGACCATTCTACAGCTTACTTGTGTAGTTGGAAACTGAAATTTTAAGTTGTTAATAAAGGTATCCTAGTTTTACTGAAGCAATATTTTTACTGATTACGTTAGTATCATTCATTCTGCGAACATTATTTACTAGAAAACGTGGTAAAAATTGCATTATGAAAAACTATTTGTATCTACGAAAATTGTACACATATTTTCAAAAGCGTCGCCTCAGTGTTATTACGAATGATATATCAGTAACTTGTAAAAATTTCATAAGCCTAACTTTAATCGCGTCTGAGAATAAAAATCAAACATTTAACATTACAACTGAATTATAATTTGAATCATAATTGAAATGCACGTATTAGTGCAATAGCAACCCGTTTATCAGGTGTGGACCTGTGACTTTCGTCGCGGCGGCCAGCTCAGAATTTTACGCGACGTTTCGCACCGCACCCACTGCAGATGTTCCGCACCGGTCTGTGTGAGCTGCGGCTGGGTATGCGGAGATGTCGGCGGTGGAGGTGGAAATGGTGATGGTGGCGATGGCGGTGCGATAGCAATAGTGGCGCTAACGATGGTGGCGATGGCAATGTGGGAGGCAATGGTTGAGGCAGCCAAGGAATTTCCTAGGGGGGTGGCAATGATGTTGGCAGCGACGGTGGCGGCATTTGCGGCCGGGGGCGACAACGGCGGTGGACGCGGTGGCGATGATGGCGGTGGCGGTGATGGCGGCGGCGGGGGCGACACTGGTGGCGGTGCCGGTAGCAGTGGCGGCGACGGTGGTGGCGGGTGGCAGTGGCGGCGGTGGCGGTGGCGGTGGCAGCGGCGGTGGTGGTGGCGATGACGGTGGCAGCGGCGGCGGCAGCGGCAGCGACGGCGGTGGCAGCGGCGGCGGCGGTGGTGGCGGCGGTGGCGGCGGCGGTTGTGGCGGTGGCGGTGGCGGCGGTGGCGGTGGTGGCGGTGGCGGTGGTGGCGGCGGTGGCGGCGGCGGTGGTGGTGGCGGTGGCGGCGGTGGCGACGGCGGCGGCGGTGGTGGCGGCAGTGGCGGCGGCGGTGGTGGCGGCGGTGGTGGCGGCGGTGGCGGCGGTGGCGGTGGCGGCGGTGGCAGCGGCGGTGGTGGCAGCGGCGGTGGCGGCGGCGGTGGCGGCGGTGGCGGTGGCGGCGGTGGCGGTGGCGGCGGCGGTGGCGGTGGCGCGCGTGAGCAGGAATGCCACGCTCCGGTGCAGCAGAAAGGCGCCGAAGGAAACGGAAGGCGCCGTGCTGCGCTGGCTGCGCATTCCTGGCAGGTTGCGGGACGCGAGGGGCGACACCGTGGCAGAAGCTGTCTGTCCGCCTTGGCGGATTCGGGGGTTTTCCCCCCGTCATGGCTAATAAAGAAAAAAGATTGAAGGGATGACAAAGTTGGAAGAATTTTTTGGAAAACTAAATAATGATCTTAACAGTGGCTTATAATATTTGTAAAGTTCTAAATATCCAAGTTTACGTTAGAAAAGGAAGTTGTATAATGCTCCTAGTATCTGAAGTAATTTTGTCATATAATCTGCATGAATTTCAAAAAAACATATTTTATGAAATATACAATAACTGATTTACTACATTAAAACTGTACATTCATTTCTTCATACGTGGAAGAAGGAATGTGTCTGATCACGAAAAATAAATACAGTGTATTCCAGAAACCTTAAGAAACGTTTCAAGAAAATACAACCAATGCATGTTGAAAAATGTATTGTCAAAAGTAACGGTGGCACTAAGAGTGGAGAGACGAAAGAAATATGATTTGCTAATAATAACGTACGAAATAAGAGCGAGATAGCAGAAAGGTAAGTCAAGATGGTGATAAACGTGTGTAATGAAAACACGTCTACGTATGTGGAATGGATGGACGACTATGCATCATCGAAAACCAGGTATGCGAAGGTTGTTGTTTTGGAAGCTTTGAGATGGCCATGCTATCAGAGAAATCGGAAGCAGACGATCAGAAAAAACAAAACTTGAGAATGATTTCATAAATTTGGTTTTGAAGCGGCAACTTACGATTCGTAAAACGAATCCAATTGTATTAATTTTCTGAACGCTAAATACATTTTTACACAATTCTTGGGCTTTGTAATTAACATTCACGAAGAAGTAGAAGAAGAAAAAGAAGAAGGAGAAGAAGAAGAAGAAGAAGAAGAAGGAGAAGGAGAAGGAGAAGGAGAAGGAGAAGGAGAAGGAGAAGGAGAAGGAGAAGGAGAAGGAGAAGGAGAAGGTTAAAGATGGAGCCGTACCATCACCAGCCGAAATGAGAATGCGCCATGGAATGCTCGCACTCACACTCAGACTTCCTGATCAGTTTCAAAGATGAAATCGTATGTCTTTAGAGGGATCACGTAAAAGTTCAGAATAAGGCGATCACATTTTCGCTTCGTGGAGGCAACGGACGATTGAAACCTAGTGCAAGAGCCATGATAAATTTAACTGCCAAAGTCATCGGTCAAGTCACGTTTCCCACTCCACTCCAAAGTTCCGTTCACAGATGACACCATACGAGGTCACGTATCACAACATCTGATTAGATTGCCTTCGGATGGTTATTCCCACCCGCACTGATATTAATAATAATAATAAAACAAAATTTGTCAAGAAGAAAGGTCTGTCAACGAATACCTAACACGATCACTTTTCGCCAGGAAATATTGAGTTGTTATAGCAGTTATAAATCATGTAAATATATTTATCTAAGTGTTGAAAGTTAAGATTCAAACTACCAAAAACTGCATAGTCACGTAGCGTTTCATTGAGGAATGCTGTCAATAATTCTAATTGATGATTCACTTACATCCTTCGTCCTTTAAGAGAATCGTAGAAAACACTTTATTAACAGGTCATTTCATGACTCTCTAATCATATTGTAATGCATAAAAACGATGTATAAATTGATTAAGTAATAAGCGGCATTATCTTTTCACGCTATTAACAACGTCTATGCGTTCCTCTTCGTTGTAAATATTTTTCTCTGCTACATGATCAAGGTTGTAATTACTTTTTTCATTTAACACTCTAATGTTATTGAAAACATTAATGATTAATAAAACACTTCATATTATCTCGAGTTTCTTTAAAATAACATGGAACTCTTAATGCAAGATCCGCTTGCTTCCTCTTTGTTGCATACACACACACGCACGCACAAACACACACATTCTGCAAAAAATATCTTGCGTGAATCTCAGCAATCCGACTATTCGCCACCTTCAACATCTTCGTTTCTCGGGACTGCTGCCGGCTGGTCTTTGCTCCTGAACCGTGTTTCTGATGAGCCGGGTTTACAATTGCATCAAATCAGCATCCGGCGATCTTGAACATTTTCTTAGCAAGCAGAGCGGCCTGGCCCAAGGGCGAAGCAGAACGGCGCGCCAGGATGGTGACGCACGGGTGTGGAGAAAATAATGGGCGTTGGATGGAAGAAACCGAGGGGAGCCAGGTTTGTGATGGGAAACGTGGTGATGGGGGTGTTGTTAAAACCCTTTGGAGCAGGTAAACAAGGAAATTATCTTCAGATAACCAAAATTCCAAAATTATTCAATAAATTTTGTTTTCATGTTGAGAGTTACGAATCGTAAGAATCCAATTATGTAAACATTTTTGAATGCTAAATACATTTTTTACACAAGTTTTGAGTTTTGATCCCGAAGAAGACCTTTGTCTTGTGATTGTCTCGATTCACCAGATGGCAAACTAGGAATAAGCTATGGAAATACTCGCAACGCAAGATGGCAGACCAGAGTAATTTGTAAGATGAAATCATACGCAGGGGATCTCTGTAATAGTTTTGATTTTCATAAACCGTGGGCTTTCGACGATGTCGAAAGTTCTCGCAGCTCGCCGAGCAGCCTGGTCCAAGGACGACCAACATGCGGCGCCCGGGGCAGGCGGGTGCGCCGGACCACATTCTGACGGGCGGCCAGATGACGGACGTGATTTCCTTGTTCTGGCAAAAGTGCATCCATCGGCAAACCTGCCGGGCCGGGCAAAGGCGGCGGCGGCGGGCCGGGATCCCGGATCCTCGACCGTTAGAGATGGCCATCTTAAGCGCTCCCCACTCGTCACTTGGAATCAGCCCCACATCCCCGAGCGGGCGCGGAGCCGCGCGGTCACGACCGCCCGTTGGGGCGCGGTTGGCGCGCGCCGCCCGCGAAGCGATAGCCATCGGCGGCTCCAACCCGCCCCGCCCCGCCCCGCCCCGCCCCAAACATCGCCTCGCTCCTCACCCAGAGCCGATTTAATATCGCGCATCACACAGAGAAGTGACAGACCCACAGGCGTGCGCAGCCCAGAAACCAGGCAAAGCTGCAGCTAGTGTCGAAACTCCTGCCACCGTCGGAACTCCAACCCTATGACCTCCCGGTCAGAGGCACTGCAACCTTACTCATACGCATATCAATACAAACATCGACAAGCTTCTCACCCACGGCCGGATTAACATTGCACATCACACAGAAAGTGACAGACACATCGGCGAGCACACACTCTAAAATCAAGAGGACGCGGCCATCTACATTTCTGGGCCCTACTTATTCATTGATTGGTGCTTCCGGGCGCGTCACTACTAGGTCATTCGTCCTGTAAGTGTAGAGCGTGTCTGAATCGCAGGAGGTGGCGGAGATCTTGCCCAGTTGGCTGGCGAGATCCAGCGCGACCTACGTCGGCTTGCGAGGCTATCCCCAACCAAAGGGGCAACCACCCTAGCCGGGACAAGTTCTAGGCTCTACAACTGCTCTCCCAACAAGTGTGGTAGTGTAGTGCATGGGAGTGAAAGTGAGGTTAGGGAGAAACGATCGCGTGCGGTCCGTCGCCTTTTGTTAGGTATCTGCTCCGGCATTCGCCTGGAGTTAATCGAGAAACAACGGAAAAACTACGATCAGAGGAGTCGGCCGGACAATTCTCCTTCAGTGAGCGGCTGAATTCGACATTGCTATGCAGCTGTCAAAGGTTGTCTTGTAAACCACTTCTGCATGCACTTAAGATTTCGTAGATGTCGTCCCATTTCATTCAGATCTGCATATTTAGGAAACAATTTTTAACAAACGATTGTGTCTTCATAATAAGAAAAAGCTTTAGTAGTTTAGATCAAAGTGATTTCCTACTGGAAGCCTGGGAATCGCCAAAAAACAATATGCAAAACGAAGAATGCATAAGTACCAGAGCGATGATTCAGCAAAACCGCTAAAGGGAAAGATGCTTCAACCGCAAGACACGATGTGCACAATAGCATACTACAAAATTCAAGACGAAGAGACTAACAAAAACGCAATGGTCGACGACATAAGGAAATCTCGGGTGCAGCGATGCACTGAGCCATAACGCAAAACTCGATTCCGTGAGACGTGCTCTGTGTTCGTGACAGGTTTGAAAAGCAACGCGCCATGTTTCAGGCTTTGTGGAATGCCGACGCTACTTACACTGTCAGAAATTTCCGCATTACTTTGATGAAAATTACATTAAAGTAATTATCATGAACGCACATTAAATTAAAGTAAAAACATTAGGATGCAGGAGTCAAAGCGTTACGGTCACATCTGGAAGGAAATGAATGAATGATCTTGATAGACTGGTGATTATGATACGATATAATTAATCAAAAGTAGGATAAATGGGAGAACCTGTACATTACATCTACACTGATTTAACTTATGTATTACATTTAATTTCCAAATATATTAAGATATTTTAATGTACAAACGTGCATTAAGTTTCATGTACCATACATTAATCTACATTACATTTAATGATATTTCTGACAATGAAAGCTGGCACGGGTTCGCAATTCACAAAAAATAAAAAGCTGGCACGGGTTCACTATTCACAAAAAAATACCATTTAAAAGTGCAAATCATCATAACACAAAGGTGTCACTCAAGTCGCTTATCAGGACGATGCTGCAATCCTCCAATTAATATAGGTCTCAAATATAACATTTTCCTTTACTCTGTTATTGCATCAATGGCCTTTAGTGTCTTCAATAGGACAAAATTTAATATTTCGAAAATTAGAAGTAACTTTTAGTGGTTGAGTGTATGTGGTGTCGAAACAACACACAGTAAATTTTCGATGTTACTCCTCGATTCAATTGGACACATCAAAAAAGAATTGCCCGAAAATAATTTAAAAGGACCATTTTTTAAGACTCGACCTTAAAACAACAGCTTTGATTATGGACTATGTAAAAATTTTAGAACCACAATTCAAGATAAACTATTTACTACTTCCTATCTTTCCAAAATCAATTAACAACTTTGGTCAAGGATATATTCGACAATATAGGTTTCTCTACCACTCAGGAAATTTTCCTACGTTATTGAAATTCTCAGATGCGAAATTTCAGTGAAATGACGAGATAGTGAAACGTTGTTGAAAAGACAAGTCAAGTTCGTTGAGACATTAAGCACGCGGTGAGATACCAGTTAAAAATATACACTTCATTGCTTTTAATTCTAGTTTACTTTAAATTACGACTCATATTCGCTCAACTATAAATTCCATATTAAAATTTGTTAATGTCGTCATTTTCCAAATAGGCTACGAAATTACGTACTTACCTTCAAATTATGAACACACATTCTATCTGCATTATTCCTTGATTGTTGCTTGTTATATCCAGTACAGCAGATGTTCAATCCAACTCCACTCTAACCCGAAGTAAGCAGTGACATACCTGAAACAAAAAAGATCGTAAATTAGATCCACCAAATCAAAATATATGCACTTTTGTCGGAATAAGTTTGAGAAGGTAAGGAAAAGTCAGACTATCTACTTTACGCCATCATTCGCACTTTAATGCAGTAACTGCATACAATTTAATGCGATTCGCGCAGAATCAATGATATGTTAAAAATTACAGCCACAGAGAATCCCATTATAGTACTAGTACTAACACACCACATCTATAATTTTCTACTTTCAGATTAGAGACAGTGATTAGAGATTTGAGAAGCATTGTTGTGTAAGCCCTAAGATTTCACATTTTTTAAATTTAAATATTAAAAACAATTCATAATGGTAGAAGACTAAAAAATGATAAAAAATGAATGTTATATTTCTGACGTATGGCTCAATTACACACGCCACAAATTACTCCTTTCTTTGAATTAGAACTATATCAACTGAGGATATCAGAACATCGTCATTTTAACAATACCATTAAATGATATTATTAGAAAGAAAAATAATAATTGTTCTCATCGTTTTGAGTTTTTGGCATTACTGCAATAAGAAATAATTAAACAATCGTCAGGAAAAAAGAGAAAGAAGAATGAATGGCATCACATGAAAAGATAAAAACAAAACTATCGTATTTAATTTCTTCCGCGTGTAGTATAGAGGAAGTATCCTAATGCAGCAAAATGTCGATCTCACGATTTTAATTGACTGACACATAACCGTACAATGTTATTTTTAACGTCTGTCCGCCCGTCTTGATGCATCACATCATGTAATCTTTTAAAAAAAATATTACAAAATTTCATGTGTTTTTTTGGTAATATCATGACAATTTTGCGTCTTAAGTGTTATAATCATCTCAAAATTAACACTTTGTTTTAGCATCGGTAACACAAATTAACCGCCTGGTATAAGGGTAAGAATCTGTTTCTGAAAACATGACTCCAGTTTAAACCCCACTTAGGCCAAAAATATTTTTTCTTTAAACTTTCTGTAACAATACAGCACCCTACACTGAATTCAATGGAAGGAAGCCGTTTTCGTTTAATATTTCGAATTTTCAAAAAATAAAGCGTGCATTTGTATTTGAACCTTTCCGGTTTCGTTTGGTTGTAAGTTCTTCAAGTGATGGCTGAAATGTCAGTAGGATAGAACTTGCAATATTATAATAAATAATACACAACAGTTATCAGTTAATGTGAAAGGTCGTGCTGTTTTATCACCACTAGTTTAAATTGTGAAGTATATATATACATAGTGCTGTTTTTATCTGCTGCCGCCCAAAGAAATTGAACATTTCTCTGGAGTTTTACAATGTTTTCAACTTTGAGTGTGACAACTGTTTAGACTTAACAATAAAAATTATTCATCACGTTCATTATTCATCACATACAAATAACATCATGTAAAGACGCATTAGATGTTTGTTTTTGAAGGAACGAAGACGACAACACTATGCAACTTGGCATTGAAGAGGATGCAAAAAGTTCATTTGCACACATCCGAATATACAGTGAATCAGCATACGATAGGAAGAGCAACATGCTGCAGCTGTGGAGCAGATGTGAAACTGCAGGTCGACTTCACTTGGTCGTGTTTGTCGTTCGTGATAGCACACGCCGCTAAATGCACCTAAACGCCGATGCGCTTTAGCAAATGAATTCACATCGAGTAGCCTTTGTTCAATTACAACCCGCGCATTATAAGCTCCATTATTTGCAACGGTATTTCAATATCACATTGTCACAATGTTATTTCATTTCGAATGGGGAATGCTCGCATTGGTGCTACAAAATACGGTACCGCAGACCTTTGCAAAACATACGAAATGAGAAGCTCGCGCCAATAGCTGCTCTGACACGGAGGTCCCTGTTTCCATGATGGCGTATCGGATGGGCGTGGTTGCGTCTGTTGGTACAAGCTACATACCTGCGGTGTTATCAGAGTCAGCACATTTGGGCGTGTAGTTACGTGAATTCAAGTCAGTTGTTTAGCCAGTTCAGTATCATTATAAAATGTTAACAGCGCAGTTCATTCTTTAGATCAAGTGAATTTGAATTTGAAATCTGAAAAAATGCGTAATCTCTTGTGGTATCCAAACAACGTAATTTCAAATAGTTCCATCTACATTAAAATGGAGTATACATCTTCCCATACAATTCATTCTTATTAAAACTAATGTGTCCAATTTAGAAAGCATTCGCTGATTAGACGGCACACAAATCAATTTAATGGCAACCAGTAGGCACATCAAATTCTTTTTCAAGTCGACTACCTCAGTCTACTTGGCCCAAATAAACATCATTTAATAACATATTTAATAAGTTGGGGAGGGGATGGAATTCATTAACAGATGCTAGATATTCAATTTTTACAATCATCGAAGTTCAGCAAACCTGTAGCCGACTGACTAAACTTGAACGAGCAATATTATTTAAAACAGCTACGAAGATCAATTCGTTATACATAGAGGCAGAACTTTAATATTTCAATTGGGCCATCAGATATTGTTAACCTGTTCACAAACCTTGTTCGTTTGGGATGGGAATAAAAACTAGTGGTGCTAAAACAGAACGTACTTACTCGCACGTACTTTCCCGCAAAATTGTGAGAAAAATACTCATGTGTGTTGGCGATGTGGCAGGGCGGTCGGTGGTCGGCCAGGGGGGCAGGGGCGGTGAGGAACTGAGTAGGGTGGTATGCAGGGCGACCGGTGAGACAGGTGGGAGGAGAACAACTTGAGAGGGCTGGAGCAGATGCAGGGCGTTGGGGGGAGCGTGGGGTGGACGGCAGTGTGGTGGGCGGGAGGGACGGCGTTGTAATGGCCGGGGTAGCGATGAGTAGGGTGGTAGGCGAGGTGGTGGGCGGGGCGGACTTGAGGCGGTGAGAGGTGTACGGGGCGGGCAGTGGGCAGGGCGGGCGGGCCGGGCGGCGGGCGGGGTGGGCGGGCGGTGGGCCGGGCGGTGGGCGGGCCGGGCGGTGGGGGCGGGGCGGGCGGTGGACAGGGGCGAGCGGTGGGGGCGGGGCGTCGGTGGGCAGGGCGAGCGGTGGGGGCGGGGCGGGCGGTGGGCGGGGCGGGCAGTGGGCGGGGGGGACGGTGGGGCGGGGGGGACGGTGGGCGGGGGGGGACGGTGGGGAGGGCGGGCAGTGGGCGGGGACGGGCGGTGGGCGAGGCGGTCGTGGCGGGGCGGTCGGTGGGCGGGGCGGTCGGTGGGCGGGCGGGTCGGTGGGCGGGGCGGTCGGTGGGCGGGGCGGTCGGTGGGCGGGGCGGTCGGTGGGCGGGGCGGTCGGTGGGCGGGGCGGTCGGTGGGCGGGCGGTCGGTGGGCGGGCGGTCGGTGGGCGGGGCGGTCGGTGGGCGGGGCGGTCGGTGGGCGGGGCGGTCGGTGGGCGGGGCGGTCGGTGGGCGGGGCGGTCGGTGGGCGGGGCGGTCGGTGGGCGGGCGGTCGGTGGGCGGGGCGGTGGGTGGGCGGGGCGGTCGGTGAGCGGGACGGGCGGTGGGCGGGGGCGGTCGGTGGGCGGGGTGGGCGGTGGGCGGGGCGGGCGGTGGGCGGGGCGGACAATGGGCGGGGTGGACGGTGGGCGGGGGGGACGGTGGGCGGGACGGTCGGTGGGCGGGGCGGGCGGTGGGAGGGGCGGGTAGTGGGCGGGGCGGCAGTGGGCGGCGCCGGCGCAGCGCGTGCAGCTCGCTTCGCGACGCCGACAGGCGGAATGTCTTCATCGCGATTCGTTCCCGGGCCATTGAGGCAGTCGCGGGCCAACGCGACGCCCGCAGCGGTGCCTTTTTCGTTGCAGTCACGGACAGCTTGGCGGACAGGCGCCTTCATCGACGTCGCGGATGTCTTTACGTCGCGCCCGCCGCCTTCCGCGTTGCATCTGCCGCGCACACTTCCCTATGCATTTGCAGCCGCTGCCCCTGATGACAGAGATATCATCGCTGCTTTTCCCGCACCTTGTTAGCACGTATTGTACTCAGCACTTGTGGAACTAATTGTTTGAGGTTCTGTTGAGGTTCTTTTAACCAGCCAGATTTTACAACTCATGCCATTAGAACTGAACTGTCTTAGGTCTCAGATTCAATGAAAATTTTCGAGATTTCTTTTCGAAACGCTTAAAATAAAACAAGTGATGATGCTTTCATTTGGTATGTATGTGTTCGGACTACAGTGTTCATTGGCTTCTATTTTTATCACATCACAGAACTTAAGCGGCAAGTTAAAAAGGTTGACTACCAGAGAGTATCCATGCTTCTTCGCACCACATCACGGTAATTTCAAATAAAATTATTTCAATTGGCCGGTTCCTTCCAATCCTTCAAACAAGTCCATCAGTTCTGCAAACATCTGATATAATCACACTCGTTTTTTCGAATCACGTTTCCAAACAGCTATCACAACCCGCATGTTCTCTCACCAACTACAGGTCAGCAACACAGCCGCTATCTCCCTGCCTCAACTTTTTCCTTCTTGACGACACCTCGGCTCTTTTACTGCCGAATAAAGCAACGCGCGGGACTGAGTAAAAAAGGAAAAGAAGAAGAAGGGTTGACCGGGAGCGTAGGTGCACTCCCAGTCGGTTGCCTCTCGCACAACAAGCGGCCGGACGGAATCCTGTTAGACAATTTCACTGGCATGCGTCGGGCCGTGTTTCAGCGGAAGAGGCTCGCAGCAAAGTGCAGCTTCTCTAAGTGATGTCCATGCACCGCCGCTAAAAATGGAAGAGCAGAGTAAGAGAACATCGGTCGTTAATCAACGATAAAAAAGGAAGGTTCTCGAGCGACGGCGGCGGCGCCACTGTGACATGCGGAAAGACGCCGTCTCAGGGGTGGCAGCGGGGGCAGGCTCCAGGGCAGAGGCTTATTTATTTATCTACATATTTCAAACACTATGGGGTTTAAAAAGAAATATGAGCTCTCTACTCAAGCAAATTTCGTTCGCACTCTACTCAAGTAACATTTTTGCTTTAAATAAAAGGTAGTGGATTCAGAATGTGTTATCACCTGCTGTTATTAACAGATTTTATGGAATTAATACTACATTTTAAGAATATCTTAAAATTAATAGAATGAACTCTAATCTGCTGTTAACTGTTATACTTCGTATTCAAGACCATTTACAATGTGTAGATGAACTAATTGATATCGGCCGTTGTGGTGTGCGAGTTGTAATTGATCAATCAAAAGCAGTCGATGTTTTCAGAGGAGCGCTAAAGTTAGCGAAGCAAAGATCGAGAACTTTGTGAGTTCGAAGACCCAGTGTTAGAATACATAAACGTAGTTTCCAGGCAACTGTTTCATACGTATAATATGCAACAATATTTTCACGTTTTATAATTACATGATTTACTACGTTTTTACGTAAAGGTGGGTAGCACAATTGCCTGCACTAGCCTACTGCAACATACATGTACAGATATTGGTAGTTATAAAACATTTCAATTACACTTTTATGTTCAACTCTTTATGTTCACAATCAATCATGATTGTATTGTTCAATAATTTATACATCTCTCTCATTAACATGACATTAGTCTTGGAGAAGAAGCAATGAAGGATATAAAACAATATTTTGAGATATTAGATGTCACTTACACTGCAATGTTGTTCTTTGGTAATTGAAGCTTTTCTTCAGTTCTTTTGAGCCAAGTAATCGAAGGGGATCATAAATATTTATCTATTTATTTAGCTTTGGAGGCGTCTTTCAACAGTTGGGGTCAGAGGTCCATGAGTAATGGTATACAAAATGGTGATAAAGTCATGGAAGATGGACCTGTGGCGTGGAACGAGAGGCAAATGACACGGGACAGCGTTCTGTTCGCCAGAAAATCCATTTAAATGCGCGGGTTTCGAACTTCAGCGGTAGCGGCGGCGAAGAGTGCAGTGGCTTGATTGATTGACTGATTGATTAATGATGCCGGGCGCGTCAACTCCTAAAGTCATTAGTTAGTCCTCTAATTGTAGTGCAAGTGTTTATATCACGGGAGGTGATGAAGATCCCAAGCTGGATCGCGAGATCCGACGCTGACCTACATGACGGTTTGCGGATTTCTTTCCAGGTATTTCCACCAGCGGGTTCGCGCCCCAGCCGGAACAAGCTCTACACTCTCGACAAGTCTCACGGCAAGAATGGTAGTGTAGTGCGTGTAAGTGTATGTAAGTACAGAATGAGGATAGGACAAGAAAGGGGAAGGAAAGATCGCGCGCTCCATAGCCCTTTTGTTAGGGTACTTCTCCGGCATTTGTTTGGTGCTGATCGGAGAAACCACGGAAAACTACCGATCAGTGCAGCCGGCCGCTATCATTCTCCTCCAGACAGCGACTGAATTCGACGTAGCTACGCTGCTAGTGTGAAAAATCCTGCCACACTATCGTGGTCGCTGGGGGTGATGGTGGCACTGGGCGAGGGATACAGTGAGGGACGCGGAGGGATGGGGCGGGGCGGGCGAAAACACCGGCGCGGCGTGGCGGCGGCAAAGGAAAAACGGTTTGGCGGCGCTCGAGTAGCGGGACGGGGCACGGAGGCGGAGAGGGGGCTGGGCGCGGGAGGGGCCGATGTGGCGACCGGTGTCGAAGGTAGCGGAGAGTAATCAATTGTGTTCGGGTGGAACCGAACGAAGAGTGGGCGGAACCGGAGGTGCGGGGGAGCGAGATAACTGGGAGAAGAGGGATTCAAGTTGGGCGTTAGTAATGTAACGATGATCCAATCGAGGCTGGTGCGTTTGTAAAGGGAATTTCCGGAATTCTTTTCTTATTCCTTCCCCTCGTGAAAGTGGATTTTGAGTTTGGCTTAAATACATTTGATTAAATGAAATAACACTAGTCTAACTTTACCATTCGACTACCGTTCTCAAACGTTTTCCGGAAGTCGCCAGAGAAATGCTAGGTTACTTGCAAGTAAAACAGGCCACATCTTAGGCATGAGAATTTTCTTTTCGTTTGTTTTCTTCTGAGTATTTGTTTGCATCGTACTGAGTTTCGTAGAGTGCAAAGTTTGTATCTGCGGTCGTAATATGAGTTCATAGAGACAACAACGAACCCACAGAGCGCAACAGTAAATAAAAGTAATGGCGAGGGTAATGACCATGACTAGTCACTCGAGCGCTCTCGGAATTTCTCATAGAGAAGCTGAAGTGTATTTGATTCGAGTGAGAGAGGGCTCTGTTGTTGTTGCTGAGGGACGGGGGGCGGGGCTGATGCATTAGAGAAGAATGCGACGAGAGACAATAAGAAGATGCCGCGAGAGGCGTAAGGGCAACTTCAGAAGGCGTGAGAAGCACACACGAAGGGGAAATAAACGTGAAAGTCACTTCGATAGCAAAAGAGAAATGCAAATCAAGGACTCTCACATCATCCCTGGAACGGACAATTGCTTAGCTCGAATTTTTATAATTTCCTCCAACACTTTGTGCTTAAGAGTCAAAGGCTAATTATATATATGTTGAGACCATAGATTCATATACTAACAGAATTACAATTTAAAACTAATATTTACTATTTAACGCAAACATATTAAACAAAGAAATATATTTTTAATTATTTTACTTTCAGTTAATAATATGTGGAAACAGATACTGGAATTAGGAACGAAAGTTAAACTACTTCATATTTGCATAACTAAGAACCACATCATATCTGCTCCTGGAGCCATATTGCACGTATGCATAAATACATCAAAGTAGCGGTGTTATGTGTGAAACATTTGGCTCCCACTGCAGAATGTAATAACAGAATTCGCAAAACACAGTGCTATCGCCCCTAAAACAGACGGGCGAAGCAAGAGGGCGATTCAGAGAAGTCGAAGGTGGAGGCGAAGGCGGCCATGGAGCCATTAGACGCGAAGCGGCGAGCGCAGGAGACGCCCCCGCGCCGCGCAAATCCTATTAGAGAATTAGGAGGCGAATTGTGTTCATCGTGAGCACTCCGCGAGATTACCCGCACGCCGCGCCGCCGCTCCCGCCGCCGCCGCCACCGCATCGCCTCCGCCATCACTGCCGTCGCGTCCGTCACCCCCACCGCCGCGGCCACCAACGCCGCCTCCGCCTCCGCCACCGCCGCTGCCACCACCGCCGCCTCCACCTCCGCCACCACCACCGCCAGCTGCCACCAACGCCGCCTCCTGCCACCACCACCGCCGCCACCGTCACCGACGCCACCGACGCCCGCCGCCACCATCGCCTCCGCCGCCACCGCCTCCGCTGCCACCGCCACCGCCGACACTGCCACCGTTGCCATCACCTCCGCCTACCGCCACCACCATCATCACCGCCGCCGCCGCTGCCTCGCCGCCGCCGCCGCCGTCTCGCCCCGTCGTCGCCGCCGGCACCGCCCCGCCGCCGCCTCCGCTTGCCCCTCCGCCCCTCCTGCCCCTCCGCTGCCATCCGACATCTTCGTCACCTCCGCTGCCGCTTCAAGAATTCCATCATTTTGTACTTCCAAATACAAATATTTAATAGATTTACCATTAAAATTAAGTTTCCTTTTGAAAATTGTCACACAAATTGAATAAGAGCAATATTTATTTTCATACATCGTTCATACATTTTTAGCGATTTCTTTCCGAATAACGCTCCGAAGATACTAGTAAATTCAGTGATTGGATGTAAGTCCCCTGGTTTACTGCTGCCTATGCATCATGTTCCCTACCACCTCCACTAGGTCGCCATTATCACTAATTTCACTGCCATATAAACTTATATTTTCAAATTTTCCTCCCCTTCTCACCTCTCTTCTCTCCAATTCGCGGTGAGTATAATCTCCATCTGTAAGTTTTATTGCCAAACATGTTCTCGGTCACAATCGATCCTACAATCACTTGTCGCTGTACATGTGCGAACTACTCGTCTCCGCCGTAGCACAAGTTAATTGACACAGCTTACGTTGACGCAATCGGTTGTCCAACAGGCACCGTTGGCGTCTCCAATTCCTCGCTCCCTATTTGCCGATGCCATCTCCACCCTCGAATGCACCCTTAGCCACTGATGTCTCCATCTCCTCGCTCTCTATTATTTGTTATCGCCTCCAATTCGTTCCCTTCTTCGCCACTGCCGTCTCCATCTCCTCGCCCTCTCTTCGAATTTACCAGCGGTATCTTTTCTCCTCTTCGACTAGCTGTCATCAATTCATCGGCCTCGCTTCGTCGTTATTTGCATCTCTATTTCCCTCTTCGCAGTTGTCTCCACCTCCTCGCCGCCTCATTGCCATTGTTTCCATCTATTCTCCCCTGAGTTCTGCGTTGTCTCCATCTTCGCGTCCTTTCTTCGTCACTGGCGTCTTCGCCCTCCAATTCTTCGCCCTCTCTTCGCCGTTGCCGTCTCCCAATTCTTCACCATCTCTTCGCATTTCATTTCCTATCCATGTCTTCATCGTTCCCGTCTCCACCTCCTTGCGCTCACTTCTTCGATGTCTCCATCTCCTCGCACTCATTTTATTCGTTGTCTCCCACCCCTCGCCCTCTCTTCGTCGTTCTGATCCCTATCGCCTCAGACTCTCTTCGCCGCTGTCTCCATCCTCACGTTCTCTCTTCGTCGTTCCCGTCTCCCATCTCCTCGCCCTCCCTTCACCGCTGTCTCTATCTCCTCGCTCCCCCCGCTGTCTCCGTCTCCACGCCCTCGCCCTCCCCCGCCGCTGCCCCAGCGCTCGCCCCCTCCGCCCGTTCGTCTGTCTCGCCCTGCGGGCGCGAGTGCGGAGGGCTGGAGCCGCCCGCCGCGTTCCCCCATCGTTTGATTAAAATCCGCTGTCGATCTTCTGCGTGATATTTCATCGCGGCCTTCCACGCCCATCACAGGGAGTTGCCCGGTCGGAAATCTTCAATTAGGGCACGTGCCCATTTACGTAAGGAACAGGGGATATTGTTTTTCTTTCTTTTCGTTTAGGGGAATCCTTCTTCCTAAGATGATACTTATGATGCGTAAAAGAATACTCGCTTCAATAAAACGCAATCAATTACAACTGATTGCCACTCTCGAATTTACACTTTTTCTCAGATTAGTGTGCTATAAATATTTATTTTTTTATATGTTAAATATTATCTTCATACATATATTTAACACTACACCATAGAGATTGGTTGAACAGTCTGAAATATGAACCGTACCAACCAAACGGTATCAATAAAATGTCAGGAATTAGAAGAACTCCGGAAAACCGATAGTTTCAGTTCACTGTGACTTGATCTCGGACATTCTTCACATTTTACGAATGCCTGTTGTAATGACATCAAAGGTATTTTCTTGCACGAGGAAAATCCATTGAATTCCATCCATCGATCAGATGAATGTCATAAAATTTCATACATGCACTCAATATTGTCTGGTATTGACCGTTTATAAAAAAGTCACTCTTCAATTCTGAGGCCATAATATATGCTCTTACAATTACTAAGATTTAAAATGCGCAGCGCAGTTCTCACATATTCTTATATATAATTTGTTCCAAATGACAGACATACATTTCCTAATTTTAATTCACATATCTGCGTGTACACTTCATTCTTTGCACTCATTTTTATATTTAAAATATTAAGGTTTTCCGTTTAAAAAGCAATTTGGGCTTTCTACTAAAACAAATTTCCTAATTTTTGCTTTGAAAGAAAGGAAGTGGGCCCCAGAAGTGTTATAGCTTGCTATTTTTTTTTTCACTGATTGTATAGTATAAACACCACACTTCAATAAAATCGTAAAAAGTATACAATGACACACCTGCCGTCATTTGTTGCGAGTTTCAAATGATAGTAGTTTCGTCACATGGCGCACGCAAATCTGCGAGTGTAAGGTTATAGTTACATTTTCAAAGGCCATGGCTATGCACATTACAACAACAACACAATTTATATCTTATTCACGATGAGATCTCTAATCTTTTTAAATACCAGGTATAGGAGTCCACGTGCAGCTTTACTACAGACATTTCGCCTACAATACATCTGAACAATCGACGATATGTGATCCGCTTGCTGGTTCGTTTATTCCAAGTCTATATTAGTGAAAAGAATGCTCCAGGGACATTACTTCAAGTATAGTTAAAATATACAGAACTCAATACTTGATTCAATTTAAAGAAATAAATTGAAAATATAAATATTTTCATTTATCCTGAATACCGGTTAATTGTATTTGGGACAAAAGCAATAAGGGATGGGAAATCAGAAAATATTTAAAGTTCTTGAGTCTACAAAACAGATGTTTTGTGGATTTCTTCTCTAGTTACCATAATATTTTGGCGGCTTTCCCCCAGTATCAATTTACAAATATTTATAATTCCAACATTTGTTCCTGTAAGTTTTCGTAAACAATGCTTTGGCGTTATATGTAACCCACTGCGTAAGTAATTTCAAAATCATTTTTCGAATGCGAAATTCGAATTTCATTTTGCAAATGCGAAGGAATAAAACGCCAGCGCATTCTCTTCTCAATGTAATCCCGGTCCACTAATGACCCAGCTCGTTATTTCCCGCCGTCGTCGAGAAGCGAGTACTAGTTTGCCCTAGTTAGAGCCCCGGCGACGTCAGCGTTGGAGGAGTTAAGGCGGAGTGACCACACCCCGTCCCGCAGAGTAACAAGGAGGTCGACGCCGATACGCATGAGGAAACGCGATTACTCTCATTTAGAAATAGAATCCCCTGCTATGAAGTAATTGGCCAATGAAAATGGCTAGAATAGATTTTCTAATAAATCAAGAACCCGGAAGCAGACTGACAATTTAAAAAGAATGCAAAACGCGTATTTCCTAATTTATTTTACTGTATTACTTGTCAGTCAAAGAAACAATAAAGTAGTAGTTCTATTCAGTTGTATTCCCTGCTGCATTTACTTTTTATTATACTGCATACCAATATAAGTGAGCCCTTTGTAAATTATAACTACTGCACTCGTAATCACAACAGACAAAATAGTTCTAATATATTTTGAAAAATATTCCATTTGTAATGTATTAATATTTTTGCCTATTTATGCATTCTTGCATTTCCATTATATTAATATTTAAACAATGCAAGTGGTCATAAGACTTCTTTACTATCAAGTTTAATAATAATAATAATAATAATAATAATAATAATAATAATAATAATACAGAGAGAACCATTTATCACAACAGACCAGACATAATTTTCGTAGACAAGCGGTAAAAGATTGGCTACCTGATTGACATCACTGTTCCACAAACAGCAAATAGTACATGCAGAAAAAATAATGAAGTACACAGAACTAGCAACAGAAGTCAATGCACTACGGCATCTCCAAAAAGTCCATATTGTTCCTCTGGTCATTTAGTGCACAAGGGTTACACCAAATAACACCCATAAAAATCTGGAACTTATTCAAATGCCAAAATTCACCTTCAAAAGTATGCAAAATCAATCATCTTAAAAACATGTAGGATTGTGGGAAAATTCTTAAATGGCGACGAAACATTATTTGGACTGTGGATTACCGCGAAAAATAGTGTTGTAACAATAATAATATTTGTAACTGGCGAGGCTGAGGTCGAAATATACTACCTTCGTCAGTTATGATTAATAAATGCAGCATTCACAATTTGCTTGCAGGTTCACACGAAATGGGCACTTAATCGTGATGTATTTGTAAAATATTTAGAGTATTTGAAAAATAAACAATCAGGTTGAAAAGATCATTGCTTTCACGAATTGTTGTTCTGGTCAAAATTTGACCATTACTATTATTCTAGAAACCTGCGAAATCAAAAATGCTACTGAACAAAGGTAAAAAAAATGGTTTTCCAAGTAGTAACAGGTACACTGCCCGAAAACAAATTAAATATTTTAACAAAAACATTTTCAAAAATACTGGAATTCTGAAATGTAGTATAGAATATAAGTACAATACAATATTTCTTTACATTCTACCAAGAATATAAAAAAAATCTGATCCACAACACAACTCGTAAATAGCAAATACGTAAGGAGGGCGGCCTCTTCCTTGGAGTGTTGCTGTCACATGACGTCACATGTGTCCTAATCAGTGAGTCACGGGAATTCGGTCGGTTCGTGGAGCATGAAAAGAGGCGCCATAAAAATTAAACGTTTGCCTTCCTCAGTCACAATCGAATTTGTTTTATTGTTTTTGAAATTCTTCCATGTTCCTCGGTATCTAACGAAATAAATCATAGACACTTCTCACAAGCCCGGGGACTGTACAGCTTTCTGCCTATTGAAGCATATACTCAAAATTACTAATGTAGATAGGCGAGTCTGTTGTGTAAAATTCTGAGCAGGCATGAAAGTGTAATACCTCCGCCGAATGTCAAGAAAAAATAATACAAGTATGTTTTAAAATAATTTATTGAAGTTAACAAGGTGCACGCGATGACTTAAAAATGTCAAGTTATTTCGCAACAACTCACGAATTAAATAATGTACACATATTAAAATTATAAATCCCTGTGGCAAAGTGGCTATTTGGTGCAGTATTGACGAGAAGCAATATGCTTATTTTGTTCTCTTCTTTAGATATGAAAATACAGGCTCACGGGGGGAGGGGGACAACATCTACCCGACAGTTCTGAAGCATGTGTTCGTTTTACATGCATTTGTTTAATTTACTAATGAAAATAATCACTAATCAAAATTAACCCCCAATAAAGTAACTTTATCTCATTGCCAACACGAATAGTGAAGCGCAGATCGATATATTCAATGGAAATAAATTAAATGGCGAAAAATTAAATGGATTCTTGACAGACAAAGGACGTCCTTTGTGATGCACCACTTCAAGACAACATACAATGAGGAAGCCTAGTTTTGTAACGCTGATCTTTCGAAACAACTTCGTAGAAGCTCTGCTTTCATTAAGCGGTACTAACTAAACAGTGATCTAATAAGGATAACTTTAGCTGGATTGGAAGAACCCTCAAGAAATAATGAATTCCATCCCACACATTCATCACTATTCTCTTGATGAAGAGAGAGATTTGGGAGGATACTATAACAAGAACTACAGAACGTGAACGTGAAAGCGGGAAGAGGGTGTGAAAGAGGAAGTGTAAGGAATAGACGTAGTAAGAGGACCTTGAGAAGCACTTATGCCAGATGAACAGACGTTGCAAGAGCAGAAAGGAAAGCTGTGACTTCTTCAGAAGAAGCAAGTGAGGCAGTGGACAGCAATAAGTCTGAATTCCATTGAACATTAAACAAACTTAAAGCATTTGCTGCACTTGTATTAGTTCTCCACATAAATATTTTCATTACATAATAATACATGTGATTTTAGGATAGCTTTTTTCTGAAGTGATTTACAACATAATATTTCAATTTCCACTTAAAATATACCTTCCAACGGATACAATCGTTAAACTGTGGTCTTGTACATGAGTTTTTAAAGTTTGTTTATCACCTTCAAAGTAATTTATCTAAAATCAAACTGAATGTCACTAGTATCACTTTGCTTTTGTGTGTCTCAAATGCCAGTGTTTAGGGGCAAAATCGAGATCGTGAGAATAATGTGAAAATTATGTTTAGGAATCACAAAAATTTGAATGAATTTGAAAAAGGAATGTTTAGCAATCAGAGCAAAATTATGTTTAGCAATGAGAAATCTATTCTCTGGCAGTAAAACAAGTTATCAAGTGAGACAAAGTATTATTTTGAATTTAATGTTTGTTTCTCCAATTGCTCAAAACTACAGAAGAATTTTGAAAGTCGATAAAACATCTTGAACTTCATTGCACGTCTCTCCCATACGCCACAGACAACACAGAATCACAGTTATTTTTCCCCGTTGAATAAAGAAATAAAATAAATATGTCGTCACGAATCGTGGAACAGCGTTTATTTCAGCAGAATAAACGTCCGACATAGGAGAGATAAATGTATTTACCACCGTCGTTGTCCATGCTATTATTTTTTCCGAGTACAAAATGCCTGGTCCGAATTCCATCTACTGTTTCTAATTCTGTGAATGGGTTCCTAGAATCCCTCAAAAGCTTTTTTTAGATATGTAAAAAGTTTCCTTTTGTAAAAAATTCTATTCACGATCACCGTTATAAAAACTATCATTGTTGCCAGAAAAAAGTTCAATAATTTTAAACAATATTTCCTCTTTCAGTTCTAAATCCTTCGAAACAATTATTGTGAGATACTCAAGGAAACATTTTCTCTTATATAAATAGTTCAGGTATTGTTAAGTGCAATGCTACTCTATTACGGGTATACGTCCGAAAATAAATAGTAAATAAAAATGAAGACATACGAGGAAAAATACGGGAAAAACAATACACCGAACGGCAAAGAGATAATAGGTTGTGGTTTCTGAGATTCACAATAAAAGTGTGTAAAAACGGTTGAAAGAAAACGAGGAGATTACGAGAAAGCAAAAAAAAAAGGTAAGAGAAAAATAATAACAGCAAAAATTTAAGTGGCTCATTCAACCCCAACAAGACGGCGAAGATCGTGAACAATAAGAGTGGAATGACGGGACATAACGATGAACACAACCCCACGAAAACGTAGATGATTGTTTGTTAGGGATTCCGAGTGAGTCAGAGGCTAAGGGCATTAGTCCCGTAAGTGTAGTACATGTTTTCCCTCGTAAGATGACGGTAATCTTTCCCCGCTCGACGGCGAGATCCGAAGCCGATCAACCGTGGGTGAACTTTCCGCAACAGTTACCTCCCATCAGTGGGGCACCGTCCCAGCCGGCACAGGCTCTAAGCTCCCGTCTGGTCTCCCGATATGTGTGGTAGAGTAGTACATGTAAGTGTGTGTAAGTAAGGGGTGAGGATAGGGCATAGAAGGGGAAGAAAAGATCGCAAGCCATCCGTGGCCCGTTAGGTTACTGCTCCAACACTTGCCAGGTGGTAATAAGAGAAACCACGAAAAACTACAGGTCAGAGCAACCGGCCGCTAAAAACTCTCCTTCAGACTGAATCCGACCTAACTGAGAAGCTAGTGTCGAAAATCCTACCACCATCGGGACTCGAACCTGGGACCTCCCGGTCATAGGCACTGCAGTGATATCAGCTGATGCCCTGAGCCACCTCTCCGGTAAACGAAGAATATGAAGAGACAGACCGTAAAGAAAAAGGAAATAGGACAACAGGGGCCCAGCACGAAAAAAAGCGGCAACCGGTGCGCAAACGCCCAAAGGGCGCAGACAGGCGCGCGGGTGTGCGTCGATATCCGCGCCGCGGGCGGGCAGTGGTCGCGGCGCGACGCCCAGGGCGACGGAGCGGCGACGCGCGCGGGGCGTGGGCGAGGGCGAGGGCGAGGGCGGACCGCTACGAAAGCAAACGCGCGCGTCATGTGCAGGACGAGCTGTCGCGCTCCGCGTCCAGCGCTGGCCCAACAAACGCTTTTCACAACGCCCGTCGCCTCCCGCGCGGGTTTCCCCCCCAAAAATTTGTTTTCCCATGCCGCCCCGCCAACTTCGCCAAGGTCCTTCCCGCCGCGGGCGTGTGTGCGTGTCTTCGCGTTTGTTTGGCCGCCCGTCACCGCCTCGGCCACCACTGGCCGCTGTTGTTTCCAAGGCATTTCGCGACCTGCGGCTGGCCTTCAATGGGGTCCACACGGGTCCTTGTAAACAATGCGATTTCTGGGATGACAACAGATCGCTCGAATGTACCAAGATCGTCTACAATACGATAACAAAGAGATAAATATTTGAACGTTAACACAATTCACCATGAACATTTGAAGTGGTATTGGTAGAGGAGCTATTAAAAGAAAAAAAAGTCTTGAGTTAGAAGGGAGGTTTATCAAAAATACATTACATTACGTATTTTTAATTAATTATTAACGCATGTCAACGTTTATCACATGATCACAGATTTTAGTAAGCTTATCGTGCACGCTGACGCAATGCCCAATAAACACTCAAGATTATCGTGAGTAAATCTAGAAAAACACATTTCGTACTTAGATTCAGGATATTCGTTATCTTTCGTTCATTCATCTTGCATTTTTCTTTCTTCTTTTCGACAATTACTACACATTATGCAATCAGAGACAAACTTTGCTATCACTAGTAAATGATAATCTTTACATAAGATTTATTGAAATTACGATACACAGAAATGCTTGTACATGCACTTGTTTTTCTTACTAATGCGACATCAAACCGTTTACATTCACAAGACAAATTCTCCCAGACAAAGAGTCATACATGCGCTAGCTGAGTGCATCAGAGGCGGCTAATAATGAATAATTCCTAATGGACGGGGTTCAAATAAAATATGAAGATAACGTATAAAATTGCAAGCAACATGTTTAAATCAACATGCTATTTTTTCTTAATCATGTGAACCCAATAAGACTAAAAAATGCAAAAGACATTTTGAATAAAAGACATTATTTCACCAGAAATCTCATTAAAGGAGAAAATCGAACAAAATTCCACCACAGGATTTGTACATCATTAGCAACATCATAGTATACTCCATAATATAAAAATATAGATGATTTATTGTTTAAACGATAATTGCGCTTCAATGCCCAAATGATCAATTGAGTAACTAATCGAAATGCAGTTAACCTGCTGGATTCAAGGAAAGCATATACACTAAATACATATGCTCCTGAAGCTTCAGCCTCGATATTGTTTCCACAATGCCCTTAATATACTGTGACAATCGACGTCATTCTGCGCCAAAGGAAAATTCTACTAGAGCAATAAGTTTTTCGGAGTGAAAATTTAACGAGGTTTCGGGTAACTGAATAAAAATTCTCGAAAAAAATTTTCATCACGAGGGTCCGTGCGGCGGAATTGCCGTGTAAATAATGAAGGCGACAGAAAGCAATGTCTTACATTTTTCAGCGGCAGAGGTCTTGCGGCAGATTACACAGCAAAAAACAACTCATGCATGGACGAGACAAGTTTCAGGCAGTCGTAAACCGCCCAATTTCATTGCAGATCCTCTTAAGTTAATGGTTTAATGCTGCAGTTCCGCACCACATTAAAAATAAAATCTTTCATTAAGATAAAGTACACACGAAAGTACGCAGCCGCGATGCGGGTAATTTGCACGCAGCAGATAAAAGACATAAACCGCAGGCGAAGGCGTCGGGGGAAGGGGTGGGGGATGGCGACTTGAGCACAGGGGCGGCCCAGGGTAAGGTTGCTCCTGGATGCCTTATGTCCAGGTCTAAGGAGAGTGTCAAAGTGCAACCGATTTTGCCCGAAATTTCGGACGTTGGCGTCCGAAATGCACGATTCGTTCAAACACGTTGTGGTAAATCAGGGGTGTCCAACTCGCTAGGCCTCGAGGGCCACACCGGAAGAGATGGCTCAGTGCATCAACCTGATGTCACTGCAGTCCCTCTGACCGGGAGGTCCTAGGTTCGAGTTCCGACGGCGGCAGAATTTTCGACACTAGCCTGTAAGGTTGAATTCAGTCGCTGTCGGGAGGAGAATTCTAGAGGCCGGCTGCTCTGATCGGTAGTTTTCCGTGGTTTCTCCGATCAACACCAGGCGAATGCCGGAGCAGTACCCTAACAAACGGGCCACGGACCGCGCGCGATCTTTCCTTCCTCTTCCTTGTCCTATCCTCTTACACACATACTTACACTAACATGCACTACACTACCATACATGCCGGGAGACCGGTCGGGAGCTTACAGCTTGTCCCGGCTGGGGCGGTGCCCCGCTGGTGGGAGATACCTGGTTGAGGGGAAACCCCGCTAGTCGACGGTAGGTCGACGCCAGATCTCGCCATCCAGCGGGGAAAAGATCGCCACCACCACCACCTCCCGAGAAAAACACGCACTACACTTACGGAACTAATGACCAAAGTAGATGACGCGCCCGGAAACACGAATCAATCAATCAATCGAGGGCCGCAACAAACATTTAATGTGGTTGCGGCCACATTTCCATTACTTGGGCGATCCACCTCTGACGTCCCCATATTGGTGATTTTCGCCGGCTGCTCTGAAACGATGGGGCAAGGAAATCCAATTGTGCGCGATATCAGGTAGTACCATGCGTCCCCACAACATACTGGGATGATTTTGAATTTATGAATTTTCTAGAAAAAAATTCCTTAACTCTAAACTTAACATATTTTTACATTAAAAGGGATGTTGCTCTCGGCAGGTGGCGGGTACTAGGTGCACCATGTTCTCTATCGACATGGATGAAGGGACTTCGGGGCCCCATGCGGCCCACGGTTCGCCTGTCGGACAGCCCTGTGGTAAATGGAAATGGGTATGTATATTGAATTGTCTCTTCGGATGGCATCCGGAAACATCGGTTGTTGGTCAAAGATCTTTTCGTTTGATTCTGTCGGTTTCCATTCTCCCGAAATCAGTTTGAGGATCAAGATCATCTGTATTACCAAGACTACCTAAAATATACGCAGATCGTAGATGGTCTTGAACGTGCTTCTCGAAAATGTTTCAAACAATGAACTGCGGAATTATGGGAATATTCAGACGATTTTGGATGCAGTATTTGAGTGTTTTCTCTGATGAAGTTAATCGGACAATTCCGCTGGCAGGTCATCTCGGTAGCGAATCTTCGCCTGCACTGTGACCTTCGCCTAAGAATTGAGTTGATCGCAGGAACAACGCTGCCTACCCTATGGACTGAATGATCCCATTTCGATCGTGAGGGGTCCAAATCCTCGAAGAGACATGAGATCGGTGATGAGCGTAGAGAAGGGCCTTGGACTGATTGGTTGATTAAGGGAGTGTCAACTGCTAACGACATTAGTGCCATAAGTGTAGTGCATGTTTCCTCGTCTGCGGTGATCTCTCGCTGGACGGTGAGATCCGGCGCCGACCTTCCTGACGGCTAGCGGGGTTTCGTCAATCACGTATCTCCCACTAGTGGGGCACCGCCCCAGCCGGAACATGCTCCAAGCTCCTGACCGAGTGTGCTCGCTAGTGTCGAAAGCTAGCATCGAAACTCCTGTCACCGTCGGGGCTCGAACCCTAGGACCTGTCGGTCAGAGGCACTTCTGCGACATCAGATGATGCCCTGAGCCACCTCGCCCGGGAGCAGCGCGTTGGACGCACAGATTGGCAGGCACTTGGTACGGGATGTAGGAGCTGCAACAAGTTTCTAAGAATCTTGGTTTTCCAAGCAGGGTGCTTCCTTCAGATTACATTAGGGTTGCCAACAATATTCAAGTAAAAGGGAGGATACTCGATAAGCGCAAAAACAACAAAATACACATTAATTTTTATAAATATTTAATTTGGACTAACATCAGCTCTATTTCTTTCTTCCCTCCATTTACGATTCAAGTTCACAAAATACAGACGAAGTTGGTCAGAGCGTCTCTTTTTTATTTTAGTCGCTCGATAGAGACACTATCATGCATGCGTATGTCAGCGTTCATAAAAAAATATATCCGCTGTTTCTATTCTAAAGTATACAATAAACGATACAACATAGCAGATGTTCGTCATGTGATAAAAGAAATATCAAATTTTTAAAACTTACACGAAGGAGGACATTTGAAATACAAAGGAGAACGAGATAACAATTACCGTCAATGGAGGTCTGTTCTCCCAAATGGAGGACGGTACTTATTATATTATACTAGAGGTTTTAAATTCTGGACTGTTTCAAGTTGTTCAGTAATTTCATTGGATGAAATATTGAAATATTTTATTTCAGAGGAGTTCTTACCCTTTGAAGTTAAATTCTGTTATACGCCTGCTTAGAGTTATATATTAATTAGAGCATTAACTAATTTGGTATTTTTCGGCAACTTCGCACATCTATGTCTCTTTGTACAATTATTGCAATGGGTATGTATAAAATGTCTGAAAGTCCTCGAAAGACATCTAAGTAAAAGTCTAAGTAAAAGCAATGAAGTTTTAAAAAAATACAAAAAGTCTCACAATGATTAAGGATTAACTTATCAAAATGTTCATGTTATGTGTGATTAATTTCTCAAGAATACAAAACAAAAACTAAAAGTTTCGCAATCCGTCATACACAACGACTGTGCGGGTTGCGGTACAGCGTCAAAGCAATAGCACATCAAAGGGCAACGCCGAGATTAATCTGTGCTTAAGGTGGGTTTTCTGCCCATAAAAATACGATGTTTTCTAATGAACAATTACATTGCTTCGCAGTATTCACTGCAATGAGCATTAGACTCAGAGACGGATACACAGAATTTCACAAACGTGAAGAACTCTCCATGTTTATGAGCAAGACAAGCCATTATGAAAGGAGAAAACATCTTCAGCAGTCAGCGGAGATATTAATATTTTTTAATCATTCTTTCGCACAAACAACCCTCTTTCATCCGTCCAAAACATTGGAATATTTTGCATACCAAAAGCTTGCAGTTCGTGAATATTACATGTCTAGAATAGATGAAATGCCTCTTATCGTCGCAAATATTTAACATACTTTTGGCGAAGAATGCGTCTCGAAACGAAGAACAATGAAATGAAAATGTTTTAAATCACGCATGTTATATCGGATAAAACAAAAAGATATTCATTTCAACGATTTAAAAATGCTCATGAAAGATGGAAATACGAATCTTTAAGAGCAATGTATAGAAGTGGTTTCTTATAATAGTAATCTGTGTTTTGTCAGTTTTTACTATCACTTTCATTTATCTTTGTAATAGTAAGTACATAGAATTTGGAAGAACAAGCACCAGTGTTCGACAGTGTTTTCAAAACAATTAGAGCTCACGTTACTTCATTTTACTCCACAATGGAATGTCATCGGTCAACCGACAACACGCACTGATTATGTCAGATGATCTGTCGAAAGTTTCGCCCCTCACATTCATATCGTCGCGGTCTTTATCGATGTTTCCCAGAAATCAGCCCGCAGTTCGAGCCTGATACCGCCGCGATTGCGACAATCAATACGTGATATATTACCTCACATTAACCGCCACTGACAGCCAAAGGCGATGACACATTTCCCAGTAACCCTTACTTCTGCTGAGATAGCGTGCGAGCGCAACATGAGGATTTTTTTTTCCACTTCCCCAAACGTTGAAGCCCCTGGACGAACGTTTTATATTTCTTTGATTCAATTAGGAACAAATCTGATTTTTGCGACAGACGGAAAACAATGATCGTGGTGCGTCCACCAACACTATTTAAATTATTCATTTTTTAAAATCTGTGTTGTATTGAAATTTATCAAACTTTGCAGGGGTACTGCGATGATCCTACAGCGGAGCCTGTAAAAATTTCGTATCTCTTCATACCCTGCATTTTTGGAATCGATGTCGGCTATATGCCGTTGGATTCCCTTTTATTAGTATAGATTTATAAAGGCCGCATAACCATCGAAGTCATTAGTGATCAGATATATTACATTACTTAATATGTATTATACAGTACGGTACAATACAATAATAATATATAATAACTGTAATACAATAATATATTACAAAGAAATCACCACAGTATACATTTCAACTCATAAGCTACATAATGAACAAGATTGCTTTACATACGTGTGTACATTTTTTTTATAGATACCAGACATTTATGGGCAAGGTTAGCGAAGTGCACGGACAAGTGGCAGTGTTAAGCAGGGTAGTTATGCAGAAATTTTAAAATAAACAGTGAATAAAAGAACACTGGTTTGTGAGTGGGAGGCGTGAGCGAGTGGACTGTTATGAATTTTGCCCCATCTCACAAACCTGGGATAACTCGGAAGGGGATAACCTGGGATGACCATGCATGACTGTGGCGAGGGACGCCATGCCTCACAATAGGATATATGGCTAATAATAATAATAATAATAATAATAATAATAATAATAATAATAATAATAATAATAATAATAATTTCCTCCCTGTTTTATTCGAAGCGCTCCGCCGTCTGGGTGACTCTTGTAACCGGCGTGTTTGTAAATACAGGTCTTTGAGGGTGGAGGGGGGGGGGACGAGGCGAACTTCGCAGTAGCGTCTACGCGCTGCGGGAGATAGCGGTTCGCGGAAATATTGGAGGCCGTATCAGGACGCGGGATTCGCGTCTATTGATACAATGATAGCGCGCGAGCCTTGTGGCGCGGCGCGGCGAGGCGACACCGCTTCTTCCGCGTCGTCAAGGCGCCGTCGCCCGCGACATTCCACTCCACGGACTTCAAATTCCGTCTTCTTTTACTTTGTATTTATTCACTGGTTTGGTGCATTTATTCATTGGTTGTTTTAATATTTTATCCATTATTGTACTACTTTTCATTTTCTTGTAAACTTCTATTTATGTTTTTTATACTTCTATTTATGTATCTACGTATGTATCGCAAATGTAACTGACTGCGTGATGTATGTGAAAATCAATCAATAAATACATATGTTTTATTTATTAGTACTTTTTGTAATTCACAGCTACTTGGCCGCTAAATTAGTAATATACACACAGTTTGATTCACTGTCGATAGTTATACCTCTTTCAATCACCAAAAGCATCTCTATTACTTTTCATGCCAGTACTTAGGATAGAGAGAAAAAGTATTAGAATCACCTCAACAATACAATCTCGAATTTCGAGCCGTTAAAATAGTGTTTACAGTTATTTTCACCAGTAACTTCGCACATACATCTTTAAGAAATCAAAATATTTAAGTGCTATTGCAAAGATTGTTGCAGAGGGCGAGAATTATATTATTTTCTAATATTAATAGATAAAAGAACTCATGCATATTTCCCGTATCGTCACAAATAAAAACTGTTAAATACATTCAAAACTTTAGATACGGGTATACAAAAACATGACTAATGTTCTATGGATTATTCACGACTTCATTCAAGCGTCATTTCAATTTATTTAATTTATGGCCAAACATCTAGAGAAATAGCATATTGCTACTCTATTCTACCGCAAACTGGCATGACATTCAAACCTAATTGCACCTAAAAGTCTGTGAAACAAATGGTATTGTGAAACGAATTCTTTGAATTAATACAGAAAGCAAAGGGCAGATAAATCGGTATTCTCATTTCTAAAACTGTCGAAAAGAGAAATTCACATCTGCGGATTAGAAACGTGAATAAAAATTGTACACCTATTTGTCCATCTCGTGGAATCACCTTGGAAACACAATCATCATGAGTCAGAAACCGTATGCAGCAGCACTGAGTTGCAGATAAAGAAGTCACGACCCCCAGCCACTCGTGAATCAGTGTCGTTAGCGAGAGCTCTCTCCGCAGTAAACAAGACGCACCGGCGCGGCGCGAAGGCATCTCTGTGAATCGCACCGCGAGCGCTTGCAACCCACGCGCCACGGGAGCGGCAACGAGGCGAAATGCGCCCGGCGAAGGGCGACACGCGAGCAAGGGGGCGAAGGCGAGGGCGACAGGAGCTACGTTTTATTGATTGATTGATGTTTCCGGACGCGTCAACTACTTAGGTCATTAGTCCCGTTAGTGTAGTACGTGTTTTTTTTCTCGGGAGATGGCGATGATCTTATTCCCCGCTGGATGGCGAGATCTGGCGCCGACCTACCGTCGACTAGCGGGGTTTTCCCCTCAACCAGGTATCTCCCACCAAGGGGGCACCGCCCCAGCCGGGACAAGCTGTAAGCTCCCGACATGTGTGGTAGTGTAATGCATGTTAGTGTAAGTGTGTGTGTAAGAGAAGACGATAGGGCAAGGAAGAGGAAGGAAAGATCGCGGGCGGTCCGTGTTCGTTTGTTAGGGTACTGCTCCGGCATTCGGCTGGTGTTGATCGGAGATACCATGGAAAACTACCGATCAGAGCAACCGGTCGCTAGAATTCTGCTCCCGACAGCGACTGAATTCAACCTAGCTGACAAGATAGTGTCGAAACTACCTGCTGCCGTCGGGAGTGGAACCTAGGACCTCCCGGTCAGAAGGACTGCAGTGACATCAGGTTGATGTACTGAGCCATCTCACCCGGTAAGGAGCTAGGGCGAAGGGCGGTTAGGGTGAGGGTAAGTGGGAGTGTTGATTGATTGATTCACAGAAAAGATGCAACACGAATTGCCGTAACGAACGTGTATTAATCAAGCAAAGATACAAAAAGCACATTCTCATCAACACATTAATAAATCGGACTATTACAATATTTTTTTTATAGCAACCATACTTCTGCCTCTTTCACCAAGCGGCGCCGTCGTAGCACAACACTGTGCTAGTCATATATCAGATCCCACAGTTATTACGGGCGCGTCTACAGCTAAGGTCATTAGTCCCGTAAGTATAGTACATGTTGTTCCTCGGGAAGTGGCGGTGATCTCCCGCTGGATGGTGAGATCCGGCGCCGACCTGCCGTCGGCTACCGGGATTCTCCCCAACCAGATATCTCGTACTAGCGAGGCACTGCTCCTGCCGGGACAATCTCTAAGCTCCCGACCGGTCTCCCGGTATGTGTTAGTATATGTTTGTGTAACCACGCAACTAAATATGGGGGTGAGGATATGACAAGGAAGAGGAAGAAAGGATAGCGCACGGTCCGTCGTCCGTTTGTTAGGGTACTGCTCCGGCATTCGTTGATCGGAGAAACCACGGAAAACTATCGATCAGGGCAGCTGCCCGCCAGAATTCTCTTCCACACAACGACTGAATTCGACAGCTTTCGTCGCGATGAGAAGCACTGCAGTGACATCAGTTGATTCCTGAACCACGTGGGAGTGTTGACAGTGAGAAAGGGAAGGCGGTGGGAGGACACATGCAAGAATAAAGGGGATGGAAACCGGGTGCGAATAGGGAAGGGTGAAGTCGAGGGCGGGGGTGAAGGGAGATAATGCTAGCCAGACAGGTGTAAGGGCGGAATCGGGTCGAAACGAGGGGAGGAATGCGGTGAATGAGAGAGCATTTAGAGATTCCAGGTACGTCTCGCGTCGACGTCGTTAGCCCCGAGAGGAAACTGCATGCAATTTGCCGGGAGGTGGCGGCATTCGAACCCCGCTGGATGGCGAGATCTGGCGCCGATCTACACGTCGATTTGGCGAGTTTTCTCCTCCAGATATTTCCTCCAGCGGGGCAACACCCGACCATTCTAAGCTTCCGACTGGTCTCACGATATGTGTGGTAGCGTACGTGTGTGATCTGAAGAGTGACGAGAGGACAAGGATGAAGTTCGTGAGCGGTCCGTGGCCCGTTCGTCAAGGTAGTGATCCATCATACGACTGGTATAGAGAAGTTTCTCTAAGAATGGCCCAATTGACAGGTTGGGAAACAAATGAACGGCATACAGGACGATATCATTGCAAGAGACAGAGATGAAGCTATTTACAAATGAATTAACTGTAAACGAACGCACTAACAGAATGCGTGCACAGACTTAACCTTCAAATATGTTGTCCAGCAGTGGCCAAGCACTAGCTACCAAAGTGGTCCCTTCTTAATGTTAATCTCGCTCTATCCACAGGAAACCCATGGAAAACTACCGATCAGAGCAGCCAGCCGCTACCGTTGTCCACACAGGCAGGGCCGGCGAGAAGGGAGGCGAGGCGAGTAGGGCGAGGACGCGAGGGCGGGAATGAGGGCGGCGCCTGCGAGATCGAGGGAACGGGCGCGGGGCCGGGCGCGGCCGAGGGGTCGGCGCGGAGCGGCCGCGGGGCGGCGTGAGAGAGAGAGAGAGAGAGAGAGAGAGTGCATGGCGAACGCTGAATCTACAAAGGCGATTAGGACGCTATCTCGCTAAACGCGTGTCGGGCGCTGCTTTACATGCGGCGGTCGCCATTAGTCAGCGGCGGGGCGCGGAGCGGCGCGGCGCGGCGCGGGGCGGGGCAGAGGCGCGGGAGCGGCGATCCCCGATCGCACGGCCCCGCGCCGCCGCCGCCGCCACCTGCGGCGGAATCCGCGCCCTATAAGGCTAACTGGCGACTGCCTCGCCGTCCGCGCGCACCGCCGCGTGCAGAGCAGCCGCCGCCGCCGGCCGCGGGGAGGTGACCGCCTGGTGACAAGTTGGCGATTCCAGTGATGTAGGGGCTGGTGGCGGAGACGGTCATGGCACGGGAAAGTACCGGGACAGAATGGGAAGTGCTAATTATGTTCATCGCAGGTAGGGCAAAAGCCAAGTCACCCACTAATATGAGGAAAATTCGAGATGATAATGATGCTTGAGAAACGTACTACTTTGGCAAGTAGTTAAACACATGGAACTCGAATGCAATTTTGGAGAACAAACTAAACCCTCTCAAAATTATTAATGGAGGCAAAAGAAAAAAAAATCATCGCGAATGTAATACCTTCAAATGTGAAATTATTACACATCAGAAAACCTGTTCTTCACAGATGAGGACATCGCTGGCGATTTTGCAAGTGACTAAGAAGCAAAAGTCGAAGAGATAAGAACAGCAGATCATGTAATACACTCGACGGCACCAGATGAAAGAAAACGCAGGGGAGAGAAACGACAGAGTTATTACGTCGATATTGATGATGACGGTGAATTAGACGCAATGGTGCCAACAAAATCAATAGCCACGCAAGAACATGTAAGCCGGCAAAGGCGATGCAATCTCGTGAGGTCGCCCCAACGCAGACGGCAGAAGAAACGGAGGTGGCTGCAAATGAGGGAGGCCAGTGACAGCGCTGGTTTAGAGGCCGTCCAACACATGGCGGTGCAGCCTCCGCCCAGCGACAGCTGTATCGGCGGCGGCGCATCTGCGTCGGGGGCGCCCTGGCGGACGGCTCCGCTCGGCGGCGCGGCGCGGCGCGGCGCGGCGGCGCAGCGAGGTGCAGCGGGCACCGTGCAGCGTCGAGGCGCCGTCTGGGCGGCGAGGAAGCGGTGGCGGGCGCCGTCTGGGCAGCGGCGTTGGTGATGGTGGTGGTGGTGTTGGTAATGGTGGTGGTGGCGGCGGCGGCGTTGGTGATAGTGGTGATGGGCGGTGGTGGTGGCGGTGGTGGTGGTGGCAGCGGGTGGTGGCAGGCGGGTGGTGGCGGCGGGTGGTGACAGCTGGTGGTGATGGTGGCGGTTGGTGGTGGTGGTGGTGGTGGTGGTGGTGGTGGTGGTGGCGGCGGGTGGTGGCGGCGGGTAGTGACGGCAGGTGGTGGTGGTGGTGGTGGTGGTGGCGGTTGGTGGTGGTGGTGGCGGTTGGCGGTGGTGGCGGCGGTTGGTGGTGGTGGTGGCGATTGGTGGTGGGGGTTGTGGTGGTGGTGGTGGTGGTGGCGGTGGTGGTGGTGGTGGCGGGTGGCAGTGGCGGGTAGCGGCGGCGGGTAGTGGTGGCGGTGACGATGACGGCGGCAACGGCGGCGGCGGTGGAAGTGGCAGCGACGGTGTCGGTAGCGGCAACGGAGTCTGCGGAGGTGGTAGTGGAGGTGAAGGCGGTGGTAATGGTGGCGGCGCAGGAGGCACCAGACGCGCGTCCGTGCAGCGACCCTCGCCGCGGCGCCGGCCGCTGGTTGAACGAACTACCTGCCGCCGCGCCACCGCGCCGCAGCGCTCTCGTTAGAGCAATTCGCGCGCGTTAGAGGCGTCTCCGCTGACGGCTGACGGCGGCGCCCGCCGGGGCCTTGGGAAGGGGCGCGGGTGAAGAGCATCGACTCGACACATCGGCGCAAATGGAGGCTGCCAACGCGATCGTTCACTTATCAAGCGGTTAACGCTGTCACTCACGACGCGGACGATGGAATACTGCGAAGACATACAAGTACAGCGCGGTTTAAAAACCTTTAAATATATTCACAAATTGATATACACATTCTCACGTGAGCAAAGCGTTCAATCAAACTTTATCCGTGGGCTCACAAAATCTGGATTTTGAAGAGAAATAAAAAAGTCTTATTTTCAAATATGATGACATGAGCCCTAGAAAGCAAAAATTTGATAGTTTAACTTGATTAAGGGAAGGTAATGCCTTCGTATTCTCGCGTCTAATTATTTTTAATGCCTGTTATTAATTTATTTCCGTATAAATTTTGGCAATGATTATTTAACAAAGTATTTATATTTTAACACAATATTTTGAGATAACCAAGTCATTTTATGTGTGTCTGATCCACACAAAAAATGGTTCTGACAGCATAGCAGTCTGTTCCCTCATTTTTCTGGGGAATCGCGATAAATGATGAGCTGCGTCGAAGAAGTTCATTCCCCAAAACACAGACGCGTCGAGGAAGTACTGCTATGAATCTACAATCAGAATGCAAGTCATGCAGCATGATATAACTTCCGTAGTCATGACAAAACTTCCGTTAGTCAAGTATTTCAAATAAGAAATTTTAAAAATAGTGAAGGGTTGAATCGAGACCCGCATTTGCCTCAGGATAGCCCCATAAACTCATGTATGTAGCATTGTACCAGTCAAAATCCCCGAAAGACGAAAGTCGAACGGGAAGAAAATAAATGAAAAAAAAATGATATAAATTTTAACATCTCTGCCTGAGTAGATAAGTTGCCACGTTCAATAAAAAGATGCACCCGAGTTACGAAGCTGGCATGAAGATAGTCACTCGACGAATCGCTAATCAAGAGATAACACAGTGTACATCACACCCCTATGAAGTCGCGTACGGGTAAGGTTAGATTCTCCCTAGTGAGATAGGGACTTCCTTACTGTGATACCGATTCTGGAATAATAAACACAACTGCAGTTACACTCTCCGTTTGTTTCCCATTATAAGCGAGGTTAACCACAGGAAATCAGTCTTTTGTACTTTTACTGAACAAAAACTTGAAATTGTAGCATCGTAATTCTTGGAGGCTAATCATATATACTTGAAACATGATGGCCAATTTTGAATTCCAGTAAAACAATGTAAAGGTTGGTAGAGAGCCATTAAATTCAAGTTGATTTGCACACAAAATCCTTCCTCACCCCTCAGTTTTTAAGTGACATCCAAACCAAGAGAACGTAGCCAATAGTGCACCTCGCTGCCTGCAATGCGTAGTGACTCTGCTATTGCTGTTCTCCCAGCCGCGAGCTCGTAAACAATCATGAGCCAATATCTTTCATTTACAGTTACACCGCAATTCACCGGTTATAGACATGGTGTTAACTAGTTTCACACCGCAGAACCAATCGGCAGTTTTTGCGTCTTCTCTCAGGTGTTTCACCACGCAATCTCCCGCAGCCTTCGGCGCGGTGCACCTGCTTTGTTTACAATCGGCGCGCAACAACAGGCAAAAGGAATGCGGAACGGATACTCATTCCCTTCCTCGCACCCGCGCGCCCTCAAAACACGGCACCTCACGCTTTAAAGCTCCATTACTCCGTCACGCCGAGAGCTGGCCTCTCTTGCACCGCCGCGCAGAGCGACCGCGCGGGCCCGTCCGCTCGCGCGCTGGCTCTTCCTGCAACAGCCAGGAATAGCTCTCTGTACGCGCTTGCGTAACGCCTGGATATACATAGTGCAGCGCTGCAGCGGCGCCCCGCGCGGGCCCCCGCCTCACCCCTCCCTGCCCCTCCCCTCCCCGCCCCCGCGGCGACCGCGTAGAGAAGCCTCTGGAAGGGCGGGCGGCGATCGGCGGGAGGCGCCTCGCGGAGCTCCGGGGCCGCATCGTTGGGGCGCCTGGCGTAGCAAATGCGACATCCATGACAAAACATTCATGTTGCCACACGTGAATGACCGAAATTAATCATCTACTCATCGACCAAAATCATCTGGAGAGCTGCCTCGGGGTATGAACTGATGGCACTGCCTCTAACTGCGAGGTCCCTACGTTCGAGTCCCTACGGTAAAAGGATTTTCGACCCTAGCTCCATAGCTAGGTACAGTTCAGTCGCTGACTGGAGGAGAATTCTAGCAGCCAGCTGCTCACAACGGTACTTTTCTGTGGTTTCTCCCATCAACAACACGTGAATGCACGAGCAGTGTTTCTCCGATCAACACACGGGTGACGGACTGAGCGCGATCTATGTCGTCCTCTTCCTTGCCCTATCCTCACCCATTACTTACACACACTTAAAATAGCATGCAGTACACTACAACACATGCCGGGAGACCGGTCGGGGGTTGGAGCTAGTCCCAGGTGGGGCGGTGCCCCGCTGGTGGGAGATGCCTGGTTGGGGAAAACCCCACTAGTTGACGGTAGGTCGGATCTCGCCATCCAGTGGAGGAAGATACCCCACCTCACCGCGACAAAACGTGCACTACACTTACGGGAATAACGACATTATTCTTGTCGCAAAAGAGGACCGTGACGTGATGCAGGGTGACTCATGGTGAGTTTCAGGTAACCACTGCTTATTGGACCCGCGCTAGTGCGGTCGTGCGCAGGTCCAATAAGCAGTGGTTATCAGAAACGCACCATGAGTTACGTCACGGACCTGCGTCTCATTTTGCGACGAGCCTAACAGTTGATGCCCCCGGAATCAATAATCTATAAATCAATTACGATTGCCGAACATTGCGCCAATACAAAAAACAACCCTTGGAACACTGCCATGTTCTCCTTTCGTAGAGCCGAAAATGCAAATTCTTCAGGTCAATTTTCATCACGAAGCCCCCCACATTGCACAAGAACCATTGAAGAAGCATCCGGACGCCCGTCTTTGCCTGCGCTCCGCCGCGCCGTGCCCTGCGGCCCGCGAAGCGCATGTTGGCGGCGGCGCTGTACGCGACCGGCATGGCCTGCCGTCATTTGCGCTGTTTTGCCGCGGACGGGGACAGCGCCGGCCAATTGCGGAGGTGGAGCCGCTCCGCGCCGTGACCAAGTCGCTCTTCTTGCGGCGCGCGCACTCCGTCTGCAATGTCATCTTCGTTTCGGAGATGCAACCGAGCAGACGTGCGCACCAAGTGGGTTCAACATGATTGATGAAAGCTCTCGGGTCCTTGTTCCGTCAAGAGACACGGAGTAATTTGCTAGAGGAGATGGGCTGTTTGTAGTGTTAACAGTGCCACTCCAAAGTAGTGATGCGACACATGAAAACATCGATTTTGCCAGAATTTACACATCGATTCAAAATTTAAACATCGTCCAAAGACGTTCGATTTTTTTTAACTTTAATGTTTTAGAGTTTGTTTGGTAACCGCAAACATTATAATTTTGCAAAAGCAATTTAATTTGACAGTTGTCGTGCATAATAATTTATAATTAAAATTTAACTGAAAACAAAGTTTAGCGTCTTGATGCGCAAAATTCGAGGAAATACGAAGGAAATACCACGGAATCTCGATCATTTCTGGCGAGGGATGGCTTGACGAAGGTAGAACAAACAGCGTTCGTTTGGTTCGACACTTATTAATTCACATTTCATCTTTTGGATAATTGTGATTTTGTGCATCTTTCATCCACGAACAAAACATCTTAAACGTAAAAAACATCGATGTCGAAAAAACATCGGCTTCAATACATTGATGTTTAAAACATATATTTTTACAGAAACATCGATGCTTGGAAAACATTGACATCACTGTCGCATCCCTACTCCATTGGAGGAATGTTTGACACGGGCACCTTTGAAAACTTACATGTTTGTACTACGTGCGTATTCACTAATTGGATAAAATGGACAGTACTTGTATAAATGTAAATAAACGTTAAAAAACCACCAAAAATTGCAAAACCATCTGCAGGTGAGTCGGTATCCTTAAAAGGAAGAGCTAGTAGTGTTCAATTCGTGCGGTTGTAGTAGTGGATTCAGCCGACATCTTCGGGGCTTACAATTAGCAGAGTTTGCGGACGTGGAGAAGCAGGAACGGCACCCGACAGTCCCCTTTATTTCTCACGAACGCGCCCGTACTCGGCGTACTTTATAAGACATTACTTCACATATTTTATACTTGGTAATTCTGAAACTCTCAACTTCGCAAATCAATTCCACGGTTTCAAACGTCTTAATTCTCTCCTCTCAAGGCTAGACCAAGATTTTAACTTCACACCTCCTTTCAAATACGTTTCCTCAATCTCTGTGAACGGGAACCGTTTTCATTTCTTCATTGACTGACTTTAGTGTTATCGGGCGCGTTATCTGTTATGGCCACTAGTCCCGTAAGTGTAGTAAATGTTTTAGCCAGAAGGTGCACGTATTTCTCCCGCGCGTGAAGATGAGATCCGGCGCCATGCCATGTCGACTTGCGAGGTTTTCTCCTTCCGACCACCTTCCCCCACCAGGGCATCACCCTGACGGGGCAAGTACTGGTCTCCCGTGGTAGGACATGGTGTGGTGTTTACAACACTGGCATCGTTACATAAATAAATGTGAGGCTGTACTGTCTGTACCGGGGCCCGCAGCCGCCTCAAAATTGCACTGACGATGACCGCAATGCGACTGAAAAAGCTTTCAGCAGTAATAAAAAATTACGACAAAACAACGCCTCATATTTATTTATTTCCTGATCTCCCGACATGTTGTAGGGCAGTGCATGCATGTGTGTGTATAGTGGAGACGCTGGGACAATAATGAGAAAGGGTAGATCGTGCACGAGCAGTGAGTGGCTGTACTGCACCACAATTCGACGGGTACGATCGGATACTGACCGCTCCGCCACTGGACCAAGCTATGTAGCTTTTTCATATTTCATTCATCTAGCATTGATACAGAGAGCTGGCCACGGAAGGCCAAATCGTCTTCCACCATCCGAGCGAGCAAGTGTCGATGGTGTAACGGTTAGCGTACCGGACTGTCATACCCGATGGAAGCCGTGGATTTTTAAGGGCGAAAAAATCCTTCGTACGCCTTCCTTCGGAGGGGAAGTAAAGCCGGCTGTCCCATGTTAGTAGATTTACTTGCATGTAAAAGATCCTCAAGCCTAAATGACGCCTCTGAGCTAAATTCAAATCGCCTGTTTCGTCGCCCGAGATAATACCTTCTTTCTTCGCTAGGTGGTGAAAGGAGCGTAGTAGAAATTTGCGTGGTCAGGCGGAAGAGCGGGCCTGATGGCCCGAGTCTCGCCACGTAAAATAAGGCATTAACTAAGTGCGAGCGGTGTGGGACCGCCATGGGCGCGAGGTGCCAAAGAGCATGTTTCTCGCGCGCGTCACTCGAGCGCGGCTGCGGTTTCAGCGGCGGCGGCGGCGGCGGCGGCGGCGGCGGCGACGGCGGTGGCGGCGGCGGCGGCGGCGGCGGCGGCGGCGGCGGCGGCGGCGGAGGCGGCGGCGGCGCCATGAAACGTACACCCGCGGATCGGGAGTCGCTTTGCTTGCGGCGCAGACGATCTGCGCGACGCGACGCGATGCGATGCGATGCGATTTGATGCGATGCGGCGCGGCGTCTCCCGTTTCCCAACGCTCCACGCTGCAGCGCTGTTCTCACCCTCGGACATGAGCACGCGCTCGTGAATGACCGCGCCGCGCGACGTCCGCGGTTGCGTCACGGCGATGGCGCAGTTGCCGCGGGCCGTCCGCGTACCAACAGCTCTTTACCTCCCTCCCTAGAAATGCATTGCCTGACTGCATCCCGCGGTCAATTTCCCCAAGCTGTTTACATACCTAACCATAACATGACCCGACTGCATCCCGCGGTCAACTTCTAAGCCTTTACCTATTTACCGATATCCCCAAAAAGGCATGGCCCGACTGCATCTCCGATCAATTTCTCCTGAGCTGTTTACCTATTTACTTACCTAACCATAAAGTCATAGTCCGACTGCATCCCCCCGGTCAACTTCTCCTAAGCTGTTTACCTATTTGCTATACACCGTTACATACTGAAACAGTGGCCTAACGCAGAAAATCACATTTGGGAGACGGGCATAACATCCAAGTTCTTAATGACATACAGTAAAGCTACGTCGATTCAACCACTCCCTAACGATACATATTTCGAATACAGTTAAATAATAATAATGAGCGAAAGATTCGATTTCATTTTACTAATAACTTATTTTTAGGCATTTTTTAGTTTCGTGATTGTTGCAGCAAGTGAATGACGTGGATGGAGAAAAACTTAATTTAGATATTGAGAAGTGCTATTATATCAAGAGAACTCGTTTCACCGGCAATAAAATGAGAGTTGTTTCCTACTATTCTATTCTCACCGACAGAAATCGTCATAATCTCAACAAATACAATTTTATGTTCTGGGCGTGCTCATGTTTCACAATTGAGATGCTAATTGGAAGTGGAAAGAAATTATTTTCACATTTCTTGTTATTATCCACTACAGGAAGTAACCCGCGGTAACCTGGGCCTTTATTTACGACAATTATCTATTATACGGGAAAACGAATGAACTCTGTCTATAGTATAGGATGTGATTTATTTGCATCCACTTGACTCTCTGCCCCGCTACGCTCCACCCAAACTGCCGCCATTTTGCCCCTCACCATGGAAACTAAATATCAATTTTGACTTTAAAGTACCTGAATCTTAATTGCGCTATCGGGATGAATCAAAACGAATTTAGTTAGAAATTGTATTGGCGTTTGGAAAATGCCGATCTTCTGAATCCACTTTTCTCACAGTTTTCGAGATATTCGTAAAGAAAGGATAAGCACTTAAATTCTGCTTTGAAGATATGAGGATAGGGATTGTGGGCGGTTATTTTCGAAATCACATTAAGATAGTGACTTTCTTCTTGTTTTGAAGATTAACTAAGTTCGATAGAAGAAAAAGTATCTTCGCATAAAAGCACTCTTCTTTATGTAATTGAGAATTATGATCTGAAAAAAGAAGCCTAAATTATATCAGTTGAAGATGTTAACATTTTAGTGAAAACCCCACCTAAATCGATTGTTGGGCCGTTCCTGAGATCAGCCCGTACGGGCAGATAAACATTGTAAAAACCATTGTATGCGATTATGTGAATAGTTAATTATGATCCCAACTGTAAAAGAGACATTTCATTTTGAGAGTCGGAATGGTAGCGAGACGAGGCCAATAGGTCGAGTGGGGCAATCCTGTGAGCAATATACAATCATTTTTACCACGTGTATCATACATTTTGGACAGTCTCACTGATTTCAATTTTATTTTTATTCAAGTATACATGTCACTTAATGACACATTTAGGTCAGTAGTAGCAGATGCGGTCACACAAAAGTATTTTGCTTTCTTTGTGGCATTCACACAATTATCGAAACACTTCAGCATCGTCTCACTTTTAGCATTAGTGGTAAAAATTGAACTTTTAGCACGCTATACATGCTGTGAAAGAATCGCTTTTACTAGTGGCTGACTAAACAGATAACATTCAAGCTCATAAAAGGACTTTGTTAATATAGATAACTTTTAATAAACAAGATTTCTAGAATAGAAACAATCACAATCAATTCAACCATGCTTTGAGTACACGGAGAAAAACATGTAATACAGAAAGCGTTACTTCCCATTCATGCAATAATCAGATTTACGAATTGAGGCTTCCTTCACTTCATTTTCTAGGAGCAAGTGACAAGAACTAGACTATTAACTATCTACTTAAAGACAAGTCATAATATATAACAATGTAGTAATATAAAATCGAAATGTATTCTGAAATGTTCTCGGAATATCAAAACAGGTTTCAGTGTTGACCAAACAGTTAACAAAGTTATACAACCTTACAGGGATGAAAATTTACACTCAGTAACTGTGATTATAGAACATAGCTTCGACGCTCCAATTCAATGAATGTAGGTCTGTGTCTCATCAAAAAAAGGAATATTGTGACTGAAAATATGATGTGCTAAGCAATATTACTATTTCTCCATTGATAAATTTAGATAAGTTATACTGCACAAAAAGAACATCGACCAGGTTTCCGAGAACTATTCGCCTCATTTGCAAATTGCATACGTCCTTCGTTGTTCGTCCGGTGCAATCGTAACGGTCAGAAACCTATAAAATAAATTAATTTTCTTGCTAAAAATCTGACAGGTAATTGCAATTCTGTTTGCTAAGAACACCTGGTGTCATTAAAGATAAAGAGCAAAGTGAAAGGCTTTGTAGATAGCAAGAAACTAAAGAATGCGTGCAACTGATCAGTCGTTTATGGGCAATATCCGTTCACGAGGTTATGCTCTCGAATGTGTAAGACAATATTTGGTTGGAAGTCTTCAATTAATGTTTTCTGCCAACGTTACTTGTTATCTCTAAAATTAATACTATTATTGCACTATGTAATTCATGAGACTTAAGGCAATTATTAATAGTTTCTTGGCCAGAGAGTGCTCAACACACATTCAATGACGTTACATACAATTACTACAAAATCCTATTCAGGTAACATGAAATACAGTCAGAATTATTTTATTGGTTATTTTCATTACAGGCATATTTAATGGCATAACGAAGACTGATACCCAAAAACGTAATTTTCTAATGCAATTGATATCTTGATGTACCAACACCCAAGATATTATTTCCAAAATTAACCCTTCCACAACAGAACAACTTTATTCTTGAACCATACACGGACATTACTGTCGGTGAATGTAGTTATGTCGTATTTCCTTTCGAAACGCTGATTAGACTTAAGGCAGACAAGCCTAACCTGAAAAGTAAGTATATGTTTTGTTGAAGAAGGAGACAGGAGGGAAGAAACTACTTGAATCAAGTACATTTTACTTTCGAATTCTTCAACAAATTGCCTGTTCGTAATGGGATGCTGAGAGGTGGATCTGTAAAACAGAATTACCCCTGCATACTCTTTGGTTCTATTCCAACGGCCCTGTCCAATGTTCGTTATTGCTAAATGTAAATAGTCTTGCAACAACTGTTCCCGGCAGGTGATCAACGCTCTCGAGTTTAAATACCCGACTTGCAAATAGTCGTTGAGGCACTCCGCAAAGAACAGGTTTTTTATGGCCACCATACTCGTGCCGGAGATTCAAGAGTCGTAATCATACATACATACAACACATGTGAGAACCACGAGAACTATCTACATAGAGTACAAGAGTGCATCCTCAAATGAAATGTCGACGCCCGCTCAGATGTTCAAATTCCTCTGTTGCATTCCGCCACTTGGCGTCTAATTAGCATACCGGTGGTGAGACGCTCAGTCTCCCTCTGTAGCATTTGCACCTTCACCCTCACCCATCTGCAAAGAGCGAGCTTCGTAATTTCTTGCGACAGGCACGAGTGGTCAAGGTGACACAATAACCCCTAATCCTCACGACAATCTCATAAAAACGATCAAAATTATCTACTGAATAAATTATTACAGGGCTTCCAATGGGCGTTTTGATATTTGAATTTGTCGACAACAGACATTTAAAACACCTTCAGTGGTACAACAGTATATTCCTAATAGATAATTGACAATTGTTTCATTTATTGTTTTTTTAGATCTATCAAATCAACTTTTGTCTACTCACATTTTTCCAACTTTCTTGTACAGTATCATCATCTGAAAGTGCGACAATTTCCAGTTCCTATCCGACAAATGAACAAGATCTACCTCTAAATCCACATCATTCGATAACTCTTCTATATAATTGTCTTTCCTACAGTTTTTCATGCGTACTTCTCACGCACTGATATATTCGCTAGTTTCTTCATCCCAATTTTAGTTTTCTCTCAGTCATAATCAGCATTTTTACCTTCATTCTGCCCCCTCTTTTCCACTACTCTCCCTTCCACTCCTCTCACAACTTTTCTGGCCCATCGCCTTCCGTAAGTGAACCCTCCTTCGCCGCCCTTCTCATCCCGCCCAGCCGCGCCGCGCCGCGCCGCGCCGCGCCGCGCCGGCGCCGCCCGCTCGCGGCCGGCCAAAGAATACGTAATTAACGTTTATGGAGGCAATTGCGGGCTGTGCTTTCCACCGCATTACGGGCCGCTGCAAAAAGCACGCGGCGGCGGCGGCGCACGCATCGAGGCTGGAACGGCGTGGCGGGGAGAGGGTGGGGCGGGGCGGGGCGGAGAGAGGCGAAGTGAGGGGTGGTGGAGACGGGCAGAATGGGCTCAGGCGAGATAAAGAGGGGTGGGAGCATGAGGCGGGTAGAGGAGGAAAAGAAAGAGATCGGAGGAAGTGGCGGGAGATGAAGCGGGGTGGGGCAGAGCGGAGAGGTGAGGAGTGAAATGGACTGGAAGGGGGGCGTGGCAGAGGGGGACGGGGAGGGTCACAACAGGGTGGACAGAGCAGTGCGGGGCAGAGCATGGGGGAACAGGGTGGAGCGGGGCAAAGTGAGGCAGAACGGCGCGGCGCAGAGCGGGGCGAGACAAAGAAGTGCAGGGAAGAGCCCAGAAGGGCGGGGCGGGACAGAGAGGGGCGGGGAAGAGCGGGGCGGACAGAGCGTGGCGGGACGGAGCGGGGCGGGACAGAGAGGGACGGGACAGAGCGGGGCGGAACAGAGCGGGGAGGCGCAAAGCGTGACGGGGTGGAGCGAGGGTTGGAGCGGGGGTAGAGCGGGGGGTGGAGCGGGAGGGTGGAGCAGGGGGTGCGGGGGGTGCGGGGGGTGCGGGGGGGTGCGGGGGGGTGGAGCGGGGGGTGGAGCGGGAGATGGAGCGGGGGGATGGAGCGGGGGTGGAGCGGAGGGGTGGGGCGGGGGGTGGAGCCGGGGCGGGGCAGGGCACAACGGTGCGAGAAGAGTGGGGTGGGACGGGGTGGGGCGTGGCTGAGCGGGGTGGAGCGGGTGGGAAAGGCGCAAACTCCCGCGGGGGCAACAACGCTGGCCCCGCCCGGCGCCCGCGCGCGCTTCCACTTAACAGCAAGCGCCTCGCCTCGACCCCGCCTCCGCGCGCGTTACGGCCGCCACCACCGCCTCAACACCTTCCCTCCTCCGATTTTTGTTCGTTAATGTGTTTCTAGAATTAAAAATTAAAATTAATGCACTACCAGGATTTGAGAGGGAGGGCGTGAAGCCGTGTAACAGCCCATCGTCAGCGCCACATTCCCCCTTGACTTCCACAGCTTTTGTCGCTACCGGCTTTTCATTTCCGAGCAGCTTTCTTCAAGACTTGTTAACCTGCGCCGAAGTGGTAATAGTCGTAGATGTAAAGTACGTTTACACTGGAGAAGGAATGTGTGATGTGGAGATTCCTGCGCATGGAACGAAAGGAGGTGACGCCTTGGAGAGGGTGAATTCAAGAGGTGCACAATCGTTTAGACGCAGATCAGCATATGGTATCGAAACTCATCGACGAAAAAAGACAAATCAAGCAAATGCACGGTTGTTATTTAATTGTATTACACAGTGTCATCTAGAGGACAAAACGTATTTACATTGTAATAGTCTGTGAAGTACTCCCAATACAAAAGTCTTCACATGTGTTGTTTAGTAAGCTTAGTAAGAATGTATTTGGAAAACGCTACCACCGGAAATATTTATACGTAATCTCAAATATCACAATAAATCATCTATTCCATTACACACATGACAAAGACACATAATCACCATCAGTTTGACGGGATATTCGACATGGGGTTAGTTTACAAATATTGGGATTTTCGAATTGGCATTTTGGTGTGTAGTAAAAAAATTTATATTTTGTGTGTGTGTGTGTGTGTGTGTGTGTGTGTGTGTGTGTGTGTGTGTGTGTGTGTGTATACAATATGCGAGATGTGGCTTAGAGATGAAAAATAAAATAGAATATCATGAGTTTAATAAAAAGTTGACACAAATCGTTGAGAATAAAACTTCAAGATCTGTACAATTAATAACTGTCGCTGGCGACATATGACGTTTCTCCACCATGACTCAGCAGCACGGTTCTTTCTTAAAGTTCCGACCACTGTGTGAAATCAGTTGGGAGTTTCTTACGCGTCATGAAGACGCTGGTACTCTTTGACTCTCAAGGATATTCTAACGCATGCCTCGCATATTGCGTAATTTATCAACTGCATTTAACGCGCAAAACGAACGCAGATTCGGGTTGCATCCTACTTGGCCAAACAGCTCACGATACATGCAGAGAATGCATAAGGTGACGACACTAATGCATACTTGGGGAAAAGAAAAGGTATGTGTTTCAGAATTATCGTACATACGTTAACTGGACAAAGGTTCATTTATTCTCCCAGAAATCGCTAATGTCCTCATGTATTTGCGTAATTCCAGTAACGAGATAGAACTGTGAGAGAACCAACCTACAAGGATACGATACGTCTCTTTGGATTCCTTATTAACTGAAGATGTCGGTAAAATAGAAATTAATTTAAGTTTCTTACTCCACTCTTTTCTCTTATATCTGATACGAAATAATTAATCTGGGTAGCAATTATAACGATATTAATTAAATGAGAATAATACAATTTTTTCTTCTGAATTCTAGATTAATGCTCTCATAGTACCTTAAATATGATCTAAGAACCCCAGCGATCCTATTTCCCAAATCTGTTCTCACATTCATTTTAAATGCCTGATGTTAGGCTGATTCTCCGTTTCCACATGGTCCACTCTCCACGACACAGAAAGACTCCGGAAGTTTTGGAAGTATGCTAATATTGGCCACGGTGCAAACTGGGCTGTAGCACAATCCCAAACAATGTAAAGAATTGTTTTATTCGTGCAAGTTGAAGTTTATATAAGTTGAAGTTCTATTTTATTTAATTTAGTTTATTAGATCAAACTCGAGGTTATTTAATTGTTTTATTCATGTTTTCGGTCGAACATAAATGCGTAGGTTTTACTACTAGTTCTGATCTTTATCATTAATTCCTCATTTTTCAATAATTTAATTTCTATTCCGTTATTCGATTTGCGCGTGACATTGACAAAGTGTTCATTTTACAATAAAACAAATTAAATATTTCATCGCTCCTTAAAATTCTTCACATACCAGAAATTACAGAAATCGAAAAATTCTGTTTAGCATAGTATAAATATAATAAAATAAAACGAATTTTAAGAGATCAACCAACTGAAACTCCAAATTAGAAGAATATTATGATATTATGAATCTCTCTTTTCGAATACGTCCAAGAATTGTTCGAGTTAATTAACGTTCATTACGTTAATTTACATCCATTACCGTTGAAGTCTCTCTGTTATCCATCTCCACTGAATTACATCGTAATAGCATTAATCATATGACGTTAGTCCTTTCGTTTCAATCTCAGCTTAAGCCTCACCGACCAGACCCCGCTCCTTCACGAAGGCTCGAGCAAGGTCGCTCTTCCTCGAATAAGTTCTTCCTCTGGGTATCACGCAGCTTCCGCTACTTGACGCTGCGTCGCGACGTCTCACGTCAAGTACGCGCGCTACATCATTTCCCACTCCATCTTCCAGATGTTCCTGCGCGGCTAGGAGGCGCTCTCTTCGGAAAAAGAGCAAAAATGAGCAGTGCGTGCGCCGCCGCCCCGCGCCGCCTTCCTCGAAATGTCAGCGCCGCGCTCCACATCCCGGGGACAGCGCCGACGCACGGGCCCACGCGGTCGCTCACGACGGGGAATCCCCGAACGCCAAGAAACAGTTTGCATTCTGTTCCGTTTGAAAAAAAAAAAGTTATTTGAACTAGTTATGTTAAATATATATATATATATATATATATATATATATATATATTTATATGTTCGTAAATGTTTCTATGCTTTTCAATGGAACAAATGCTTACTTATTGTTAAACAAATGTTAAAATAAATAGAAAATCTATTTGTGGAATCTTCCGATACGCTTCACAAAATACGCCGCAAATCCACTGCTTCTATCCCAGAATTTCTCTACTTAAATTAATTTAATATTTTAGTGTTATTGGTATTTCCAGTTAAGAGTTAATTTAAGGATTAATTACGTAGGAGTTTGTGGCTCAATTGAGAAATACGATTAATTATGAATAAACATGAATTTGTAACTGAATACGTTCTGCTCCCTTCTGGTTGAATTGAATCCATAAATATTGAATAGCACATTAATAACATGAGTATAGAATTCCAATTACCAATATGCAAGTAATACAATGATAATGCCCACAGTGCTCACCAGGAGCAAAAATTCACATCTGGGAAAAACTAAAATAAGCGAAAATATTTTGTAATTGTAAGTGCTCGAGATTTAAAAACAAATTGGATTACCAAAATTTTTTAGCAACAAAAATGTGACTATGGTTTAAAATAATAAATCTCACATTTATTAATCATATCTACTTACTAGACAAAATCTATTTTAACCAGCAACTCAACTCCAATTTTTGTTACAATGTCGATTATAATTTCAATTGCGCGAAAAGAATCGGTAAAAAGACTACAATGAGAATAAATCTGCCAAATTTAAAATTGAATACACTTTTCTTTCACAATTTCCACTAAAAGATGCAATACAATCGATTCCAACCCGAACTCGATTCCAACATTTATGCATCGACATGGTTTGATTCAACTTGACTTCATGCAATACAATATACGTGTAAATCAATATATTCAACTTGTAGCTTTGGAGACGCTGCATCAAGTAGAACGGAGAATAAATTATTATATTCTGTCAGCAATTAAATGAAAAACTCATCAGAACTCCATCCGTAATTTAAGCCACCCGAGAAATTTTCCTTTTGCACTAAATTCGTGTGCATTCCATACGATTATACTTCGGTTTTTCTTTCTTGGCGCACGGGACTGTGTCATCAAAATGGGATATCTCACGGTACTTCGCGTCGTTCTCCGCTGTGCCGCTAGAAATCGCATGATCGCGACTGTATCGAGCAGTGCTGGCGGTCATGCGATATCTGGCGGCACAGCGGAGAACGACGCGAAGTATCGTGAGATATCCCATTTTGATGACACAGTCCCGTGCGCCAAGAAAGAAAAACCGAAGTATACGACGGGTGCACTGTGAGGAGAACAGAGCGCCAGCGATCTATTTGAATCGCGTGCGCACGGAAGTGTCGTTGGACGGCCGCGTGCGCCGCCGCCGCCGCCGCCAGACGCAGCCGCCGCCGGGGCGTGGGCGCGGAGGTTGCGGATGCTGTCGCACCGTCTGCGCGTGCCCGCCCTTCCTCCCTCCCACCCCGCCCACGCCCTCACCCTCGCCCTCGCCCCGGCCTCGCCCGCCCGCCCGCCCGCGCGCGCCACAGCCGCCGCCTGCGTGACCCAGTTTCCCCCGCGCTAGGTGCGTGTGTCACACCTTCAGGAATAGCGTGCGGCGGCTGGGCGGGTGTCACGTGGACTGGCGGCGGCGGCGGCGGCGGCGCGGGCAGGTTTAGTGGCCGCCAACGCGCGGCCGACGCGACGGGAGAGGGCGCCGCCGCCGCCGCCGCCGCCGCCGCCCAGACGCAGGTGCAGTGCAGCGGCGCGTGGCAATTTTTTCTCGCGTGCGAGACGCGGGCGTTTCAAGGGGATGATCTCAGCCCATCAAACCTCCGCACATCTCCGAATTAGATGTACACAGTACTAAAAACATCACTGGCTTCGACACGATATACGGAGATACCTTATATTTACCACAAAAAAGATAAGTATCTCGTCTTTAGAAAAAAATACTATAATATTATTTAGGAGACTTACTTTCAGTCATCTGACGAATAATTTTTAATTCAATTAATAACTTTTTTTATTTACGTCGTTGATAATGGTGTCTTCTTTATTTACGCCATTGATAATGGCAGACACATTGTTCGAAAACGTATTTTCAGTAAGTAAAATGTGAGAATGAAGTCAAAGAAAAATGAAAGGAAAAAAATTAATTACAAAACAATGAGAGAGATGACGATGTGAATTGGACTTTCTGGAACCAAGTGAATAAGAGAGACATGACATTCTAGTCCGAAACAATAACAACCGCTCGAAGAACTGTGAAGGTACTGGATTTCACCTCAAAGTGCAGTGTAGCAGATTCCTGGAAACGTAAATGACTAGATGCATAACAGACCTACTTAATTTGATCTACGCGTGCCAGGACCTTTCGGAGGTTAAGATCGCTTGCGTCTCCTGCTGTCCCAATTACCTCTTCCTTGTGCCAAGAATTAGAAGCCTAGTTTCCTGGAAGTACAGTTCCACAAATACTACGACCAATCAAAAGTGGGAAAAGGCAAAGGCAAAAGGAAATACGGGATGCTGGTATTTTGAACTCCACCAAACAAGGACGTTCGCTGCTGACTTCGGAACAGGGGAACATTTAAATCTTAATAAACTCCCTGTTTTGTATGTTCTCCATTGATGGCGAATTCAATTATATTTTTATTTCTGCATTGGGCCTATTCATTCCTGCGTTATCCACAGGATTGCGCCGCCGGCTGCTTGGGCAGGGCTCACCGAAAAGAGCCCTGGTTTGCGGTGATAACCAAGGTCATGCGTCCTCTTCTTCAGGGTCGCAGTAGGAAGAAGGCCTCAGCAAAAATCAGGGCGTAGTACCTCTGAGCCCTCGAGCTCCGTTACAGAACCATCTCTGCTTAGTGCAGCACTATTGAGTCGATCGCGACACGCATCATCGTGGTGCTTCCAGCAAAACAATAAACCCGATATGATTCTATTAAACGCGTCTTTCGTCTCAAGTAGATGGTGAGGATAGCCTTACAGTGTTAGATTGTCAGTTTTTTGGTTCGAGTTCGAATATTGCTTTAATTGTCCGAATATTCTGGTTCAGTTCACAAAAATTAATAAGTTGTTAATTTTATTAGAAAACGATTCAGCTACGAAGATGGGCTTGAAATCAAAAAGCTTCTTTTAGGAACACCGCTTCCCTCACTCTCAAGGCACAGCGCACAGAGTGGGTGGCATTCCGAGATATGCGTGAAAACATTTCGTGGAATGAAAATGAGTCTTTTTCATATTATTCTTTTTTATACATTAATTTTAAATATTTTTATTTATTTGTAATTACAAGTTTCGCATATCTTTTACTGCATTTTGAAATCATGGAGGATGAGGAAAGCAAGAACTCTCCCCCAAGTTATGACTTCAGTTTCAGCAACACCCTTAAATTTAATTCACCCACCGCCATTGCTATCAACGTACTTTTTGGGGGCGTTTTTATACGTTTGAGTCTCACCAGAAAAAATCGTCACGGCCCTGCAGTCAGTGAATAAAAGTAACACGATATTCGTAAATCGGGACGTAAGTGGATGTGGGGATTCGAGATGGCAAGGTCTGTTGCAATGTGCAGCGTGAGCCAAGTAACTTAGCAGCAAGGGATAGAAGAGAGGCAGAAGACGACGGACTGACTGACGTTTGACACAAGGGAAGAAAGATGCGCTATGTGTGTCGTTGTGACCGCCCCGCTGCGGGCGGGGGCGAGGTGGAGCGGTGTGAGGTTAGGTACAGAGGCGACGCAACGCAGCGAGAGCGGGTAATGACGCGGGTGCAGTGAAATGCGGGGAATGGTGGTGAAAGGACTGAGCGGAGAGGGGTGAAGCTGGTTGAGACAGAGCCGGAGAGGGGGTGGCGGAGTGCGACAGGAGAGAGCGGGGTGCAGAGCGATCAGCGGCGGAAGGGGCGGGGAAGGGAGGAATGCTTTGGGTTGGGGAGGATCGAAGCGCGTTCCGACGAGGACATGGCTCGGTGGGGGAGGGCGGGATGCGGCAGTGCGGGGTGCAGAGTGAGTGGCGGGGAGTTGGAGCGGGGTGCGACGACAGTGCGTTGGGTTTAGAGGTGCGCAGGGGAGCGGGGAAGGTCGGAGCGGCGTGCGACGAAAAGAGACGGCGGCGAGGTGTGGTGTGTGCGGGGGGCGGGGCGGGGCGGGGCGGGGCGGGGCGAGGGCGGGGCGGAGCGGGGGCGGGACGGGGCGGGGAGGGGACGGGGCAAGGAGGGTCGGTACGGCGTGCAACGAAGGGGGGCGGAGGCGCGGTGTGGCAGGTGATGGCGAGGGGGAGGGGCGGGCAGGAGGTCGGGGTGGGGAGCCAGCGAGCAGTACCGCCGTCGTGTCGGAGGAATGCGCGGGGTGGGCGGAGCGCCAGCGGGCGTGGCGACTCGCGGCGGTGCTTTTCCAGGAGGCGGCCGAGATCTGCAGGTGCCCCATTGCGTAGCAGTCTCGCCGCTGCCACATGTCTGCGATTACTACCAATTCTAGTAGAACACCTCTCTATCATAATAGGGGCAGACCAGAAAAGGATATTGGTGACGGGGACGGAGTGCTTCAGGTGAAGAAAATTATGTTTGAAGTACATAGTGAATGATCCAACCGATCTCAAAAACTTGATTTAATTTTATTGTTATACTTTATTGACACAACCTTCAATGATTACTACCTTCTTCAAACATTAACTAAATTATTGTGAAAGGTATGACGAAATGTATCACTGGGAAGGGAATCTTCCATTTCTCACCTGCTTACAGCATGAAAAAATATTCTACGTTAGTCACAAATATCTGATCATTTACTAAACCGTTCTTAAAAATGATTCCATAACTATAAAATAAATATATAATAATATTACGAAACAAAACAAAGATATGCAAACTCAGAGGATAAAACTTGTAGACTCACTTTTTAACAGCACAGATTGAATTCTGACAGCAAGGAACAGATTCTTGAGCTTACAAGTTGTCGACACACGATTCCGAGGGAAATCCAACCATTCTAGGCTCTTTTTTCCACATGAGATTTTATCGTAGCAGTACGCGGAAAATATGATTTCCTTTTGACATCATCCCTAAGTTTAATGAAACTACAAAAGGAAATCAGCACTTAATGAATGCTTAATGGTTGACAAAATTATACTGATCATCAACTGGTAAAATAATTATTTTTACCAAAATACAACCAAATAGGTAATTATTAAATAATTACTTACTTGGGGTGAAAATTAAATAGAAATTGATGTACGAGGCAATACAGAGTAGAAACGCCATTCGTTATAACTTGTAGTGAGAAGTCAATGACGGGGAATGGTGACAGCCAAGAAGACGAAATGACTTTCCACGTTTTAGTGATACGGCTCAAGATATTGTCACATTATAACAGAAGGAGGGACGGTAATTAAAATGCTTTATTGCGTTGATAAAAATACCCCTTTCAACTCGCGATGACAAATGAAGTGATGGTCTATAAAAAACACCTTGTTTGTTCTCGTGTATATTTTGATGCTTAAAAAATCTTTAGATTCCCTTTTCCTCTCACATGTCAACGTGCACTATAATAAACTACAATATATTTTGTATTTCAAATAGGCCTGTCTGCTTTATTCGTAGAGACATCTCTTCCGAACATAACACTATGGTTCAAAAATAGATCTTGTCGGCACATTTTTTAAAACATCGACACCAATATTTACCCAGGATCCCTGGCTCCGAACTGCGTCACAGACAGTGTTTCCTAGGAAATGACATGCAGAGTCCTTTTCAAAACCCGTGCCAACGCAGTAAACGTTTAACGATGACACTAAATCGCTTCGTATTAAGGAAAATACACAAGGAATAATTTGTCTTTTTACCAATTTATAATACAAATTTATAGACTCTACTAAAACAAAATATATCAAAGAGATGAGAAAATTTAATAGTTCAAAGCTATACACAGAAGCAATAAATTAAATGAAGTTATAGGTCCAACTAGTGAAATATCACCGAAACCGAGAAAAACATCAATGATCATTAATACTTTATTTTAATTATTTAAAGAGGTGAGCTCCTAATTCTTTTATAATCATAAAAAAATGACTATCAAAACAAAATGTTATTTATTTAGCCTAAAAAATACTGTCATTAACATCAAATAGTACAAATACCTGTAATTGTTCCAAGATAACTATTCCATGTAATCATTATAAACTTAAAAAGGAACTTCAAAGAATCATGCTCAGAAAACATCTAATAAACGATTTCCTCGAAAGTATTTCATTCAACCGCATAAAAACCCTCAAATAACCTGCCACTAAGAGTATCCTTATTACAGGTCTTCTTAACCGTTCAAACGTTCGGAACGTGGGTAATTTCGTTCTCTCCTGGATAACAGTATCAAAGAAAATTTTATTCGTCACTTCCCGGTCTGCCACATCTTTCTACGTTCAATGAGTGATTTATTTCGGATGGCAGCCAGTTCCATACTTCAGGTGATACGTAGCATTTACCATTTTCCTAATGACACGATTAAACGAAAAGTAACATGAGTATACATTATTTCATCAATTAACTTTTCTCATCCCTTTGTCCCTTAATCTTGAACTATTACATTATTAATACTTCACATTATTTTCTTTATTATAATATACATTTACTTTCTCAATATTTCGGAACAGAATGGAAAACATTAGAATTCTATACATTTCCCGTTAGGGACGTCCATCTCCACCTCCCCATTCTCCCAAGACGTAGAGCGATCTTCCTCCATTGCAAGACAATGGCTGGCAGAGGGGCGTGGCTCCCTGACAGGGGTGCGTTCTACTCGGCCTCGACCTTGCGCTTCCGGCGGCCGCGAGGCGGATTCCTGCACGCGCGACCCGGAAGCGGCAGCGCACGCGTGCTCCGTCCCACGGCCCGCCGCACCTTGGCCACGCCCGCCGCCGCGCCGGCCAGCACGGCGGCGGGCCGCGGGGGCGGGCAGGGACGGGATTGGACGGCACTGGGTGGGACGGGCCGAGGGACGGGGCGGAACAAGGCTGGGCAGAGTGTGATGGGGCAAGACGGGGAGAGACACAAGAGGCGAGATGGCGTGGGAACGAGAATAGTACGGAGTGGACCGGGACGGGGCCGGGCTGAGCGGGACGGGGCGAGACGGGACGGGGCGGGGCGGGACGGGACGGAATTGGACGGCACTGGGTGGGACGGGCCGAGGGACGGGGCGGAACAAGCCTGGGCAGAGTGTGATGGGGGCAGGACGGGGAGAGACACAAGAGGCGAGATGGCGTGGGACGAGATAGTACGGAGTGGACCGGGACGGGGCCGGGCTGAGCGGGTCGGGGCGAGACGGGACGGGGCGGGGCGGGACGGGACGGAATTGGACGGCACTGGGTGGGACGGGCCGAGGGACGGGGCGGAACAAGGCTGGGCAGAGTGTGATGAGGCAGGACGGGTAGAGACACAAGAGGCGAGATGGCGTGGGACGAGATAGTACGGAGTGGACCGGGACAGGGGACGGGCTGAGCGGGTCGGGGCGAGACGGGACGGGGCGGGGCGGGACGGGACGGAATTGGACGGCACTGGGTGGGACGGGCCGAGGGACGGGGCGGAACAAGGCTGGGCAGAGTGTGATGAGGCAGGACGGGTAGAGACACAAGAGGCGAGATGGCGTGGGACGAGATAGTACGGAGTGGACCGGGACAGGGACGGGCTGAGCGGGACGGGGCGAGACGGGACGGGGCGGGGCGGGACGGGACGGAATTGGACGGCACTGGGTGGGACGGGCCGAGGGACGGGGCGGAACAAGGCTGGGCAGAGTGTGATGAGGCAGGACGGGTAGAGACACAAGAGGCGAGATGGCGTGGGACGAGATAGTACGGAGTGGACCGGGACAGGGACGGGCTGAGCGGGTCGGGGCGAGACGGGACGGGGCGGGGCGGGACGGGACGGAATTGGACGGCACTGGGTGGGACGGGCCGAGGGACGGGGCGGAACAAGGCTGGGCAGAGTGTGATGAGGCAGGACGGGTAGAGACACAAGAGGCGAGATGGCGTGGGACGAGATAGTACGGAGTGGACCGGGACAGGGACGGGCTGAGCGGGTCGGGGGCGAGACGGGACGGGGCGGGGCGGGACGGGACGGAATTGGACGGCACTGGGTGGGACGGGCCGAGGGACGGGGCGGAACAAGGCTGGGCAGAGTGTGATGAGGCAGGACGGGTAGAGACACAAGAGGCGAGATGGCGTGGGACGAGATAGTACGGAGTGGACCGGGACGGGGCCGGGCTGAGCGGGTCGGGGCGAGACGGGACGGGGCGGGGCGGGACGGGACGGAATTGGACGGCACTGGGTGGGACGGGCCGAGGGACGGGGCGGAACAAGGCTGGGCAGAGTGTGATGAGGCAGGACGGGTAGAGACACAAGAGGCGAGATGGCGTGGGACGAGATAGTACGGAGTGGACCGGGACGGGGCCGGGCTGAGCGGGTCGGGGCGAGACGGGACGGGGCGGGGCGGGACGGGACGGAATTGGACGGCACTGGGTGGGACGGGCCGAGGGACGGGGCGGAACAAGGCTGGGCAGAGTGTGATGAGGCAGGACGGGTAGAGACACAAGAGGCGAGATGGCGTGGGACGAGATAGTACGGAGTGGACCGGGACAGGGACGGGCTGAGCGGGTCGGGGCGAGACGGGACGGGGCGGGGCGGGACGGGACGGAATTGGACGGCACTGGGTGGGACGGGCCGAGGGACGGGGCGGAACAAGGCTGGGCAGAGTGTGATGGGGCAGGACGGGGAGAGACACAAGAGGCGAGATGGCGTGGGACGAGATAGTACGGAGTGGACCGGGACAGGGACGGGCTGAGCGGGACGGGGCGAGACGGGACGGGGCGGGGCGGGACGGGACGGAATTGGACGGCACTGGGTGGGACGGGCCGAGGGACGGGGCGGAACAAGGCTGGGCAGAGTGTGATGGGGCAGGACGGGGAGAGACACAAGAGGCGAGATGGCGTGGGACGAGATAGTACGGAGTGGACCGGGACTGGGCCGGGCTGAGCGGGTCGGGCGAGACGTGGCGGGGCGGGACGGGACGGGGATGGGTGAGGAGGGACGGGGCGGAGTGTTAGGGGTGAAGTGGAAAGAGAAGGGAGGAGGAGGGTTGGAGCGGGACGGAGTGGGATGAGGGGGGTCGAGGCTTGACGAGGAGGTTTAAGTCGGATCGAGGCTGGACGGGGAAATTTGAGGTGGGACAAGGCGCGACGAGGCGGTATGAGGCGGTATGAGGCGGGATGAGGCGGGACGAGGCAATGAGGCGACACGAGGCGGGGCGACGCAAAATGGGGTCAGGCGGGGCTGGGGGAGGCCCAGAGTGAATCCCAATTAATGGTCAAAGTGATACCGGGAGTATTTTCAACAGCAGAGACTACTGTACAGAATCTGATGCCAGTAGAGTACAGTTTCGCACGCTGAACTCGTGCTCATCCACCGTCCACCATAGATCCACCGTCCTATAAAAATCTACAAATAATTACCATTTCGCAGTCCTTTCATGAAGTCCTCCCTACCAATAGCCGTCACAGAGGGAGAGAGGCTCTTTAACTCAATTTTGGGAATCTTGTAAATGGTTCAACATAAAATTCATTTTACTTATTAATTGTATCATTAAAGTTATAATTTAGTTTTACTTGTAGTATGCATCATTTATTTACTAGTAAAATATGTGTATGTAAGTAAAGGAGATTAATGGAAATGGGGGGGAGGCTGAAATGTACTGGGCTCCACCTCTTGTTTTAGCTGCATATGCCTGTGACGTCACCGATTACCTGCCCCTAACAGAAATGTGTATTTTCCCAATTCTAACCCTAATTCTTGATTAGGTACTGACTGTAAAGCGATTTCGAAAGTGTGACAGAGCTTTCCAAAATATGGTTTAATGTTCAGTAACGATTAATGCTTCAATAGCCTATGGAAAACGCAGGCTGTATCAAAATTCATTTCGTCACAAATCATCGAATTGACAAAAATTGACAATCATCAGGGAATTTAAATTGACCATTTAAATCCCCTCTGTATTTTAATTACCCACCATGCGTACCTTGTCTCTACATTTAGTGCCACGATTCGTCAAATTCATTCATTATTCAAAGCCCCTAATCACCTCCCTTCCTCCAACCAATCTATTTAGCATCGCCGCGCCGTTTTTTCACTACCCACTTCTGGAGAAGTTCTACTCGGTATCACCACAAAACCACTAAACACTGAGGACCATGAATGGCAGACGGATGTTCTAAGAAGTAAGCCATTCTTCTTGCAAATAAAAGGCTGAGGTTCTTAAGTGCATTTAGCACTCCAGAGTTTAAATGCGAGGTTGTTGAACAATTTTTAGATTTCCTCGCAAGTTGTAAAAGATTACCTTCTTCGAATTCGGAAACAAATGCGAAAAAACCTGCGACGACCAGTTATTTACGTCACGCGTACAATTACCACATAATGGCTATTCACTATCGTGAAAGGTGACGATAATAGAGCTCCAAGGCATACTAAGTGTAACAAATACATACTATTGTTGCAAGCTGATAGTGAAGAGTTCCAAGAAGGTAATCAAACCAATGATGGAAAAGCACAAAATGTGTTTTCCCTTACTGTGCACACGAATAATTTACAAATAAATCACGCTTCCTTATTTCAATTACGCATTTTTGAAACGTTACTTTAACACTATCTAATGGTAATTTTTAACGACTCCCCAGTACCTGTCCGCAGAGGTAAATTCAAACGAACTTTATTACTATCAGTTAATCTAAATGTGAGTGGCGAATTGTTTTATGAAACATTTGCATACACAATAACGCAAGCCCACTAACTACAGACACAAAAGCTATTTTCCCGCACACAATATTTTAAAGCACTACCATTCAAAGATTCTCCACGTTTCGTAGCACCTTTCCAACGAACGTAACGTTTTCTGCGACCTCCCCCCCGTCCGTCTCGCTCCGGACAAGTCCCACTTATCTAAACCATCCCAGATGGCGCCGCGCGGGCCAAGATCACCTCCTCCCACAGCGCCCGCACCGGAAAATGATTTCCGGCGCGCGAATCGCGTTTCACCGCGCGCCCGCCCGTCCGCCTCCCCCCCCGCGCCGCCCCGAGCGGGCGGTCGGGGGCGGGCGGGCGGGGCCGGGCGGGCGAGGGCGGGAGGGCGAGAGCGGGCGGGGGTGGGCGGGGCGGGCGGGCGAGGGCGGGCGAGCGGGCGGGGGCGGGCGAGCGAGGGCGGGCGGGTGAGGGCGGGTGGGTGAGAGCGGGCAGGGGTGGGGGCGAGGGCGAGGGCGGGCGGACGGGCGGGCGGGCGGGCGGGCGGGCGGGCGGGCGGGCGGGCGGGCGGGCGGGCGGGCGGGCGGGCGGGCGGGCGGGCAGGCAGGCAGGCAGGCAGGCGAGGGCGGGCAGGCGGGCAGGCGAGGGCGGGCAGGCGAGGGCGGGCAGGCGAGGGCGGGCAGGCGAGGGCGGGCAGGCGAGGGCGGGAAGGCGAGGGCGGGCGGCGGGCGGGCGGGCGGGCGGGCGGGGCGGGCGGGCGGGCGGGCGGGCGGGCGGGCGCGCGCGCAGCGGGGAAGCAATTCGGGCGGCCATCGCTTTCCCGCGCCCAGATGCGAATGATAGGCCGCCACGGGGCTGCGCTCCGCGAGGAATGTGGCAATCTCCAGGGCGCTGGCGCAGGAGGTCGGGCGGCGCGCGCGTTTCCTCTCCTTCCGCCCGCGTGCGTTCCACCTCGGTCGGAGCGGGGTGGGGTGCGGAGGGGTGGGTGGACGGAACGACGCAGGAACGGGTGAGATGTGCGATGTGTGTGGGGCGCGGTGAGGCGTCGAGGGGCGACGCGAGGGGCGTTAGGCAGGGAAGGTGGGGCGGGAAGGGGTGGGACGGCGCGGGGCGAGACGGCGCGGTGCGGCGTTGAGCGGAGCGGAGCAGGGAGGGGCATGGTGGGTGAATCGGGGCGGGGCGGCGCAGAACGGGACGGTCGGCGCGGGGCGGCGTTGGGTGGCAGAAGCGTGGGGTCGCGGGGCGGCATTGGGTGGCAGGGGCGGGGTGGCGCGGGGCAGCGTTGGGTGGCAGGGGCGGGGTGGCGCGGGGCAGCGTTGGGTGGCAGGGGCGGGGTGGCGCGGAGCGGCGTTGGGTGGCAGGGGCGGGGTGGCGCGGGGCGGCGTTGGGTGATGCGGGGCGGGGCGGGCGGGTCGCCGTGGGGCGGGGCGGCGTGGCGCGGGACGGGTGTCATAGAACGAGCGGCGTGGGGCGGCGCATGGGCTGATCGAGAAAGTTTCCCTCGCGGGCGGCCAGCGCAAGCGACCGTACGCGAACTACGCAAATCGCGAACATTCCGCCGAGTGGCTCCTCTCCTCTGTCGGTTCCGGCGCCACCTGCGGCGCTTGTTAAGGCGGGCGCCGAGCCACCAGCCAGGCAGAGGGCGCGTCGCAAGCGCACGGACGTTCTCCTGCAAGCGCTTCGACCATCAAAAGCTTCTGCAGACTGTTAAACATGAAATATTGTATCGAAAGTTTCACTATGATTTTCGAAGGTTTCAATTTACTGTCAACGTTTATTTAACGGCGAGTGACTTTTATGTCACTTAAAGCGAAATTAGACCCCGCGGTTTCTAGTCGTTCGCCCAACCAGGTATCCCTGATGTTTCGAATTGGCTTAACTTTCGTGACTACACGTAGTTTACAAATTCGGCTAGCGACGTCCGTTTCACGATCGTGGCCTTTCAGTAGAACTACACCAGTATTCGCCTGGATGTTCGAGGGAAACCACGAAAACCCCGGTTAGGATGGCCGGCATGGGGATTGAACCCGAATGCGAAGTCAGTGCGCTACGCCCTAAGCCACCTCTCTCAGTCCCCCCTTATCTACTTGAATTAAATCATTTCTCCTATCATTTATAGGTCTTCGCTTGTCTTTCGTTTATATTTCATGAGCTGTAAATATTCGATGTTTCACTATTTCCTTTCTTACCATCACTCTCGTCCCCCACAAAGGCGGATCATTTCCCTCTTTCTTGCTTCCTTCCCTGCTTGCTTGGCGGGCGCGCATTTGATGTAAGCGGTGCGAGGGGAGGAGGGGGCGCGCGGGGCGCGTCGTGGAAAAACCGCAAGCCACAGAGGCGCGCGCTCCAACAGGGTGACGCACGGAGGCCGCCCCGAACCCGCGCCTCCTCGCACGCGGCGTCCGGCGAGCAGCGAGCGCATGCTCGTCCCATCACGAGGAGCCGATGTTCTCGCCCCCCGCCCTCCGAAAACATAACTTCTTCGTTACCAGGTTCCGGCAATACGGGTTTTAGTGCCGAAAATTTGCCTTTTTCAGGCGCAGGATTACAATACAGTAATCCCTCAACATTCGCGAGAGTTAGGTTCCCAAAAAAACCTCGCGAATGTTAAATTTGCGAATGTTAAGTCTATCTTTTAATGAAGAAAGTTGGGTAAGGTTCTTGGATATCGAAAAACTCTTTAAAAAAGGAAGAAAAATCTGACAAACAATTACAGTTCAACTAATGAAGCGCTACTACAAACAGAAATCACAATTAACATTCCAAAGTGAAGAAATAAAACAATGCTTGAAACTTATTTCGAAGTTGAAAAGGATTGGATATAGGATTTGCTAATTTTTTTGTTTCATCACCTTTCTTACTGCTCTAATATCCAATAATGAAAGAGTTCTTGCTTCTATTCTCTCTTAAATTTGGAAGTTATTTCCATGTTTGGATCACATTCGAACGCCAGAACTTGTTGATTTTAGAACGCCATCAACAGTTTCGAATTGAAGTTGTTCCGGAACGCAGTTTTGCTTCCGTTACTTCATCATTACCGTAGATGAGGTTTTCTTCACTGATGATTTCCCGAAGCTCCTCTACAACGATCTCATTGTAATGAGAGTTGCACAGATCCTGAATGGCTTTTCTGTTCATTTGACAAAAACCCTTACCTCCAATTCGGCGCAACTGAATTATTTTACAATTGTGTTATTCTATGAATGTGAATTGACATTTCATCTGTGTAATTTTTGAAGAAAGTTGTACTGCGAGCTCCGAGGTCTGCAGAGTTCGTTTCCCTAGATGATGATTATAAAAGAAATGAAATGTGATCGCTTTCAAAGAAAATGTACGACCAAAAGACCCACTCGCGACTGTCGAAGTCGCAAATGTTAAAACCGGAAGCATTTTCCTAATCGCGAATGTTAGAACTCGCGAATAGCGAATCAAGGGATTACTGTACTTTCTTTTCGCCCTTAAGGACGAGAGGTTTAAAAAAATCGCTGCGGGTAAGTCGAACACCGAAAGTTTGGCGCTCGGCAAATAGCAAGCAAGCAACCAATCTCCACTACTTGTGGTTTAATCTCATCCAAATAATAATTCATGAAGTGGTAATTAGATGTTAATGGTGATGACGCAGTGAATGACGTAACAACAGTAGAATGAGAAATGGCAATAGGCATGAGGACATGCTTGCAAGTTGTGATGTACACTCATGATAGCAAGAAATGTGTTTATTACCATGTACATGTATTTATCTACAAGAAATTTCTGTATGTATCTTTTTACCTCAAAGCGACCATTACAATGGAAAATAATGCAAAAAGGAATTGATTGAGGAGATTGCCAAAGAAAATCCCACCTCTATTTGAAACCTGTCGCCATGTATGCAAATTTTGAGAGCTTTCCCACAGTGCAATTAAGTTTTAGATTTTTATTATCTTATGAGGAGTTTCTTTCGAGGAAGTTGAAAATGTGACGCAGACACACACTTCACAATTTCAGACACATTCAAAACAAAAACGATATCATTCCGGGTCGCTTGTGCCTGTGAATAACGGGGAAATTTATACCAAGAAATGTTCTCAAGTATTCCTGCATCTGTTCTTCATCCTTCATAACGAAGGCAAAGAATCATAAGTGGATGCAAAACACTGCACTTTAAACTTAGTTGGAAGTTCACTGGTAGGAACACGTCATCTACTAGATCATGCCAACTCGGGACCATGCGTCACTAGAAAGCAGGGCGTTCGTGGTCAGAGCATTCACGGGGCGTGTGGTGCAGTGGTTAGTGCGCTCGCTTAATTGCACTCTTCCGCCTTTCGACACTAGAGGTTCTGTCAAAGACGCTCTATGATGCATTGGATTTACACCATTGATTCCCAAAGTGGGAGCCGCGCCCGCCAAGGAAGGCGTACAGACACGTCAAGAGGGACGCGGGACCGATCGAGCCAAGGTCCAAGGTATACCCGAACATTCCCCACCATTTGGCGCGCTAGGAAAGTTATTAATTTTGTGAGAGTTGCTTTGTTGCATTGTGTGACTTGTGACATAAGATATCGTTCGAGATGAGAACAGCAAAAACACGAAATCAAAAACAATAAAACGCAAGTACAACAATGATTATATTAAGTATGGATTTATTTGCATGCTTAAGGATGGCGTCAAATATCCTTAGTGTGTTATTTACTATAAACAATTGAGAATTTGCGCCAGAAAGTGTTTTCAGCAGTTGTTGCAATTAAAACAAAGTACTGGGGCACACTTCACATTGCTAATGATTTACGTTGTGCACTTTCTGACACTCAACCAAATGCAGGGAATCTGGTAAAAAAGTGCAACTTTATCCTTCTCACTTATTTTTCGTGTCCCTTGTTAAATTTTAATTTTATCACGTGATATAAAAATAATTAGGCATAAATCGTATTGCATTTTCTTGACCTAATCTACAAAACTGTACATTTCAGCGAATGTTAAAAATTAATAAATTATAAAATTGTCAAGAAAAAATAAATGTATTGGTACTCAATGTAACACTTAATTTATTCATTACCACATAAAAATTTGCAAGATGGCGTGGGGAGTTTTGCCATTGACAGATGGGGACGCGGTAAAAAAAAAGTTTGCGAACCCCTTGTGTAGACACAGCAGTTCGTCCTCAGGTTTTAATGAGACACTTGCCTTCAGCTCCCATTTTAATTCGCTGTATCTCCCTGTTCTCTATTCAATACTTACCCTGTCACTAGCATCAACCAATACGGTGCGCTTCAAACACATTTCTCCACTCATTGAACAGCCAGAAAAAAAATATATTTTCCACCCTACGAGGTTAAATTTTTCGCAAAATGTATAGTTAAAGTCCAATTTCAACCACAAGTATTCTTTCTGTTCAAAATAAATTATTCACATGGTTAAACTAGACGTGCAGATGAGAAAGTGTGATGTTTACGGCAATTCAAGATGTAGGTACATTTTTTAAAGCACCCTCTTTATAACACTTCTTTATTACTATTATTATTATTATTATTATTATTATTATTATTATTATTATTATTATTATTATTATTATTTTCCCGTATACGTACGTATACACGGAGTGAGATACGTAATATAGGGAAAGTTATGTAATGCTGCGCGAAAAAATGGCCAATTTTCGGCGGAAAAAAATTAATTGCCGGGCCGTGAAAAGGAAAAAGTGGATAAAACCAGCTGCTAAATTAAGAAACAAAATCCCCTAACACGTGCTGTAGCCAGAAACCCTGTTTTCTGGGTCCTTGAAACCGAAAAACCAATTGAAAGGAAAACGTCCGTCTGTCTGTCCGTCCATCTGTCCGTCTGTGAACACTGCTAGCGCCTAAACCATACGTACGATTTCTTCCAAAATGGATATTCCCGGGTCGATCTGCTTCTAGTCAAAGCTTTGAGACTTTGAAAAAGATTCTTCAAAATTTGGGGGTACTTTATATAAAGCCCCCCGAGGATTTTCATTTTTTCTCGAAAACGACTCCCAATTTTTTCTTTAAATTTCTTGTATGAATACAGTAAAATACACTTATTAACATGGCGTAGGCCCGATTTTCACGAATAACTCTGAATATTCGAAAATTGTGTAAGTTTGAATTGTTTTCGGCGTCTTTCTCCAACTACAAAATTGAAGATAGAGATTTTTTCTTCAAATAAAATTTGTTCTGTATTTTGAGTTCTTTCATAAAGGTCATCTACATTTTTTTGAAAATTTATAATTTATCGCGCAATAATGCGTGCAATATATGCAATTTAAAAAAATTACAAAAACAAGGTTTTCTCAAAAACGGCTCCAAATTTTTTCTTTAAACGTTTGGTAGGGATAGTGGTAAATGTTCTCTATCAGATGATATAAAAGCCATATTGCTCTATAGGTTGTTTTTTTCAAAAATTACAAAAACGTAATTTTTTTCGCATGTTTCTCACGTCGCTAATATTTACATTGTCGGCGATTTGTTCACATTATTATATTTATGAGTATATATGCTTTAAATAATGTTAAGTAAAGTTTCACGAAAACACAACCGTTTTCTGTGAAAAGTAGCTCAAATTTCGGCATTTTCAGAAACGCTCAAACGCCATTTTCTCAAATATGGCTGAAAATGTTTTCTTGAAACTTTTGTAACGGATAGTGCTAATTACACTCTTTAGTATAGCGGAAAGTTGATTTTGAGTTTGTTTTTTTTTTCAAAAATTACATAATTGTAATTTTTTTTAAAGATCTCTCACATTGTTAATATGAACATTACCAGGAATTTGTAAATATTATTATATTTGTGAGTGTAAGTGCTTCAATAACTTCAAATAAAGTATTTTGAAAACTCAAAAATTTTCTGTGAAAATGAGCTTCAAATTTCGCATTTTTAGTAGCGCTAAAACGCCATTTTCTCTTAAACGGCACAGAATTTTTAGAAGAAAATTGCCGTTTATGACTAGATTTTTGTGTTCTTTAATATTCTAAAATTAAAGTTTCCGTTCTACCAATAGGAAACCGAAAAATTAAGAAAATGACAAAAAAATGTACTTTTGGCGGTGATAGATGACAGCTGGCAAGAAAGAATTTGTGGTAATTCCGAATAGCTAGCGAAGACCCAAGGAAATAGAAAAATAATATGGGAAAGTCTGTGCCATTCTGTAGCACCACTAGTTATTATTATTATTATTATTATTATTATTATTATTATTATTATTATTACGATTTTTATGTTGAAATTTAAAGTTGTTTTAATACCATATGCTTCACAGTCATAATCCCAGTCATATTCTCGATATCGCCAAGAAGAAAGTTAATCGAGTCCGCTTGAATTCATTTAGTTATCAAGCAATAAAACCCAACCAACAACATAATATTTGCTTTCCAATGTAGTCCAGTGATCGCTGCGAGCAAAAACGTTTTCGGGAAAGAAGAGCCAAGCCACCGCCCCCGTCCCCGGCCCTCAGCTGGGCGATTCCGCCCCCGCGCAGCCCCGCGCCGGAGGAAGCGCTTGTAGCGAATCCCCGCCCCGCCCCGCGCCGTGTTACAGCAACATTTAGGGCGGCGGAATCCCGCGGGGCGCTGCGACGGAGATAGAGCGCGGCGCGGAAATCGTAAAGCAGCCACGAGTCGTTGCCGCCGCCACCGCCTCAACCGCCACCGCCACCCGCACATGATTGATTGATTGATTTTTAGTGATTTTGGGCGCGTCAACTAAGGAGATCATTAGACTCCCGTAAGTACAGCGCATGTAGTTTCCTTGGGTGGCGGTGGTCTTCCTTCGCTGGATGGCGAGATCTGGCGCCGACCTACCGTCGCCTAGCGCGGGTTTACCCAACCAAGTACCTCCTACCAGCGTGGCACTGTCCCAGCCGGGACAAGCTCTAAGCCCCCGACCAGTCTCCCGGCATGTCTGATAGTGCAGTGTGTGTTAATGTGTATATGTAAGGTGTGAGGGTAGGACAAGGGTGAGGACGGAAAGATCGTGCGCGGTTCGTGGCCCGGTTGTACTGCTCCGGCAGTCGCCAGGTGTTGATCGGAGAAACCAAAGAAAACTGTCGATCAAAGCAGCCGGCCGCTAGAATTCTCCTCCACGCAGAGACTGAATTCGACATAGCTGACAAACTAGTGTCTAAAATCCTGTCGTCGTCAGGACTCGAACCTAGGACCTCCCGGTCAGAGGCACTGCAGTGAAATCAGTTGATGCACTGAGCCACCGCCACCGCCACCGCCTCCGCCCACGGCCACTGTCACCACAAATGTCACCGCCTCCGCTACTGCCACCGCTAGTCCCCGCCACCGTCACCGTAACCACTGCCACCACCGCTGGGCCGGGTGAGGCCGCGCCGCGCCGCGCCGCGCCCAATCTGACAGACGCGGCCACTCGATCACCCCCACGGCAACTGCGGGGAAGGAAAGACAAAATCCCTCCGGGCGGGGGGCGCGCAGGCCCCGGAGGGAGGCGAGCGGTCGGTGGCGGGCGGAAGAAAAATTGGGAACATCGTGTTAAAGGAACACCAAACGACGGAGGAGCAGTAATTGAAGAGAACGAAAATGGGGATGGAACTAAGTAAATGGAAGAATGTTTTTGACAGAAAAAAAAACAGTGATCAATAGCGCAAATAATGAAGACAGGAAATGGAGTGAAAATGGAAGAAACATTTTTAGAAAAAATCATACACACAAGAAAAGGAGATAGAGAGAGAAGTAAGAGTAAGCGAAAGAGGAGGGATAGAAAATAGGCAAATGTGACAACACCAGATGAATTATGAATAAAACAACCTATTTAACACGAAAACAAGAGACATAAAGTTTGAAAATAAAGGGGCAAATATCACGTACGAAAAGAGCCAGAGGCCAATGAGTGACTGACAGGAAGAGAGCGTACCCAAAGAAGTAAACGACGAGCGCAAGGCCCGCGAAGACAGCAGAGAGCCCCGGGGCGGGACGAGCAAAATGGCAAGCGGGGCAGCGAGGCGCGAGCATTCGGCGAAAGGCGTAGAAAGAAAGGAAAACAACAAAAGGAGGATTCGATTACCGCTCTATAAACGTCCGGGCCGCGCGGCGAAGTCGGCAGCTCGCGTCACCGCCGCCCACCACGGAGCGCGCGCGGGCGGACGAGCGGGCGGGCGGAATGGCGGCGGGTGCGGTGGAGGTGGCGGCGGCGGCGGCGGCAGTAGTGGCGGTGGAGATGGTGGTGGCGGTGGAAGTGGTGGAGACGGTGGAATGGGCGGTGGAGGTGGCGGCGGCGGCGCTGGTGGTGGTGGTGGTGGTGGTGGTGGTGGTGGTGGTGGTGGTGGTGGTGGTGGTGGTGGTGGCGGCGGTGGCGGTGGCGGTGGCGGTGGCGGTGGCGGTGGCGGTGTTGGTGGCGGTGATAGTAGAGATAGCGGTGGCTGTGAAGTTGGTGGCGGCTGCGGCGGCAGTGGCGGTGGCGAAGCCGGAGGCAGCGGTGATGGCGGTGGCGAATGCGGCGGAGGTGGCGGAGGCGGAGATGGCAGCGGCGGCGTGGACGGGGGTGGGGGTGGAAGAGGAGGCCGTGGAGGAGAGGTTGCGAGTTCCGGACGCGCCGGCGCTCGCTCGCACGCGCTCGCTCTTCGTCTATTTCGGACGCCGCCCTCGGATCTCCCTCCTCCGCCCGCCCGCCCGCCCGCGCGCCCGCCCAGCCGGCAGACGCCTCGCAGACGGCGCCGGCGCGGGCGGTGGAGGGGGCCGGGGCCGGGGGCGGCGGGCCGGGAATCCCGATGCGGCCTCATAAAGAGGCCGCCACGCAGCGCTGGCCGCGCCGCTGATGAGGGCGCCCCCACGTGTGATCCGCGAACGGGCGCGACGCGCCGCTCCCAACAGGGCGGGCGTTGCCTTTGACGCTTTGCGCACGTGTGCGGCAGTGCCCGTCTCTTTGCGACATTGGCTCCGGTGTTTTTTCAAGCATCAGTACCGACAGAACCGTCTGCATACTATCCCCACTATCTTTGGATATCCGCGTTAAAGGATAATTTGAAATTCTTCAAAGGACTCCACGCATCAAATATTTTCATTTTGAAAAAGTATCTCTTACTTTTTCGTCGTGATCACAGATTAGGCTTTCCCTCATTATGATAATGGGACTGAACTAAACTTCGATTCGCAGCATTAATGCATGCGATCATTAATGCATTGCTTTTGTACCACTGCCTAAAATGTGTATCAATTTGAAAATATTTTATGAACTTATGTTTTATGAATTTGAAATGACATTTAAATTACTTTTAATTATAAAGGAAGAAATGTAATTCGTAAGCCAATGGGTGCCGAAACAGAGCACATGACTAAACCCTGTCCGGAAGAAGAATAATTATAAATAGAATAAAACCAATATGAAATTTAAAACGAAAACTCACTAACCACATAAACATACATATGTGGACATGCGTGCATTGTTCTTCGATGAAATTACTTTGACAATTGTGTTCTAATAAATAAGGAGAAACACTTGAAGTGTTTCGAAGTGAAGTGTAACGACTTTGGAATGTAAATGTATCATCGGCCCTCACATGTTTTTTTTAATTTACTTTTCAACGCTATTATGTTCTCTTTGATATAAGCCAATATTAGAACCTTCGTGTCGAATGCAGTTTGATGTTGCGTGTGTTTCTGTAACCACAATTGAATGCACGTAGTATTCGATAGAACAGTACGCATTTATATAAAAAAAAGCTTCCCAGAGACTGGACGTTAATTTTGTATTACATTCCGAAAATGCGAACGCATAGAGAGAATCCCGTGACGAAACCATCCCGGTGAGCTCCACTTGCAAATGTCAGCACTCGCGAAGAGTTCGTGAGCAGGAAATAGCGCGTAGGCAGTTTGCATCTGCAACCACGGCCAAGTCCACAGCAGGAAGGATCCAGTGAAAGACACGTACTACTTTTCTAGCACCAGCATAAAAAGAACCAAAGAAATGGAAGGAATGGAGAACAATTCGGTACATTTGAATTGTCTAAACTTCGGACTGGAAGTATCTGAGGAAATTATGAACCGGAAAGTGAACTCTTTTCGCCGAAAATGCGTGTTTTCTTTAATTTTACGAAAATGTAGAAAAAATAGTTTTGTACGAAACTTACATGAAGATGTCTGAATATAAGGAATTTGTTATAGTCAAGCGAGAAGTCACACAGAAATTATTGAAATTTTTTTTTCGATTGCTTATAAATTCCGGGAGCGCTAACTGATAAGGTCATTAGTCCCGTAAGTGTAGTGTGCCAGAGGTGACGCTGATCTTCTCCAGCTGGTTAGTGAGTTCCGGCGCCGACTCACCGTCGGCTTACGGCGCTTTTCCCCAACCAGGTATCTCCTACCAGCGGAGAACCGCCCCAGCCGGGACAAGCTCTAAACTCCCGATAAGTGTGGCAGTACAGTGTATGCAAGTGTACGAGTGTACGTAAGGAGTAAGGATAGAACAATGAAGAGGAAGGAAATATCGCGCGCTGTGAACTGTTTGTCGGGTTACTTCAGCATTCACCTGGAGATGATCGAAGAAACAAGGGGAAGCTTCGAATCAGATCAGTCGGCCGGTAAAATTCTCCCCCAAACAGCAACTGAATTCGACCCAAATATTTAACTATCTAGTGTAGAAAATCAAGCCATCAACGGGACTCCAACCATAGGACCTCCCAGTTTGAGGCACTGCAGTCACATCAATTGATCCCTTGAGCAATACAAGAGGGTCATTTCCCTTCTAAAAGTAACCAATAAACACTACGGTGCATAACGCAAAACTACTCAAATGTACATCCATGGCATGTGTGAATCGGCGCGTTTTGCCCAAAAGATGTCGCATTTCCACAACCGCCACTTGGTATGCAAGAGCCCACTCTCGTACTTCGATTGAGCAGCGGCAGTCGGTCCGCATCCCGTCGCACACAACCGGCCCTTTCCAACGCTGTTCGACGCCGAATCCAGTTCCACCGCGACTGCTGCGGGAACACCCAGTCCGATCGGTTTTTTCCCCGTCTCACATGTCACAGCAAATGGGTCGCGAATTACTCTTTCATGGCGGCCAGAATTAATTATTACGGAGAAACAATAAAAACCCGTGTACCCTTCACATATCACGCAAGATTCGTATATGTACTTGCCTCAAAAGTTAACATTTTCTCTTTTTTGCAGCTGGCGCGCGGTCCACGCAACATTTACAGTCAAACGTGCGCGCGCGCGCACGCCTTCACGTCTTTTTGCAGCCATGAAGGCGACGTGGCTAAGAGCTCCAAGCAACCGCGATTAGCGATGCGACATCAATGTCGATGTTTGCAAAACATCGGTGATTTAATAAAATATTTTATTTTGTATTCCAGCATTATAAATGACCTTTTTCGTTACAAGATACCGTTCATAAAAGGGCCACAGATTATGACGTGTTTGCCGTTATGGCACGAATAATTGTACCATCACGCATTCAGCCAATCACAGCGAGAGAATCGAGGAGAGATAGAGGTAAACAGATGCCAAATACCGCCGGCTTTAGCACAGATGTCAAATACCGTGACGCCACAATAGAGTTGTTTACCAAAACTACGTTTGACTATCTTATAAATTCACAATGCTGTTGTACAAAAATAACGTATGCAAATCGTTTACAATGTTGCTTTATTACATTCGTACAAACTTGTAAACTCGCTCCCAACGTCCCTCGTTTTCAAAACATTTACTCATGCAACGTATGTATGTACTTGGCGCGACAGCCCGTGAATGGGTTCAGACCTACAGGCGACGTCCCTGCCTCGCAGTCATGGGTTTAAGGGGGTACGTGTGGTTAGCACGTAGGGTCCCTATGCCGTATTCCGGTTTCCGAAGTGAATTTTCTCATCGTCGCACAGCAACATATACTGGGACATTGCAAGGAAAATGCACAATGTAGTCTTGCCTCGACCGGAAATCGAACCCGGGGCCGCGTAGGAGAAAACGAGCACGCTGACGAAGAGTTAGCCGCGAGGTTAAACTCATGCAATAATGCTAAACTTATAAACTAATTGCATACACTTCTACTTTAAATACATCACACATCAGATTTTATAAAATCACAATTAAAATTAAATTAATGTCAGTTAAATTTCAAATAAAACTAATAAACGCGACCACCTTCAACTGATCCTCCCCTGCGTGAAATTTAATATTTATTAATGAAGTTTAAAAACATCGATGGTTTTGGGGCGATGTTAAATTAACATCGATGTTTGTTGGCGATGTCGCAATCCTAACCGCGACAGGAGATGCGAGGAAGAAAGCCCGGGAGCGACGTAGCACAGGACCTCATCCGCAGGATTGCGATTCTAAAAGTGATGACGTCAGGTTTCAGAAGTAATGTAAGATAACCATAATTTACACCGTGTGGTGCAAGGACATCCGCGGTTGTTGTTGGTTTTCATTTTGATTTTACTGTGCCCCACCCGCTTGTAGACTGTTCTTGTTTTCCTCGAATGTGTAGAAAACTATGTGGTAAAAGTCGATACACGAAACTTAATACAATTGATTTAGACTAGTTAGAATGTATGAATCTTCGAATCTTTGTGCTTATAGAGGTATAGTTTATTTCTATGAACCATGATATTTCCAGACGACAGATGTATGAAATGAACAGGAACATTACGTATTCAGTGAACAAAATTGTCATAATAGGAAATAATGAAGTCATATTTTAAACCTTCCGTTCATTATTCCTTCCAATTCTTTATCTGTATACGCAGTGAAAAAGTGCTTTTGAGCATAAATTATGTTAAGTAGCCAATGATAAGCAGTGCCAAGTTTAATGCATAGTTTGTAAGTGACCAAGTGACATGTTGACTTGAAACCGAGATGTTGCGATGTATTTTTCTATTGATCTTAAGTTCTGAAAACCTTAAATAGTTAAATCTACTAAATCAAATATGCATAGTTAAATCAAATCAGAGAACAACTGTTCGAAGAAAGTTGATCTATTGTTCACGCCTCAGTCAAACGTGATGACTCGAGTTAATAATCACGTATGAATCTTCCAATTATCAAAAAGTTAATTCCTCATACTAAAATGTAGATAACCCCTAAAACATACTCCTGATCACGAATTTTGAATAATTATGAATAAGAATTCATGATTGTGCCTTGTTTGTTCCGACGATTTCTCCACCGGTTTCGAAGTCAGAATTTTTGGATGTTAAACCACATATTTTGTCTTTTCCATTTTGCAAAAGCTATTATTACCTAAATTGGACCAATAAAAACTTTCTGGTTGCAATCTTGTTACCACTTTTATGTACAGATTTCACAAAGAGAACCGCGAAAATCCTGTTTATCTGTTTACAAGCAATGTTTTCATGAATAGGGATTGCATTTCAACAATCTAAACAAGAAACATACCGCAGATGGGATCTCTTTGATGTCAAATTCAGAGTAGCTACCGAAGGTAGCTTCTCTGATTGAATTGTTGACTCAGATACACACTATGGTATGGTGAAATACGCATATGAAAAAAAAAGAAAAACATTGCTTTCACGACAAGAGTCGCACAAGATAAATAAAGGCAGCTACACAAAGGACAAAACCACAGAAACATGAGGAGCAAATGGGCCTCTTGTCGGTACCATTTTCTATTAAGTCTGTCCGACGAAACACAATATGTTTCCAAATCAAAAATAGACAATGCAAAACAAAAACAAAAAAAAATCTCAGTCCATAAGATTTTCCATTAGTACAGACATTGCACGTTTTCTGATTTAATGCAACAATGTCTTCGAGTGGAGGAGAAAATTAAAAATTTGTTATAGTTCAACGAAAATGAGACATGCGACATTCCTTTAAGCATTCCTTGTTCTCTCCGTGATAAATATTTGGGCCCGTTTGTGAGAAAAAGTTTTTTTTTATAATTTTCATTAACTTCAAGCACAAACTACTCTTTTTTTCAAAACATTGTACATGACCTTATTTGAAGAGCTGATTTTTTGAAAGGGTTTGTTAAGATATAAAATATCATCAAATTTATAGCTTTTGAATGATACCTTTTTGCAATTTTCGAAAACAGAGGTCGCCGAAAATGGCACTAGCACCAATTTTTTTATATACATGAAAAATTTAAAGAATGGAACAATTTTTTTTGGCAAAAACGCTTAAAAATTGCCTTTAATTCGTGCAAAATTATGTGAAAACGACTCATATTTTCGAAAATTGTAATTGACGTTATTTCAAAAACTGTCGCTAGAGAATAAATTTCATTAAAGAAAAAATATCTTATCTTCAATATCATAGTTGTATGAAGAGTTCCAAAAAAAAGTTTGGACTTACAGAATTTTCGAATATTGAGACAAACATGAAACTTGCTCCATTCTTTTAAGTGTCTTTTATACTATCCGAGTAGAAAGTTTAATCCAAAAAATTGAAGCAATTTTTGATAAAATTATGAAAATATAAATTAAGTTTTATCCAAAGTACCCCTCAAAATTAAAATATACTTTGAAACTTGCAGGGCCTCGAGTTCCTTTAAATTAATTGGGGAATATGAATTTTGGACAAAATCGGCTGAACGGTTTCGGTGTTAGCATTGAGAGAGGTTTTGTTGTCAATCGATTTTTTGGTATAAAGGACCCATAAAACATAGATTCTAAGTATACAAGGTGTCAGAAGTAATTTACTGTTTAGGAACAAGATTTATCCACTTTTTCGTTACCAGGATCTGATAATAAGAGTTTTTCTTTCGAAAATTCACCGTTTTCGGGCGCACGATCACACTTTTCCTTACGAAGTCAGGGCGAGAAAGTACGAACGAAAAGGTGATAGATTGACTAGAGATTTTGGCAGAAGTCACGATCATCTTCGAAGCTATCTTATTGTCCAAGAGGCAATATCAACAGTTGAGACACCAGTAAGTAATATAGGAGATACTGGTAAGAGGTGATTGCCATAGTAAGTATTGTAATAGCAATGGAGATAGTAGATGTTAGAGTGTGATGGAAGAGGAGGTGGCAGTAGTGTTAGTAATGATGTTCCAGGAGTACCGCAAGAGCTGTAAGAGATTAGAACGAAACACATTGGATCCACAGAAGGAAGGGCGGGTACAATGATTAAGGCAGAGGCTGCAACAATGGCCTACAGTTGCTGCAATGATTACGCCAAAGACAAAAATGGAGGGTATGGTAAAAGGAGCGTGACATGGGCAACGGCGACGGGAAGAGACTAGATTTTTCCTGAAGGCTCCGAATCGACGTCATAAGTCCGTGAAGCTGCTCGACCACTTGGCACCTCGCGTTCCAACCATGCCTCCGCCTCCGCTACCTCTACCTGTTACTGCCAGAACCTGCCTTCTCACGGCAGCTCATTTGGTCGAACTCACTGAACATTCCGTTTCATCATGCTTAATTCTGAACTTTCGTGACTCTATTTAATCTTTCTACCGGGGAACTTATAGCTTATATAGCTTTCCACTCTTGAAAGTTCAGGTTTTTTTTTCATTTTCTTTTTAAAAGGCTGGAGAATTAATTTATGAAAGCAATCACTTATTGAACTTCACAATAGAATTCATGCATCAACTTTCAGATCATCGTAATAAAAGAGGTATTTACGATCAGTTTCACATTAACGTCAGGAAAAGATATTGTTTCTTATAAAATACTCGGAAGTAGATCGCGAAAATTCACCGGGTGTTTCTTTCCTTTTGCGAAGGAGATATTACAGAAGGAGAGTCCGCGCTCTCGAAGATCTACAGCACAATTACGTCCAAATCGGCGGACAAGATGGAGTGCAGCAATTTTCGCCGAAGCAGCTGATCCAGCGGTGGGAGGCGCGGCGGACCCGGGCGGTGCGGGAAGCGGGAGGCGCGCGACTTCGCGGCAAGTCCAACGTCGAAACGCGGGCGGGCCGGGTGGGACCGGTCCGGAATTCGAATTCACGACCCGCGCAAACCGCACAGCCCGTTTTACATTTTATAATATTTCTCTGGCGGTCGTTTACCACGACGTTACTAGCTGGCTTAATAGCCAACCTGGCGGCCCGAACGTGCTCCCGCGAGATACTACTTTGTCACATCCTCCGAAATATACATTCCCCCCCCCCCGGCTGACAGAAAAAAGGGAACGATGTTGTGAGAGTAAATACCATTAGTTAGTACTTACGCGGGATGGATGCATCTTAAAAATTACAACTGCTTAATGTAATTTATCGACAGCGTGTGGTCGTTCTGGGAGACGTAACTGGTATGTTGTAATATACAAGGGAAGGGATCAGTTTTTCTTGTTGGCGCCATGTATAGGTTCGTTCGAACATGTATCAGAGCTTGTTCAATCTTCACGGAATGTTACGTTAAAAACAAGCCATGCCACATTTCGTGGAAATAATTCCTCACTCGTCTCATTACAATCACTTCATCATACCTTTTTAATTCTTTACATTGCAGCATTTGACACGCTTAACAATTGCAATGGAAATACTGGTTATCGATTTTGGAAGCAAAGACAATCAAACAATGTGTCATATTTAGAATCAAAGTTAATACATTTCTTTACAGAAATATACCTATAACTTGTGAGCAAAATCATGGGAAGTTAAAAAGAAGTATTTTTTTACAATAAAAAATTGTGTTAATTTTAAATATTTACTTGCAAGGCAAAGGTGAACGATGAGAAAATATATCATAGAATTTGTTTTGCAAACATGAAGGCAGATGTAACGCCAATAAATGCACCTCAAGCAATCCAATTTACAGATTGTAATTCTGTTACACTGTCTCGAAAACATCACAGTGCCTTTAAAAATATTTCCATTTAATGTATTTTTAATAGAACAAATATTTCTTTTTTTGGTCTGTTTTCAGACGTTAACACAACTCTGACTCATTGTACATAAATTTTTAGAATGAAAACAAAAAGCGCCAAAATGGAGTAATACGTGCACTCTTGAAAGTACTAGCTACACAGCTAGGTCGAATTCGGCCGCTGGGTGGAGAATAACTACAGCGGTCGGCTGCTCTGATCGGTAGGTTTCCTTGGTGTCTCTGATCAACATCAGGCGAATGCTGGAACAGTACCCAAACAAACGGACAGGAACCGCGGGTGATCTTTCCCTCCTCTTCCTTATCCAAACTCCACCCCTTAGAATTTGTCCCGGCTGGAGCGGTGCCCCGCTGGAGGGAGATACGTGGTTGGGGAAAACCCCACAAGCCGACGTGTACGTCTGCGCCGGATCTCTCCAGACAGCAGGGGAGATACCACAGCCACTTTCCGCGATTAAACCATGCACTTCACATATTGGACTAATGCCCGGAAACCCTAATGAATGAATCAATCAATTTGCAAACTCTCGATTTCCCAAACTTTTCTTTGGATGCCAGGAAGAAATCGCAAATTCCCCGAGTTTTCCTCGAGTCTCAGACCATCGTCTACGAAAGCAGAGGGCGTCGAGTAACGTCCCGGACTAGAGTCCTTAGATGCAAAGAGTAGCGCAACCGCCGCCATTTAATATCCTCTCACCCGATAGCCCCATCAAGCAGAATGCAGAAGTTGAACAGAAGCGATAACAATTGGTGACGTTAAGGAGATGTTTAGGATTATTAATACCTATTTGGGATAGATTTGCTGTTCTCAACACACAGAATACCACACAGTTTCCAATTCTCCTGACAACTGGACATAAAATGGCGGGATGTGTGCAACAATGGAACGCGCTACTCTCTATATCTAGGAATGGCCGAATGCGCAAGCGCTATCGCGTTGCGTCGCGCGGAAGTCGGCCGCCTCCGCCACCTGCGCGTGCGGGGGCAGTCACGCGCGCGCCCAATAATCTAGTCGCAAGATGAGACGCAGGTCCGAGACGCGATGCAGAGTGACTTACGGTGAGTTTCTGCGAACCATTATGCTGATCGAACCCGCGCACGCTAGAGCGCAGGGCGACGTGTCGCCGTTGCTGCGCGTGGTGGCCCTGCGGAGCGCAGTGTCTTTGCGCGCAGTTTCCTGCGGAGGTTCACCGTGACTTTGTTGAAGATGGAATAAAAACTGTTTGGAGCCGTGCGTATTCGTAAATTTCTTCATGGCACAAATCATTATGAGGTGTTTAATGAAGATAATGAGATGCTTTATGAATCGTGGTTACTATAATTCATCAGTTTCAAGATGCTTGATTTACTACATTTTTTTACATAAAACTAGCTAATTATTCACTAATGTTTAAATTAATTATCAAGTGACCCTGATCGTTTCAAGAATTTTGCTGAAAGTCGAGAATAGGGAGCGATAGATATGCGAAAGATACGTGAAAATATACAAAATAAAATTTGGTAGGACACCTTCAAAAGGGCTGATTCGTGAAGAAATGTGATAATTTTATATTAAAGCATTAGCAAAAAATTTTTGCATTTTCATTCAAATCCGGATTTCATTAACAACTAAAATAAAACAAAATAAATACACTTACTTTTAAAACCCTTTTCCCCGGCTGCAATGGGCCTTGTGGCGTTGCAGCCCCCTCTGAAAATGTAATTTTTGATCAGGACATGCACTTCTTTGAACTGATCACGGTTTCATCAAAAATAATTCTGAAATTGTCACCATAAAAATCCTTAGAGATAATTCTCCATGTATTTCTCATTTCCTCATGTAATAGCTTCTTTCTCCTTTTTGCTCCAACAGAACGGCGTAACAGAATCGGACTCGCTTTCGGATTCCGATTCAGAACTCATCTACTATCATCGCGGAAATATTCAACATCTTCGTCAGCGCTCGTGCCAGACAGATCTGCGTAGTAAACTGGTGATCGCCGTTGTGCCTCACTCTGCCGTGAAGAATTCGGCGAGAGTCGCTGCGTCACGTCACGGACCTGCGTCTCATTTTGCGACTAGCCGAAGAGCCGCGGCGGCGCGCGCCGGAGATCCACCTCCCGCCGCCCACGCCCTGGGCGCGGAGGCGGTGAGGGTAGGTAGTTTTTGCGCGCCGTAGCGGGCAGTAATCGTCTACACATCAGCGATCTTCTGCGCATGCGCAAATGCACTAGTGGTGCAAAACGTGAACTGCGCATGCGTAGATTGATATTACTGTCGATTGCTTTAACGTTCGAGGGTGCGAAAACACCCTAATCACTCGCCCGGCGGCAGTGGCGTCGGGTCTGTCCGCAAGGGGACGACGGGAGGCGTGGTCAGCGAAGGACCCTTGCTGACTGGCGAAAGAATTGGGGTAGCCATGACTGCAGCAGACTCTGTGCTACGGCACTCCGAAAATCACTTCTGCACCAAGGAATCAACTGTCTTCAAAAGTTAATTGTACTTTTTTCTTAAATTAGAAAACAACCAATATTTTACGTAGATAACAGTTGCTAAATTTGTTTACGTTATTGTATTATTTTTTATAACTTCAATAACCCAAATCCCAACCCGAACTACTTTCTCGATTTGCAACTGCCGATGTATGAGAAGCATTTGCGATTCAAGAAAGCTTTTGATGCACTCAAATCTGAATCACTTGCTCCAGTATTTCAATATATCTTTTTTTATTACTATGCATTAATAAAGGAAATAATTATTTGGTAAAAAGTTAGATACGGCATTTTGAGAGCACGAATATTGATCTAGATGTTTCTCAGCATGATTCATCGGAATTACTCAGATTCCATTTCAATACTTATTAAGATATGTTACACAACGAATTAAACAAAACTAGTGGAAGAGGGCATATGGTTTTTTGACGATTAGAATAACAAAGGAAACGAAAAAATAAGAAACACATTCTCAATAATGCTTCAATCCGTCCTCATTATCGGACGTAAACTTAAATCACTAAATATCCTTCGTTTTTCAACCACCATTGAGTCTGACGGCACACAAAATTCTTTGGGTCGAAGCGATCAAGCAGGAAAGAAGATTGGAGAAAGCAACCCAAAGAAATAAAGCACGGAGGAACTAAAATGAAAGGAGCGATCAGGGCAGCCCCCGCAATAACGCTCACAAGGACGTTCAATAATTAACGAGAGAGAATTTAATGTGAGCGGCCGGAACAATGGGCGATCGTCTAAGCAAGGCGGCGAAGGCTCAAACGCTGCAAATTAAAAGGTCAAGAAGACAAGGAATGTGGGAAATAAAGAACGAGAGAATGGGATGAGCGAGAAGGATCCTCGGCCCAACCACCGACTGACGTCACAGGCGAGAGCGAGAGGTCGCGCCGAGGCGAGCAACGGGCTGAAGGAGCGGCGGGGCGGGGATCGAGGCGGGAAAGCGTGGTAGTCTCCTCACTAACGCCCCCAGACGCCACCGCCCCCGCTTCGCTCCCGCCCCCGTCGCCTCCGCAGCGCCGTCGCGGTTTCTTCCGGAGGACAATGCTTCCCAGAACCCAATCTTTTAACCAAACTCCGCCTTTATTAAGGAACTTCGCTAAGCGGCGGCGGCGGCGGGGGCGGGCGCCTCCTCCCACAGACAGCGGCCGCCGATCGCAGCGCCGGGGGGGGGGGACAGTGTGCGCAGGCGAGCCGCAGGGGCCTGGAGCAATAACGCACTCGTGGAGCTAGAACAGGAGGATTTTCCATGCTAGACTCTCAAAGAACTCTATGAGCGAAGGCAGCACGACGCAAAGCTTCCATATAGAGCAGGGCGAATATTCCCAAGAGATGGATTTTGGGGAAAGAAGTTCGGAATACACGTACCAGACGCTCTGATCGTGAACTGACAGCGCACGATAGCCTCTAATATTTTAAATAGAGATCGCGAGGAATTTAATCTTTCGATTCTATGATCCAGATGTGTTCTTTTTTCATGCCTTAGAGATTGTAATAAACCCAGACATTGAACTCGTCTCGAAGAAAAAGCATCTTGAATTCAAATCTTCTAATTTTGGGAAACGAGGATTATCTGTTCTCAGTGATGAAATATTGCTTTAACAGGTATCCTTTGAGAAGAGAATATATAATTTAAAAATCAGTTTTGGTATATTTAATTATAAAAATGCTAAAAGGCAAGAAGAAAATATGAAGAATTCTAACAAGAAAGATAAATTCATGCAAGTACTCCCGCAAAGTGAGTGCTAACCAAATATTTGTGGGCACGGCTGAAACAAAACATAGTTCTTACACATGAGCTTAAGAACGACGATCGGCCACAAAATATATTGTTTTATGGCATACTAGTAATTTGTGTAATATCTATAGGAAAATATAAATATTTCAAAAAAATCAACGAAACACATCGTATTTTTATTTATTTGAAATACGTGAAAATTGTGTTCGAATGAAGATTCGATTGAATGCTATTAAAATATTTTAAAAAGATGGCCAGATAACAACAACAATAATAATAATAATAATAATAATAATAATAAAAATAATACTGCCCTAACGTGTTGGTCATTGGTCAGCGTGCTCGCTTTTAATGACACGACCCCTGGTTCGCTTAAGACAAGATAAGTGCAAGATTATAGTGTGCGTTTTTCTTGCAATGTCCCAGTATATGTTGCTCTGTAACGTTGAGAAAATTCACTTCTTAGGTTTAAGACCGGAATACGGCGTGGGGATGCCTTCGTGCTAACCACACGTAACCCATGGCAGTGAGGCCGAGACGTTGCTGCTAGGCTATGGCCCGTACACGGGCCGACGAGCATATACAAACAAAATAATAATAATAATAATAATAATAATAATAATAATAATAATAATAATAATAATAATAATAATTATTATTATTATTAAAATAATAATAATAATAATGAATTTATTAATGGTGATGCTCAGGCTCAGCCCGTTCTTCCGTCTAATCAAAGATTCAGAAATTACTGTATGTCCCTGTGTTAAACAGCAACATAATCAACAAACCAATATTTATTACTCAATGTTTTCTTCTCAGAAGTGCATAGGGTTGGCAAACAACTCATAGCGTGCAGCGTACCACGGATGCAACAAATTACGTACCACTCCGATATACCTAGTAATTTTGTGAGATTTGCGGAAAGCGCCGTGAAAGAAAATTACACGAACAGGAAACATACAGGAATGTTTACACGTCAGATGCAGAGATGGTTAACAGGAAGAATGCTAGTAGTTTCCAGTACCCTCCAATTTTCCCTGCTCCTTAGTTCACTTTCGCTTTGCTTCGTGAATGGCTCCTTTATGTTGCCGACTAGCGTCACCCTTCTGCCCTTTCAACAGCTTCAGCAAAAGAATGGTTACAAGGTGGGCATAAGTACAGCTTTCGAAATTCTTTTCACATGTCTAGCATTTGAAGAGAACGCGTACTTCTACTTTTCAGAGTATCTTTTTACGGTAATTTAAGGTTCTCCTTTGCACATTCTCCGCAAGTTTTTTTTCTTTCTTTTACAAATCATTCATTGGGGTTTATTTTCGTTTAAAAACATTCCTCTCGCGACTCCAGTCGCGTTAATTAAATTTATACTTCTAAGGAAGCCAACTTGCATCTTCGCAGCCTCACTTCTAAATCACAGGCTTTGAAGCAGCACTCAAGTGCACGGGTGATGAGATAGCCCAGCCGGTTTCCACTCCTGGTCACATGTTTAACTTCCCTCTCTGCGCCTCCTCCACACTCCTTCAGACTTGTTTGGTGGGGCCGGTTCTTCTAAATACGACCTGAAAGACATCCATAGATTTTTTGGAATCTAACCATTCTTTCTACGAATCGAAATAATTTTCGCCCAACAAAACCGATGGTGGAAATATCTAAATTTTAGCTTCTGCATATTGTTTGCAAAGCCACATGCAAATATTTTGTAAACTTGCTAAAACGTGCAAATAAATTAATATAAACGAACATTACGTTGAGTCACACTCCTCTCCATTCATATTAATTTTTGTACCACAAGAGTACATTCTAGAACTGCTTCACATCATTAAATTGAATCAATCTGAAATATTCAAAAATTTCATGCACAATAAATACGGTTTCATTTTCCAACCAAAAGGAAGCATTATTCCTACAATATCGAAATATATTTCCAATTAGTGCATTTGGGGGAAAATGAAAATTGCTTACTTTTGATTACCATTCTACAAAACATTATTTGAGGCACAAATATTACCAAACCAACCAACATCTTCCTAGTATCCCACCGATTAAAACAATCACTGAAGAGGCAATTACAGATTTACAAACTTACAAAGACGCCAGAATTCAAAATGACTTGCCACGTTTAGCATCGTGCCATTTCGTAACGCACAATTTCACCCCAAATGCCATTTTTCTTATCCCTATTAAAAAAAAGACCAATGCATTCACTTCCAACATTCGGGACCTTTTAGAGAGAAGATTACTCCTTTCACAGTCACCCTACGCGGTAGGGATGGACGATTCAATTAGTAGCGATTAGTACAACAATCGATTATTTTATACGATTAATCGAAAAATTGAAATCGATTATTCTTACACCGTTTAAAGTATAGATCGGTTAATTTTTCAGATTTTTTAGCGTGCTTATTTTAATTCAAATATTAATTTTCAATACGAGTAAAATACGAAAGTACATCTCTACTTTTGAACTTTAGCAACGAAATTTCTTGTCTATTATCTCTTTCTAACTCCAAAACATAAAAGAGACAAACATACGCGATCAATTTCACGTTAGTGTAATTAATAAAATGAAAAGTCACTATTTACGTTCTAAAATGTTAGTGATGGTATTATACTCAGTATGAAATAAAGAGACAATTACCATTTTTCCTAGAATCGTCTTCAACCAAGTTCAACACATATTATTTAATTGTGCCGTACTTCTAAAAAGTGCCAAAGAAACGCCAATACCAATGAGTGGAAAGTTAAGTTACGAAACGATTAATTAATTTACAAATTAAAAATTAATGATTTTACGCATTATTTAAAATGTGAAAAATAATCAATACATATTAATCTAGAAAAAAATAATCGATTAGATATTAATCTATTACACAGGCACAAAAAGTAAAAAAAGCTGTCAGACCCAAAGACTTGAAACATATTTCTCTATGTGTGTCGACGTCCTGAATTCGAATCTGAAGCCAGAATTGCGCCATCACCTTCCAGTTTTTTTAAATCGCGAAAAAGAACATGATTTTTCTGTTTGTTTCCGGGGGTTGTTGTCAGACCCAAAGACTTGACACATGTCTCTCCATGTAAGTCGACGCGCTGAATCCGAATTCGAAGCCAATTTGCGCCACTACCCTCCAGTTCTTTTATCGCGAAAAAACACTTGTCAATATTAAATTGGTATCGAGTAGCATTATACTCTACAAAAGCCAAAAGTTGTCAGATCCAAAGACTTGAAACATGATTCTCTATGCATGTCGACGCGCTGAATACGAATCCGAAGCCAATTTGCGCCACTACCCTCCGGTTCTTTTATCGCGAAAAACACTTGTCAATATTAAATTGGTATCTAGTAGCATTATACTCTACAAAAGCCAAAAGCTGTCAGATCCAAAGACTTGAAACATGATTCTCTATGCATGTCGACGCGCTGAATACGAATCCGAAGCCAATTTGCGCCACTACCCTCCAGTTCTTTTATAGCGAAAAACACTTGTCAATATTAAATTGGTATCGAGTAGCATTATACTCTACAAAAGCCAAAAGTTGTCAGATCCAAAGACTTGAAACATGATTCTCTATGCATGTCGACGCGCTGAATACGAATCTGAAGCCAGAATTGCGTCACCACTCTCCAGTGGTTCTTTTTTTTCGCGAAAAATACATGCGAATACTAGATTTTGGAACTTTGGAGCATCATACTTTACAGAAGTCAAAAGTCGTCAGACTCAAGACTTGACGCAAGTTTCTCTACGTATATCGACGCGTTGAATGCGAATCCCAAGCCAGAATTACGCCACCAGCTTCCAATATTATTTTATCGCGAGAAAACGCCGTGAAATTTACAATTTACAATTTTTGGTGGTTTTCACAATCAAAAGAAAACTGGAGGGGGGGGGAATTCTGGCTTCTGATTGGAATTCAGCGCGTCCACATACACAGAGAAACATGCGTCACGTCTTTGTGTCTGACTTTTTATTCATTTTGTGTGCCTGTAATATTATTATTAATAATCGCCCATCCCGACTATGCAGTGCCACGACGCTCTCCGCGTCTCCCCTCCCCACGCTTTTCCCCTCCTCCCCCGCCGCCCGCTTCTCCGCCTCCACGCAGCGCCGCCGCGCCGCGCCGCGCCGCGCCGCGCCGCGCCGCGCCGCGCCGCAGACACGCTAACCCCCTGACCGGCGAGGCGGCGGCGGCGGCGGCGGCGGCGGGCGACGAAAATAGCTACACGGAAATAGAGAAGGTAGGTGAAGGCAGTCGGATGGCGGCGCCGGCGAAGCCCCACAGAAGAAGCGCAAGGAGACGCGCCGCGTAACCCTACGCGCCTCCGCCTCCGCCCTCGCTCCCCCCCCCCCGCAATGCACTCGACAGTTTATTTATTTACAAGTAATAATAATAATAATGACAATAAAACTAATTGAGGGGCGTATTTTGAGAACCTAAAAAATTGCCGAACAGTATCAATATGTTCTTAAAATGTTTTTAAAATGTCCTAAAAGCAAAGAAAAATGACGTAAAAATATTGTTCAAAATCAGTTCAGATGAACAACTCAAGCTGTTGAATATGTTACTGATGTAACAGAGGCTTCTTCCTTTCGTGCAAGTGAATTCGGCTAGCAAACGTTTGGCTTTGACCGTTCTTTACTAGAAAATCTCTGTCTTTAGTTTTCCCAACGAAGAAGGCCCGGGAGAACGAATGCAGGGGACAGCGCGGTAGGCGAGGAGCAATAAGAAATTACTGATGACGCTGAATAAGCCACGCGAGCGTTCAAAGGAACATGATGGAACAATCGTATTGAGGTGACATCAACGTATGTGTACGCCAGAGATCGAGAGAGCCTGAGTGGCGAAAGAAAGGAGAGGATCAAGAAAATTGGGAAGGACTTAAGAATGGTGACGACAAACCAAGTGCAGTACTGCAAGTTGATGTGTAAGCATTTGAGAACTTCACAATAAAGAGCATTGGAGATGGAACGTAATAATACAAATACTGAACATACTCGTCTACATGATCTACTTAGTAATTACAATTCTTCGGGGTCAACATTTTGCGCACTTACTCATTATCTTGATCATTTCAAATAAACTTCGATTTCTATTCGAAGAGGAGTGACAAGGCTACATAAGCCATTTCTTCAAGACTTTATGTACCATTGAGCGCCATCTTTGGCTGTCTTAGGCTCTTCCCAAGCTTTACAACTTCCTTACACAAAGGCATTACCCATAATGCATTTCATTTTTCACCTTACAAGAGAAGGGGCAGAGGGTCATGAGCAAGAGCGTGAGTATGACCTCTGGAGAAACTGGTAATAAAAGAAGAGGGGCAAGCTGACACGATCGTAACACCGAGTCGCGACATGTACAAGTATTTTCCGTATACTGGTGGGGAAATCTTACAAATGTACGAATGGGTCGTATGTCTATATCACGATGACCCTTTCCCAAATGTTAACAAAACTCTAACTTCCTCAGAGCAGAGAAGTTTAAGAAACAAATGCAAATGATAAAATGTAAATAAAGCGATAAATATTCCAGTAATCCCTAGATTATGTGCACGATTTGCTAGGGAAATCAAAGATACTACCGTAAAATGTATAGCCAACACATTGCACTTTTCGTATGAGAAAAAATACGTTACATATGTTCCTTCAATGCACGTGTACCAAGCGTTTGCTCAATCTGGAATGTTCCAAAGAATACACTTCACATCGGTGTGTCAAAGGCTGGCATCTCTGCAAGGAAACTATTCCGCGAAGCACGAAAGATATGCAGGAGAGAAAACACTCTGCACCTAATTACTCGCACATCGCGAGAGAGAATCTTTCGGTCGTTCGGTAATAAATTTACTCCTTACAGCGGAGACTCGCGCGGTGGCACGTTGCCAACACTTCGTTCCTCGCACTCTTTCGCCAATATCTAAATCAGCAGAGGTCGACTGGGCAGGAATGCACCCGAGAGCCTGATTCTGAAAACGATCGAGGTATCGTGACCCACACATGGACGCGATAAACTCGAACGGGTCCAAAAACAACATTTACTTAAAGCTATATTCCAGACGCCTATCGACGAAACTACGTTCCTGCGAAGGCTCTGTTGTTTTCTTGTGCTCCATCAGCACACGAATCGTGGGGATGTATAAGTTGACAAAACACAGTATAATGTGCCGATGTTATACCTACGGTGAGATTCTAGCACAAACCACCAGAAACATCCATTAAACCTCCGCAGGAATTGGTTTTTGCAACAACATCATTTAGTTAAGACATCTATTGATGTAACAGCGCGGAAAGATAAATCATTGATCTCTATAAGGAGCGTCTAAGGCTTAAAGCATAAATCTTGGTGTACATGCCCTCGCTATTTGGTATCAGCCATTTTTCTTGGAAGCGGGCAATTCTCACAAGTTCACATTACTTAAGAACAGAAAACACGACCCAGGACTGACGATCGACTGCCAAGGTATTCTTCAATATGATTTGACACAACCTATTTGTCCATGATGGGTTAGTTTTAACGAGACCGGTTAAGGGAAAATTCAACGTTTAAAAATACCAAGATTCAATAATTTGGAAAGAGATCATTACTTCATCGAAGCGGCTTTCTTTCGGGCCTGATTGGCACCTGATTCCAAAGAGCTTACGTTTGAAGTAACATTTTTTAAAAAATTTTCGACCTCCCCTCATATTTTTTAAAATGTGAGACAAAGAGGATTTCACGTATCCAGAAGGAATAAAGATCATTCGCGCCACCAATCGCAGGAAGTGTTTTAAATCGCATGATTTTTTTTACATTGGTTTAATAGAAACGAATATTACCGTATTTCTTCGAAAACAGATCACACCCCCTCGCACAAAAAGGTAATTCCTCAGTTTCTTGGATGCAAAGTTGCGGGAAAAAAAGGCTGGCGTACTGAACCCCTCTTCTCCGTCATTGTCACAGAAACACTTATTCCTCACTTCTGGAGACCCGTGTTATTTCTTTGTAATTTCCGCGTGCGTCAAAAGCATTGTCTGAAAAATTAAAAGACAGTTTTGAAGAAAGTATTTCACTTCGTTTCGAGATAAACGAGTTTTATCCCACTCCATATTTTTCTCTTGTAAAAAAGGAGGCTCATAAACGTCAAAAAACAATGTACGTTTTGGGAGAGTACGTAATGGTAAGTCTGTCTGGGTCTGGAGGTGTTTTAGCCCACTCCATATTTTTCTCTTGTAAAAAAAGAGGCTCATTAACGACAAAAAACAATGTACGTTTTGGGAGAGTACGTAATGGTAAGTCTGTCTAGGTCTGGAGGTGTTTTAGCCCACTCCATATTTTTCTCTTGTAAAAAAAGAGGCTCATTAACGACAAAAAAACAATGTACGTTTTGGGAGAGTACGTAATGGTAAGTCTGTCTAGATCTGGAGGTGTTTTAGCCCACTCCATATTTTTCTCTTGTAAAAAAAGAGGCTCATAAACGACAAAAAACAATGTACGTTTTGGGAGAGTACGTAATGGTAAGTCTGTCTAGGTCTGGAGGTGTTTTAGCCCACTCCATATTTTTCTCTTGTAAAAAAAGAGGCTCATAAACGACAAAAAAGAATGTACGTTTTTGGAGAGTACGCAATGGTAAGTCTGTCTGGGTCTGGAGGTGTTTTAGCTCACTCCATATTTTTCTCTTGTAAAAAAAGAGGCTCATAAAGGCTCATAAACGACAAAAAACAATGTAAGTTTTGGGAGAGTACGTAATGGTAAGTCTGTCTGGGTCTGGAGATGTGTCCGGAGGTTGCCCTTGCTCGCGCCCTGGCGAAGGCCCGGGCGTGCCGTCCGCCGCCACGCGCCGTCGCTGCCAGCCACGCGCACTGCACGGCGCCCGCGAGGAAGGCCACGCCCCACGCCCTTCGCCACGCACCTGTTAACACACGCGCACTGTGCGCTTTCTTTGCCGCCGCCTCCGCCGCCGCCTGCGTCGCCCGTTGCGTAATCGGAGAGCGCTCCAATTATTCCCCGCGCCCAGCCTGGCGATGGAGACGGCGCGCAGGCGAACGGCTGGGGGCAGACAGCGCGGGAGACGGCGGACGTGACGTGTCAGTTGGTAGTGGTAGTAAAGAGACGCTCAATGGGGCGGAGGGACATGCGGTAACAGCAAAGGGTATGATGATTATGCTGGTTGTTCCGGGTGACTGCGTGGTCGAGGTGATGGCAGTGGTAGACTGATGACGGTATGCTGGCGAGGGCAGTGGTGGCGGTATTGTCGTCGGCGGTGGAGGTGGCGGTGCGGAGGCTCGCGTCCTGATTGCCGACGCGGCTGTCTCGTCTCCGTAATATCTCTTTGTGCGTGCGTGGCTTACGGCCTTTTGTCTCGCCGTGCCTTTCACGGCGTCTCCATTTAAGGGGGTCCTCGCGACCTGCTGGCGACGCCGCCTGCGCTGCCCGGGGCGCCACACTGCCACCGGCGCCGCCAACGCTATCACCACCAATGCCGCCAACGCTATCACCACCAATGCCGCCACCGCCTCCGCGGTCGCCGACCCCCTCTGCATCCATACTCGCTACCGCAGCCGCAGCCGCCTCCGTCATCGCCACTACAGTCACCACCTCCACCGTTCCCGCCGCCTCCGACTCCACTGCCACCGTTCCCGCCACTTCTTCCGCCTCCGCCATCACCACCGCCACAACCAGAGCAAACGCCGCCACCGCTCCCGCCCCCGCTACTGCCGCCCGCGCCACACACACCGCCACCATAGTCGCCCCTACCATAGACACCGCCGTCGCCGCCGCCCTCGTTGCGCGCCGCAGACGCGGGATCGTAACACAAATTGCCATTTGTGTCGGGTCTCGTTAAAAAAGGCGTAATTGGAGTATAAACGTCATCCGCAATTATACCTGTGTGTTAGTGCGCTCCGTACAAACACGAGATCCGACGTTTATCGCGATTGTGCGGTGCGCGAAATCTCCGGAGCAGTGTCCGCAAGCAGCGATTTTGACGATGAAGGAGGGTGCAAGGAGGAGGAACGAAAAATTGGAATAATAATGGAGAAGGTAAGGTATGGATATGCTACGTGCAGACTGAAGGTCACAATTTTTTTTGTTTTTGTTTTTTTCGACCCCCAAATTTATTACAAAGTCCTCTCCTTATTTCAAAGTGCATTTTGTTAATATTCTTCCGAGATTTGACGACAGAAGTAATTTGAAAGACTTTTTAAAACTTTTTGACCAAGCAAATCCATATTAACTACGTTTATTTATTAAATTCATTTATCTGAAATAATCTCAGAAAATAATCATCTTCCGAAGTCCATAGATCAGTTATCCTTCTGTGAAAATTGAAACATTAAAGACACAATATCTATTAGATATAAAGAAGATGAACAAAAGAAACAAAAGATATAAAAGATCCAAATTCAAATACACACGAACGTTATGAGAAAAAAATCATACGAAAAACGTGAAAAGTCTGCTTATTCTACAATGAGTTGCCGTTGGTAGAACGAATATGGTATAGAAGTACTTATGAGCTTTACATACATTATTTCATTCGTGAAGATGTAAGACCAAATGCAGCCGAGCCTCTGTAATAGATGCACTGACAGAAAGTGTATCTTGCTTTGTAACCTCAACAGCTTTACCGACAAGTATTTCATTGTATGGTCGAGAAGACGAGAAGAAATAGAAAACAAAACTATAAAACACGAGGCGTGACTGAATCACGATGGTCTAAAGAAGAAACCTCGTTTCTTTCTAACTGCTAAGTAAAGGTACTTATATATTTCTCGCTGTAATACCGTAACGTCGTAATTCTGTTTAGGGGACAGCGGATTACAGAAGCCTGTGCAGCTACTTTTCCGTGATTTTATCGAGACGTTTGTTTTGGAAAACGAGAATTGGCAACGGGTTTTTTTATTGCTCAACATACCAAGTTCACTGTAGCTTTCATCTTTATAGTTTGGCTTCTGTTTATGTTGCTTCTATCGACTTGAATTTTTCTTCCAGTTTTCTTTTATATCTTTGCTCGTTAACTGATTACTGCCTTTAAAAATCTCTCTTTGAAAAGACCATTCAAACTTTTCAATTTAGTTCTGGCATATCGTCATGTGTAACGCCAAGCGGTGGCGTTACTGACTCGAAAGCAACATCGATATCAATAATTTAAAAATATATTTTAAGAAGAACCTAAATCATTATACAAAATTTTCGAGAATGATTTTTTTTCATTTTCTGGGATTTTGCAAGATGTATTAATTATTTTACCTTTGGTACTCACAAAACGACTATGAAATGAAGACCCTTGGACAATTATAATTCATGGTGGATTCGGAACGAATGATTACTTTTTTATTCAAAATTGCCGAATTTCAGCGAAGAGACATGATATGTTGTTCCAGCAGAACTTCTGCCCTATATTTTCACTTAATTATAAATATTTTGTGCGTCGCTTATTTCTTGTTCGCATATTTCATACCGCGACAATTGCTCAGGTATACTTCGTAGTCTGTTATTAATTGCAGGGGCGGGCGTGCAGACCGCCAATTAACCTACCAGTTCGCTCTCCTCTTCCCACGCCCCGAGTATGGAGTTATCAAAAGGTAAAACGAGCTCCATCTGGCAGGCACGGAAGAGGGTCGCTGGAGAGAGCGAGCGAAAAAGAGGAGAATAATGGGGACCGAAATGACGAAAAGGGGCGCAAATGCCGGAACAGACAGATGAGAGAAGTCCGTGGTAGGAAAGGGAGATAAGGTCGCAGGGAGGATGAGGATGGCTGGAATTGCGGTCTGGCGCAAGTTGGTAAGCAAAGATGTATATTTATATTTATGTATATATTGTGGTGAAGTGAGAGGGGTTAGTGTCAACGGGGATGGTGCGGGAAGCAATATTGTGGGAGAGGATGGTGCTGGCCCGAACGGACCTGTTGAGAAAGAAAAGGGCGGAAATGAAATGGATTTAGGGATGGCGTCGGCGGAGATGGAGAGGGCGGCAGTGGGAAGGAAGGGAGCAGGCGAGGTGATAGCGAGCGGAGTTGGGGGGGGGGGATGAACCGGGCGAGAATAGCCAGGCCGGGTGTGAGCGACTGGGAATCGAGCTGTCGAAATCGGAACGGGCGAGGATTGAAGCGGGTGGGTATGGGACAGGCGGAGTGGGAGCGAATAGGAATATACGAGTCGAGTGTGAGGATGGGAATGAAGCGGGCGGGGATAGAGCAGGCGGACTGGAAGCGAATACGAATAGAAAGGGCGGAGAGCAAAACGAGTGCGGTTGGATCGGATGGGAATGAAGCAGGCGGGGATAGTGCAGGGCCGAGTGAGAGTGAATGGGAATAGAGTAAGAGGGGTTGGAGGGGGTAGAAATAAAACGGTCGGGGATGGAACAAGCAGAATGTGAGAAAATGGGAAGAGAGCAAGCAGGGTGGGAGCCAGCGAGATTGGAGGAGATGGGAACGAAGCGGGCGGGGAAAGAGCAGGCCGGGTGGGAGCGGATGGGAACAGAGAAGGCGGGAGCCAAGCGAGTGGGGTTGGATCGGGTGGGAACGGAGTGGGCGCGTATCGAGCAGGCCGGGTGGGAGTGGATGGGTATAGATCAGCCGGGGTGGAAACGAGTGAGACCGGAGCGGGGGGCAGGGGCGGGGCGGGGCGGGGCGGGGCGGCGCGCCGTGCGAAACGAGAGCGGCGGAGTGGGCGCGGCGGGAGGGCGGGTCGTCCGGCGCCTAATAACAGACGCCCCGAGACGACCGGCGAGCGCGGACGCGCTTTAAACGCCGCGCCGCGCGGATTACCGCACCTGCTAATGCCCGGCGCGCTCCTCCAATCGCAGATAAGGCGCGTGATGGAGTGTTCAGTGGCTGTGACGAATCCGCCGATTGCCCAGGGGGCGCCGCCGCGTATAAATCACGCACGTAAACGGAAGGAGGAACCCTCGCGTGCGCCCTCTCTGCTCCCCCCCCCATCGGGGGATTTCTTGCTTGGGAGCTGTGGGGCGGGGCGTAGGGGCGGGGTGGGGTGGGGTGGGGTGGGCGCTCTACCGTTCTCTAGGGACACTGCGAAAGTAGTCAGAAACCTTGAGGAAGAGCTTGGAAACGAGACGCCGTTTAATAGTATGCGCCGACTGAGGAGGCTCAGGGCAACAATTGATGACACTGTGGAGCCTCTGACCGGAAAGTCCTAGGGTTCGAGTCTCGATGGTGGCAGGATTGTCGACACTAGCTAAAAAGCTGGGTCGAATTTGTCCGCTGTCTGGAGGAGAATTCTAGAGACCGGCTACTCTGATCGATAATTTCCTGTGGTTTCTCCGATCCACGTGACTACCGTAGCAGTACACTAGCAAACGGGCCACGAACCGCGCGTGATCTTTCCTTCTCCTTTCTTGTCCTATTCTCACCCTTTACGTACAAATACTTACAAGTACAACACTACCACACATGTCGGGTGTGTAGAGCTTTCCCGGCTGGGGCGGGGCTCTTTTGATGCGAGATTTGGGTTGGGGAAACCCCCGCTAGCCGGGACTAGCTAGAGGTGGGTTGGGAAAAACTCCGCTAGCCGACGCCGGATTGCACCATCCAACGCGGGAAGATCACCGCCACCTCCCGCGATAAAAGTATGCACTACACATACGGGAGTAATGACCTTTGCAGTAAACGCGCGCGGAAACACTAATCAATCATTCAATAGTAAGCGATAAGACTAATGCGAATGAGTCAAATGAATCTGTCAACACTCCAGTGATAAATTATTCAGGCTGGTCTCTCCATAAGGTACTGAGGCACCTTAGCCCTAGATTAAATGCGTTCTAGTCTAGGAAACAAAATTATCTAATACGTCTTTTAGGAACCATTAAATATTCGGTAGCTGCATCTGAAATGAGAGATTTTAAAAGAACATCGCAACAAATACATTGATTTAGGCGAAATCCCAATTACTCGAAAGATCTTAAACGGAAGGGGAAGGTTACTACTAAGTCTCGCAATTGGAAATTGAGGAAGTTCGAAACTTATTCCACTATTCACAATGCAGAAAATGAAAATATTCATATTCTGTGTTCCCGCTCGCACTATCGCGAGCGACGTACAAAGTCATGTGAGTTACTGATTCTTCTCAGAAGAGCGACACGAACCAACCACACGCATGACTAAGCTCCATGGCCTCCTGAGAATCGTAGCTGCTGCAGTGTAACTCACGAAATGCACACGCCTGCCTGTACTTAACGTCTTCTCCAAGACTCTACATTTATTTTTACATCTGCGCCCCTTCAAGCGCCTGGCAAACGTGACGTGGTATGAGTACGCGTTGCACAAGTCTAGGAAACCCTAGAGCAGTGTGTCATGCACGCTGGGTGTTTTGATGCCAGAGCAAAACTTGGCTTTCTTCGCTACTCTTACAGTTATTCGATGCTTCTAAGAATAGCGATTCTCTAGACTGTGTCAAAAGAATAACGATTATGAAATTAATAATAAAAATAATATAAATAATGTTTAATAAAAGAGAATTATTATTTAAAAATAATATAAATAATGCTTCTCAAAGATTCTACTAGCCCACGCCAGAACCGATCCCGGTTCTTTCGGTACACGCCCAACCAAGACAGTGAACTGTTCGAAGAGATTGATTGATTTATTGATTCGTGTTTCCGGGCGCGTCAACTACTTTGGTCATTAGTCCCGTCAGTGGAGTGAGGTGGCGATGAACTTTTCCCCGCTGGTTGGCGAGATCTGGCGTCGACCTACCGTCGACTAGCGGGGTTTCCCCTCAACCAAGTATCTCCCATCTGCGGGGCACCGCCCCAGCCGTGACAAGCTGTAAGCTCCCGACCGGTCTCCCGGCATGTGTGGTAGTGTAGTGCATGTTAGTGTAAGTGTGTGTGTAAGAGGAGAGGATAGGACAAGGAAGAGGAAGGAAAGATCGCGCGCGTTCCTTGGCCCGTTTGTTAGGGCACTGCTCCGGCATTCGCCTGGTGTTGTCCGGAGAAACCACGGAAAACTACCGATCAGAGCAGCCGGCCACTAGAATTCTCCTCCAGACAGCGACTGAATTCGACCTAGCTGACAAGCTAGTGTCGAAAATCCTGCCGCCGTCGGGACTCGAACCTAGGACCTCCCGGTCAGAGGGACTGCAGTGACATCAGGTTGATGTACTGAGCCATCTCTCCCGGTTGTTCGAAGAGCCTTCAGGACTTGTGAGCCCCTATGACGGTCACACTTTATATTTCACCAATAATTGTTATAATAATAATAATAATAGAAACATAAAAATACATTTTATTACATTCCTGAGAAAATTACTATCCCTGAAAATGAATTCACACCGGCATAACTGTCATAAAATAACATATCTCTAAAATAATGTTCATGATTAACAAACAATGTACGAAATATGACAGACATCAACGCAAAATTTGTACAGCGCATAAAGAATAATCAAGGAGAAAGTTATTTTATTATTTTCAGTATCTAATTTACTATATCGTAAGCATATTTTTAGTTTATTCACAATATTAATTTTCATTTTAATAAAAAATCATTACACAATTAAATCATATTATTGTATGAATCACTCATTGGTTTTGAAGCAGTACAGCAACCTGCGACTCGTTTCTTTTAAAGAGCATTCTGATTTCAATAGATAAAAAGTCTCCGAAAGAGAGATGCATTTCTGTCTCTCTAGAAAGCAACGATCATTACGACTCTTTGTTTTTGCGCACATAGACTCTAATAACCACGTTATATGCTGGGGTACTAGAAACTCAGTCTGAAGTATATTACATTTATGTGACATGTGAACTTTTCGCAAGAAAGATCCCGCGTACGCAACGGCGGAAGAACGCGGAATACAAGCCATTCCAACTGATGAAAACTGCTTTCAATATCAGTAAATCGCGACCACGGCTCGGGCAGATGTACGCAGAATGCGTCGGCAACCTGGCAGGGAGCCGTGTAATGTCCTTTCATGTGACAGTTATCCGCTCTCCGTCTTGATCAGAAAGGAAGGCTGACGAAGGGAGCGCGCGGCTCCGCCGGCGATCGGCGGCGCCCCGCCTCCTCTCCTCCCGCCCCCTCCACACACACCCACCAACCATTCCACCGCCGCTACCACCTCCGCCGCCGCCGCTGCAACCTCCACCATCATCACAACCGCCGCCGCCGTCATCACCATCACCACCACCACCGCCGCAGCCGCAGTCAGCACTATCACCGCCACCGTCACCACTTTCGCCGTTGCCGCAGCCACATCATCACCACCACCGCCACCACTATCACCACCACTGCCGCCTCCAGCATCACCACCACCGCCATCACCATTATCACCACCACCACCGCCGCAGCCGCAGTCACCACTTTCACCACCATCATCACACGCAGTCACCACACCGCCACTGTCACCACTTTCGCCGTCGCCGCAGCCACCATCATCACCACCTCCGTCACCATCACCACCATCTCCATCGCCGCCGCCAAAACCATTGCCGCCCGCTGCTACCGCAGCCGCCGCTGCCGTTGCCGCCTCTCTCGTTGCCACCACCCTCACAATCATCGCTGCCGCCTCTACGGTCTCCACCAACAGCGTCGCCGCCACAGCTGCTACCGCCGCCGTCACTGTCACCAAAACCGACACACACCACCACCTACCACCACCCCCGCAGTTACATCTGCTCCCGCCCACACCATCCGCGTGACTGAAGGCGAATGACAGCATTCGCTCACACCCGGCCAGCTGCACGAGTAAGTAGTGACGTCAAATTTCACCAAAACATCGATATTTCTATACGTCACCAAAATATTTTCGATGTTCGTGAAAACATCGACAAAAATATTGTTGTCAAAAACATCGATGTTTTAAATCTTATAAAACAGATGGCATTTCCCCATCACATTTCCATTTTAATTATTGTACTCAAATGAGTTATATTTTATTGTTTGGGAACGTATAAAAATATTAAAAATAATCTTTATCGAATATAAAGTAGGAATCTTTATCTCTGTCCTTTATATCTGCCGTAAAACATAATAGATATTTTGTTAAAATTATTATAAAATGAGACATCCTGGACAAACTGCCAAAAATAAGCATAAGGAAATCTCTGTGTGGATATCGACAACAGTGTTAGATGTCAGTGGTTGTTAATTTAGAGTAATTCACCAAAAGTTAGTTTCTTGAAATTTTATTTATGTCATGCGATTTTTTAAGTTTTTTAAATCATCGATGTTCTGGAAAAATATTGCGATGCGAAGAAAACATCGAACACAGAACATCAGTTTTAATTGATCGAAAATATCGATGTATTGAAGAATCGATATTTTTTGCCATCCCTACGCATAAGACGTCCCACCTGTCAGAGTAGCTATCAGATATACGGCGCGGCCCAGCAGTCAAGTGTGCTCTTATCATCATTACATTACGAAAGGCAATGGAATAAATAGTAGAGTACTGAACGTTTAAATGAAGGACATTATGTAATCTGATATGTAAAATATCTATGAACCACGTGAACACGAAATACTTGCAAATACACTACAATACATTACATACAACATCACAATACACAATACAAAAAATCAACAGTGCATTGAACATTCAAATGAAGGTGACTCATTATTTCGCGCGTGCTTCCGAAATACGCTAAAGGTTCATCCGTACCACCGAGGTGTACATACGTTGCAGGCGTCCTTGTGTCCACTTGGAGATGATTTCAACGTCCACTCTAGAACTGGTACTTCTAACTACTCTTATCATGCCGACCAACAAGAAAACTGACGATTCATATCGTATAAATCAATCAGGAAAAAATTTTAACCTCAGTGAAATCATCTCTCAATTTCATCATATTTGTATTATTCTTCGTTTCACTGCCTCGACTCGCTCTTCTTATACAAGAAATAATCATACATTGGACTTCATTACCAACAATGACCGCTTACAAATGAAGTAGCGAAAAACTACACATAGTTAATTAGAAATAAGATATTTGGTGTCATTGTCTGCCATAGAAATAGTAATTCCACCCGACCTCGCGCCTTCCTCATATTCAACTGCTGTGAGAATTCAGTCACAAGCAACTGCATGTCACTCATCAATGGAACCTCTCTGTAACCAAAACACTGTGTCAAGGCGAGGTGTAACTTGCATAACCACGGAATGTTGGATGGCCACCACTGACATCAAATTAAAGAGAGATAAAGAGGGGAAAGAAACGGACACATTAAACCTCAAAATTCCAATGCAAAGGAAAATCCCAGTTATTAAGAGCCCGACGGAGTTTTTCACAATAACCACACCTGTAAGGCTTGTTTACAGTGAGATAGTTTCCTAGCGACTCACAACTTTGTCAGTCAATAGATTTTTAACAGATGTTCCACTGGCGTTGTATAACAAGACCCAAAGGTAAAGTCCCAACGTTAGTACTAAATGTTAGTTGCCAAGTGCCTGGCAAACTAGCGTAATAACGGACAACTAGCTGCTAAAGTCTAGGTGAATTTAGCGCGAGAGTGACTTGCTGGTTGGAGAGGAGAGGTCACGTGACCGTCTAGCGCTGGTGTATTCACAAACCACTCGCTACATGCGAACACTTTAAAACATGCTAGTCTTCCGAGCACAAGTCTAATTAACTCCCCCTTCGGAAGACTTACCTACTCGCTAGTCTTCATCCAATGCTAGCCACAAGCAAATTAGCATCGTGAACTCAGGCCGACTAAATCCAACCTTCTCCAGAAATGTAAAGCCTCTCAGATAGTGACAAGAAAAAAGAAAATGGAAATCAAAAGTGAAGGTTTAAGGTAATGTCCCGCAATTTATAAAATTACTTATTTGTATTTTGTTGAGTGTACTTGGTTTTTGTCTGTTCTTGCTCTTCGGGGTCGTCAATGACTTAGCAGTTTATGCGAGCTATAAATATGGCAAGTTCATACTTCGGCTGTTGACGATTTCATCCAATCGGGAGCTTATAAGTCACTATGGAGACGTTCAAGTTCCCGATTGGATGAAATCGTCAACAGGTGATACCTGCCAGAAGCAGAGTTGAATAAATCGCAGAATAAACCTTCTGTCTTCCCCCTAGCGCCGTGACCCGACCTCCAGCCGACACCGCAACATAACACGACGCACTGGGGGAAAGCCCGAAAAGCTGATCAAAAGTCTACTACACACATTTCCACTTACATACTTGTGTCATAAAGCATTTAAAAGAAGCCAAAATTCTGTACTGGTTGCCATAAATTTCGAAAACGTGAATTTACTGTCTGGCATCGATTCAAAATTACTTAAAATTAACTTCTCATGGGTGTGACCTCAAAGGCTGCTTGTGACAGCTCACACTATCGCATAACTTCAAGGACCGTATAAAGGGATTTGGGAAAGTGTATATTATTCCTGTACGAGTGATCTGTCTGGATAGTAATTGCCATTTCATTTATTTGATTTTTTGATTTTCATTTGTTTGTTTGATTGGGTCAAGAGCAATTCATATTTTAAAAAATCTGTTTTTTCGTTGCATTTTTATAATAGTTTTATTTATTTTACAGGGTAAAATTTTGGAGTTTCACACACATTTATATTTTCAAGTATCAATTATTATGTTCTTTGGTGGTATCCGTAACAAATACTTGCTATTATCACCAAATAAAATTGTAGGACAACAAAAAAGATGTCAAATACTGGCGACATCAGAATAAAGTCGTTTCCAAAAATTAACTTTGATACTCTGATAAATGTACAATACTATTTCAAATAGTTATTTATAATACACATGGTAAGAATTTTTACCACCTGTGTCATACACTATTTTTTAGATAGCCTCATTGACTTTTTCTCTTTTTTGTCCTTATGTCCATTTTTCCTTTCCGTCCTTTTGTCCCTTTTGTCCATGTTTCCCTTCTGACTAATTTTCTTTTCTGCCCTTTTTATCCCTATTCCTTTCTAACCCTTTGGTCACATTTGCCCCTTTTCCCCCTTTGTCACATTTGTCTCGTTTGCCCTTTTGTCACTTTTGTCTCTTTGTTCATTTTGGCCTTTCCGGTCAGACGAACGTATTGTTTTCTTTGTTGCATTCACAAATTTATCTGAACACTTGACCATCGTCTCAGTTTTAGCACAGCTGCAAATATGGCACTTTTAGAACGCTAAGCATGCCCTGAGAGAACCGCTATTAGTGGTATCTAAAAAATGTTTTATCTGCGATAGTCACCGTATTCGCCTTTCGACCAGCGTTTCGTTCTCTTCCCCTAGTGTGCGTCGGTCGGAGGCCCGGGCGCATCGCGAGGCGGCAGCGGTCGGCGCCAAGTCAGAGCTGCAGCAGCCTCCGCAGCTGTCGCCGCCGCCGCCGCCGCCACCGCCGCCGCCGCCGCCGCCGCCGCCGCCGCCGCCGCCGCCGCCGCCACCGCCGCTGCCACCGCCGCCGCCGCCGCCCCCACCGCCGCTGCCACCGCCGCCGCCGCCGCCGCCGCCGCCGCCGCCGCTGCCACCGCCGCCGCCGCCGCCGCCGCCGCCGCCGCCGCTGCCACCGCCGCTGCCACCGCCGCCGCCGCCGCCCCCACCGCCGCTGCCACCGCCGCCGCCGCCGCCGCCGCCGCTGCCACCACCGCCGCCGCCGCCGCCACCGCCGCCAGCACCGCCGCCGCCGCCAGCACCGCCGCCGCCACCGCTGCCGCAACCGCCGTCGCCACCACCGCGTCGCGACGTCACGCGGCGCTGCGCGGCCGAATATTCTCGGCGCGGCGCCGGGCGCGCGGCCGGCCCGGCCCGGCTGGTCCCGGCGCTGCGCGGCGCGGCCCTCCCGCCTTGTGCAACGCCGCCCGGTAACGAAGCCGCATTACCATAATGAGTCGCGACGTTAATTGCGGCCGGGACGGTAGGCGGAACGTGTTAATAACGCCCGCGGCGGAGCGTCCGCCGCCGCGCCGTCGCGGTCGGTGCAGCGTGTCGCGGGAGCGCTATGGTTGCCAAGCGAGCTGCGCTTTTGATAGCTCATTAATAATAAGCGGCACACTTCAGAACCTCCGAGTTATGACAACCTGCTATTACTTTACGTCAGACTTCCTTTTCAAGGGCGGCCTACGTGGAATTATATTTCGGCCGTTTTGTTCTCAGACACGCCGTTCGATGGAGATATCAGCAGTATTCCTTTCGGAAATCTCTTTGTTTCCGTGGATGTGACTCTTGTATTCAGTTCTGAAGGAAAACTCTATTATAATTCGATGTAATCCAATTGTGCAAATATAATTTATGAAGTGGCGGGTAGTGAGTTATAAATACGACCACACCATCCCGCGTAAGTGATCCAGCAGGCTGAATTTCTAACTTGTTACGAAGGCAGCACTAAGTATTGAGCGAATAGTAAACACAATGATGTGTCGAAAACAAACAAAACAAGGAAAAATATTCTACTACGACCATTCTTAAAAAAAATAGAGATTTTCAAATCATTGTTTCTCCTGGATAAAATGAAAACACAATATCTTCCAATCCCAACATATCATACACATCACAAAATTGCATACAAAGAAAGTAAACCCTAAGTGTCCATGGTGAGGTGACACAACCAGAGCGGACGCCTAGACCCTGCACCTGCGGACGTCTAAACTGTCAAATGATTGAGAAAATAAATCGAACAAAGAAGAAACAAGCAAAAAGATTATATGAGGATCGGCATTCGCACGTCCTGGGTGACAACGCAGCACCCCGAATTTGTTTCTTGTCGGCACGCAGGTACATTGATACAGGAGGCAATTTCTCCCGGAAAAGGCGCCGTCAGGTCTTTAAACGATTAACGCAAGCAATATTATTATTTGTTATATAATTATGTGGTATAGTTCCAACTTATAAATAACATTATAGAAATCCGAATATTTTAAAATCTAAATTAAATGAATATTTTTAAAAACTTGTACAACTAAATAAACATTAAGAAATGCATTTCATATTTACGAACTAAAAAATGTATCAAAATTGATTGGGGGTTCTATTATACTTTACAACTTTCATCTGGGGGATCCCTTGAGGTTGGACTTTTACGCAATTGCCTAGTTTGGCTAAGCGGAAGTCCGCCCTAGGACGCAACAGTTCATTGCGTAAACAATTCTACCATTCCCAGCACACCACATGTCCAAGAACATGATTCACTGTGCTTTCCAACTACATCTCTCAAATTAAATTATTGTAAAACTCGGTAAATCAGTGCACAGTTACATGTTTACTCCCCTCCGGGTGGTTGGTACTTCACGCTCGTTCCGCCACGAGTACATCGCTAAACGTTGCCCGCCCGCGGCGGCGCGTGTTAATGATTCATTAGCTCCTTGCAACACGGAGACTCTCCTGATTAAAAACTGTAACATTCTGCTAATTCTGCGAATGGCCCGGGCTATTTGTGAGGATGCACCGGTCTGTGCCTGGTGCGCTCGGTTGCAGTGCAAACTCCTCCGTACTTCCCCCGTAGGGCCGTTCTAGAGCCGATGTATCATTTTACATTCTCCAGACCGTCTTTTTGATCATGAATGCGACGTAGCGGAGACCGTTAGCATTATCAACAGGATTGATATTGTTTTATTTTGTTAAATAAACACCTGACGCGTTCCAATCATGCATCATTCCTCTTTTTTTCATTTCATCAACTTCTTTTTTATAGATCGGCGAAAAATTTGTTGTGGATATTCGTCTTACTCTTTTCACTTTTCTTTCTTATGTCTGTCGTTCCTACGTAACGCTCTTCCCATAGGTATAACAATGTCGGCATGTTCCTCATATTCCTTTGATTTTAGTATTATTTTTCTACTACTCAATTAATACTAACATTTTCACTTAGCATCTTTTTCATGTTACTCTGCGCTGCCTTCCTTTGCTTGCCTTAAGAGGGTTAACTACGACAATCGTATTCTCAAATATCTTTCTCCACCCCTATTATCCCATTCTCTTCATTCTGATCTTTACCATCTCATTCATGCCTCGTCTTCCCCCTTTCCTTTCACCGCCATTCTCATCCTCCTCTTCGCCGCGGCCGCCGCCGTCTCGTCCCCTCCTTAATGAGCTTCACCTGAATCGCAATCACAGCGCAGAAGAAACATGGCGCCCACCCGACCGTTAATTAGCGCGAACGCAAAGTGGGTGTAATAGCCGGCGCCGCCGCGGTGGTGAGGTGGTGGGAGCGGTGAGGGGGGGTGAAGGAGAACGTTATGACGGGGCGGCGTTCGCTGACTGCACCTCTTGTTGCACACGGAGCCGGTTCACGCGGTTCAAAGGGCCCTGTCTCGCCTTCCGTGGTTGCTCTCCGAGTATCAAGAGGATCAAAGACGTCTACATTTTGCCGCAACAGATGAAGTATTCCGTCTCGCAATCTCGAGTGAGGCGAGGCTGCATTCACCACGCGGGGCTGCGCGGGGCGGACGAGCCGAGTGGTGCTTCCCTAGTTGGCGTGCGGTTGCGCTGGGAGCTAGGTACTAAACGCCAAAGTTGTCCGGACATTCAACTAATGATGATGAACAGCAAGTGCATATTATTCCTAGAAGTCACGGTGGGGCTTCGCTAACATACAATCAATGTTATGTTTATTATTAAAAAGCCAGAATTATTTTGGTTGAAATAATTACGTAGAATGGTGTTCTATATCATTATTTTATATTGTTTGTTTAATTTTTGCGAATTTTTGATTTGAAGACAGGATAAAATGGATCACAAATATCAAGGACATCAAATTCAACTTTTATTTCCTATGAAGCTTCGACGCTGTCCTGTAAGTCCCTTGACAACAATATCAGTATCAAAGAATTACTACAATTGTGTTCACACATCTGACACTAGTTACTTAAGCCTTTACGTGAAGGTACAAATTTGAGGAAAAGTTAATACGAACAAAATAACATCATAGGTAACACTAATTTCAGTAGTTCTAGAAAGAATTTTATATTTCAGTTCGAGAGTAAATTAACATTTTCTTTATTACATAATCGTACAATTATTTATCCGTGAATTTTACTAGTTCGTTCTGAATTGAGATGAATGATAATACAGTTTAATCTAATAAATTGTATATCACGCAAGTTTCCATGTAATGTAAAACAAATTACCTCCCAGCACGATTCTGAATGGATATTTAATTACAGCATTTTAAATGTCCCACTAGGTACGCGAACACTTTTCAGCAGAAAAAAGTATCTCACGTAAATTACAAAATTAAAATATCGTTTAAAAATAATTGGCATTCACTTCAAAGAAATGCCAGTATATTCTCAAAACAAGCCCACACATCTGAAAACTATCCAAAGACTCCCGCCGGTGACTCACTACCGAGTTCGAGAAATCTTCATTGCATATTGCAAGCGAGGGCCTCGCCGTGCTCCCGAGAAGCGCATTCACTGCGAAGGCTGTTGCATCGCGAAGTGGGTCGGCGCGAGGCGGGGCGAGGCGGGGTTGTGCGGGACGGCGCCGGGAGGGTGGGACGAGGTGGGGCGGGGTGGCGAGGGGCGGGACGTGGTGGGGCGGGGTAGTGAGGAGCGCGCGAGACGGGACAGGGATGGGCGGGGCGGGATGGGACGGGACGGGGATGGGCGAGACGGGGCGGGGCAGGGCGGGGATGAGCGGGACGGGAGGGGCTGCGCGGGACGGGGCCGGAAAAGGCGCGCACGCAAGGGGAAAAGTGCGGGGCGAATCAAAGGCGAGGCGCCCATAGCGGGCGCGCGCGCGCGGCGCAGGCGCCGGGGCCTGCACCGCCGGCGAGGGGGCGCGGATGTATTTCGAGGCACACAGCGCTGGACCCAAAACCACACACCGGGTGGTCCTGCGGTTCGCGTCCCGACGGTGGTGATGCGGTTCCGACGCTGCTACGGAGCTCGCGTATGGGTCGAATTTATCCACAGTCTGGCCCTCTCGGTTTGATCGGTAGTTTTCAGCGGTTTCTCCAACAATATCCGGCAAAAGTCTAACAAACGAGCCAAGGATCGCGGGTAATTTCCTTGCTCTTCACTGTTCCCTCCTCTTCTCTTCCACTCACACTTACAGGCAATACACGATCAGTGACAAGAAGAATCTAGTTGGGAGCTTACAACTTGACCCACGAATGAGAAGGTGCCTGGCTGGGGAAGATAGCTGGAGCGGAAAACCTGCAATCCGACACGTAGTAGATCAGCCCTGGATCTCTCGCTCCAGCGGGGGAGAATCACTGCCGGAGTATTTCTTCCAGTCGGAAGGAATATTCACACACTCATTCAATAGGGCAGAATTTATGGATCAATTTTTATGCCACAGAACACTAATGCCGGGAATGCAGGACCTCCCGAGTTATCCATTTATATTTTTTTCTTCTTTCTGTTTCAAGCCTGTTAGTCTAGATTGTCTCTTCTCCACAACGGACTTCCAAAACTATGCGAAAATCGTCTGTTTACTACTCGTTTCAACTTTATAGTACTGTAATGTCATAGGCTTGACTTCCTGCTCAACAACACGGGTTTGCAAGGTATGGGCATGAGGGAGCTAAATATAGCCACCCGAACAAAGGCCACATTCCAGATGGAATTCTAAGAGGGAGGTGACTGGTGAGGTGTTGTTCGCAAGAGACAGCGTCGGCTAGGTATGTCTCAGAGCTGCGCATGGGGGAGAGATGACGTAGGAGGTCATGTGACTCGGCCCTATATTATGCCGCGTCGCGAGGCTCAGCCTTGGGTAACGATTTTTGGATTTCCTCGTCGCTAGTCCGCAAAATCTTTATCCAAACTGGCGCGGAGTGCTGTATGTGTTCGATGTGTTCGCACACGGCGAAGTGTTTCCCTAACACTTCAGGGCAGATTGAATATCTGCCTAGACACACCAGATGCCGAGTTGCGATTCGGCCTAGTTGGCTAGTCGTAGGCGCAACCACAACGCCCGTGTAGAGAGAAGGGAGCTGCAGTTGCAGTTGGTAGCTGTGACGAAACATCTAAGAGTTCTTTAAATATGTAATTATTCATGTAAATAAATTGCATATACCCACTTGTATCTGTTCCTTTGTCGCATAGACCCCCACCCCTACCCCGTACAGTACATTCTGACTTGCGAGCTACATTTCAATTACATATTGATCATTTAACGAAAATTCGTTTCACAATTGGCTGCGATTCGCTTAGTCATCTTTAAAAAGTGATATTTTGTAATGAATTTTTCGCAATGTTTTCATAGCACTGTATTCATCATATGTTTTGTCATTACTTCAAGTTTGTCTTCCTAGTGAGGATTAATCTAATTACGATTTTATAAATCCTCAGTTTTGGTGTTGCATTAAGGCGTTGTTTTCTCTAAAAGTTATCACGATGATATTCTGATTCTGCTTTATCATTGCTGCTTAATTCGCCCACATCTGAATTTGCTGCGTTGTGTTACGACGCAATTTTCGAGGTCTGTGTTACGAAATTAAGGAATGGATTTTGGAGGAATCTGTAATGGCAGACTTGAAGATCGCCCAGCAGTGGTAGCTACGCCACTGCTCCGGACTGAGCCTCGTACATCGCCGACGGCGCCAGCGGCGCTACAAACAAACCTTAACGCATCGAGATCTCCGCGGCTCCTGACAAATCCCATTCATCAGGCGTGGAGACTTCAAAGGAGATCGAATCGGTGTAAAAAAACGTCGGGCAGAAGGGGAAAGGAGGAAACAGAGACGCTGACGTCATGGGTTAGATGCTCCTTGGCCAGGACAGGCGGGAGCATACGCAAGCGGACGGACGCATACATTCCAGTCCTCACAAGCTAGTGCCTTCATACCATCAAGAGATTCCATTTTTACTGTGGGATTTTTGAGGTAGGGGCAGTACATACAGCCAACCTAAATATTAGAAAATATACAAAATAGGAAATATAGAATCATGATAATATGTTTAGATTTTTTCAGTTTCGTATTACGCACAATAACCAAGACCATTTTACATGCTATTTTAAGTAATTCAAAATAAAGTTAATTAACAAAAATTCGCCGTTTTCCGGCGCACGATTACATAACGATCTCTTCTTACTAAGAACTTCGTGAGGCGAGAAATGAAAATATTAGTTTCGCCTAGCAACAGGTAAATACCTTTAATATATGACAAGGAGTGGTGTTATTTGACATTAAATAAAGAAAATGCCAAGTAACAAATCACAATTCCCAAATACAAAATTCACTCTAAATCATCAAATAGCTCTTTCACAAAGCATCAGGTGACACACGTTTTTTGTACACACTTTTGTTTTGTTATTCCATAACAATAGATTTCTATTCTCCTCCATTAAGTATAATTCTAAAGTGATATTTATTTCCTAGATTATAAGGTAATGACTTCATAAGTAAAAGTTTACCACTGATTTTCAACATTCGTAGCTGTCGGAAATGTCACTTGTATGTTCAGCATATTTTAAACTGTTCACAATACAAATATCCAGAGAAATTTTAATGAGGAAGAAACGAGATTTAAGATATGTTATCTTGGAGAATTGACTAACAGGAAGGATGACTTTAGTTGACACAAAATTAAGGATATTTCCACATATCAGCAACGTTTCGAAAAAGTATTTAAAAAATCCTTATCGAGAATGGTTGTTTTCCATCATTTTTAAACGCCGTTATGATTGTTGTTTTCTTCCTGAAGTCCGTGGAGAAGCTCGTTATGCTAATCTGTATTCCGTGGAAAAATCCATACCACAATAGTTAATAATTTCTTGTTTAATAAATGAGTTACGAAAACTGCACCTTGCATTAAAATTGAAATGTAGTTCCTTCAAATACGGATCTATAGATCGTGTAACGATACATTCCTGTACATACAGCAAAATCATACCTGTGCAGTGTGCACACAGTAAATAATATTGATAGCGATAACACAATCCATCCACTTAAAAAATGCAACATTCCTTCCCTTAACGTAGGAAGATTTGGGATCTAGAGATCTGTTTGAATCTACATCCTTCGCCTTTACTTTCAATTAAATTCAATTAATTTGATCCAGATGATCCTAATATGGCAAAATGTCATCAATTTGTTAAATGACAACTCGTGAGAAGCTCACGCAATGGATTTTCCTTCCATCGAGTCAGGTAATTTCGGCAAAATGGTCAATAGGCGTGTGGCCGCGCATGAAATTCAACCTCCGCATCCACAACAGTGGAATACGCCGCATTGTAATGGGAAAGCGACTATTCCGTCAACATATGCATTCGGCAATACCTGGGTTTGAAGCCCGTTGTGACCGGTTCGATGGCAGAAATTTCTCTTTTCTTATGAAAGAAACCTCGACCATCCGGATCCTTGGAACAAGTGCCAGCTTTCGGCTTTCTATTGCTTTCGCGAAACGCGGAAAGTCAGTTGGTTCATGTTCTGGCTTGAATACAAGTAAAGGTTTCGTACCGCATGCTCGTTGAAAAAACTATTTTTAGATCGAAAAAACTAAAATTAATACATTTGTAAGCACAACAACAAAGCTTACTTTGGAGCTCTTCCACAATTTAGTAACAACAAAAGGACACCTCGCAATGTACTGCTAATACATATACTAATATGATCTCTTCCTTCCAAGCCATTAAATTGAACAATTATTATTTAACCTCTTATAGAGTAACCTAAGTGTAAAGTACCTGAAAATTAAGAATGTTTTATATTCAGTAACTAAGATCAATTAATTACCATACTCCGACTTTGTCCGTGCTGAGACACCGACTCTGTTGGCAACTTTATAGAGAAAATGATGACTTGTCATGCTTGTTTTTTTGCAATATCAACAAAAAACAAGAGGACTAAAAGCAATAAGAACGATGATTGCAATCGCCTTGAAACCATCGGCCTTGACCGTTCACGGAAGAAGCTAAGATTGTCAAAGACGTCGAGCATTATCGTGATTCTGAGTACAATACAAACAGTCAAATCCAATTACGTAAATGTTTTTAATATTTGAATTCTAGAATGATAGACACTAATGTTACAAATTGTGAGTTGAAAAAGTTAAAATAATCTTTTTTTCCATAATTGAAGGATATCATAATTACTGCTAGATACATGTGATCAATTTGAACTAAATGCAGAAAATATGAATATCACTAACTTTATCATGCATTGCCATTCACAAGATTTTTCATTACAAACGATTTCTGTAGAATTTTTTAAACAAGAAAATTTCCATTAAAAATGATAGCATAGAAATAAACAATTCTTGAAAGAACATCCTATTATATATTTCCACGTTTAAAAAATAAAAAAATGTAGCTAGTAACGAAATTTCATCATTCCGGGACAGTATCTCTGCATTACAATATCAATTGTATTCACCTTCACACTATCTAATGCATTATAATACCAAAAAGTTAAAGCCTGAATTTTAAATAACACGTCTCATACACCCAAGTTACTCTGGGACTAGAATTAAATTCACAAATATGTATCATCGCGTTTATTCTAAACAAAGTATACGATTCTTTTGTCAAACAGTAAAAATCACAACAACGCATTAATACTATCTTAGATACTAAAATTCTTTTTTTGTTTCTTTAATGGAAAATTGACAGACGAAAACGTTCAGTGGTCAAGTTTCAATCGAGTAGCTGCGACAAATGCATGTGAAGATAATTGAAGGGGTTGGTCCTACGTAGATAATTGTTCGCCATATACAGTTCATTCTGAGAAATAAGAATATAAGGGTTTCAATCCCACTTTCCTTGTCACAGAGAAAAAACTCCGTAGTAGAATTTGTTACAACAGTACCACAATACTCGCACAAAATCGCTCGTAATATTAAATAAGGAGAGTATGTTAGTATGATATTCTTATTTCTGTCGAAAATGTGACATTATTCTAAGTAGAGGCGAGTTCTTCAATTGGTCACGTGATAATTTAGGAGTTACTCCCTACAAAAAATGTTTACTTGAAATCCCGCTTAGAGTTGGAACTAGAATTAGAAAGACTGGTAGGAAGCGAAAAAGGGAAGAAGGGGTGAACACCCGCGTCAGCCAAAATCGAGTTCACAAAATAGGAATCTGCAGCAAAGTGGGGGAAGCGGGGAGGGTGTGGATAGGAAGACTGAGCACGTGCACAGGGCACCAGACAAGTTTTCGAACAATATTTTATTTGTTCGGAAATGTACTACAAAATATTTTAATATTAAATAATTTAATTGCACATTTTATGACCTACCTTGATAATACTTTCGAACATTTACGTTCAATATTTCAATATTGGATTCCCACACTTTTGTCGTGCTTACGTGTTGGAGTCCATTAATTCGACCCTACTTGGTCCCTAGCACCCATACTTCGATTTTCTTTAAAGTGGCCGACGACAAAAGGTAATTGTTACACCTCCTCCCTTATAAAATACATTTCTTTAATTAATTCGCAAACGTCCTTCTTAACGGGGCTCATGGCCTCAGAAATGTGCTCTCCACTGTTAAAAAATTCATTTTAAAAGGCAGGAGGTGTAAAAATGACCTAATGCCATCGGTGTCTTAAAAAATTCGAAGTATAGAGCAGAAGTACCTGCAAAATGCCTTTCCATTACGAATAGCCAGGCCACCAGCGAGCGTCGACAGGCGAAAATCGCTCGTTACGCGATTGATATATTTATTTATTGTTAGTGATCTCGAGCGCGTCAACTACCAAGGCCATTGTCACTGTAGTGCTTGTTTCTTCATGGGGAGGGGTGGTGATCTTCCCCTCTGGATGGCGAGATCCAGCGCCGTCCTACCTAGCAGGGTTTTCCTCGACCAGGTATCTCCCACAAGCAGGGCACTGCCCCAGCCGAGACAAGCTCTAAGCCCCCGACCGGTCTCTCGGCATGTGTGGTAGTGGAGTGCATTTTAGTATGAATGTACGGGGTGAGAATAGGGCAAGGAAGATGTAGGACGGATCGCACGCAGTTCGTTAGGGTAGTGCTCCGACATTCGCCTGGTGTTGTTCGGAGAAACCACGGAAAACTATTCATCACAGCAGCCGGCCGCTAGAACTCTCGTCGAGTCAGCGACTGAATTCGACCTAGCTGATAAGTTGGTGTCGAAAATTCTTCCATCACTGCGTGGAGTGGAACCTTGGGTCTCCCGGCCAGAGGCACTGCAGTGACATCCCTTGATGCACTGAGCCACCTCTCCCGGTGCGCGTTGCGTCACCGCAGACGCAGGGCGGCGCGGCGCGGCGCTTCCGCCTCGGCCGCGAGCGCAGCGCTGCATCCGAGACGGCGCTGCGTCCGCGCTCTCACGCGCAGCCTCCGGAAACGCTCCGGAGCGCAGCCGGAGGCGACGCGAAGGCGCGCGCTGCTTACTCCGCTCCCAGCAGCGCGCCGCACGTGGCGCAACTTCGCGCGAGGACCCGGCGCGCTCGGCTCACGTCACAGAGGGAGACGGCTAGATACACTGAATGCCGTCGCAAAAAAAGGTGACTTCCTAGTTTTTCGTCAGATTGGTGCATTGATTAGTGTTTCCGGGCGCGTTAACTGCTATGGTCAATAGTCCCGTCAGTATAGGACATGTTTTTTTATCGCGGGAACTCACTGTGATCTTTTCCCTGGATGCCGAGTTCCAGCATCGACCTACACGTTGACTTATGGGGTTTTCCCCAACCAGGAATCTCCCAGCAGCGACGCACCGCCCCAGTCGGGACAAGTTCTAAGCTCCCGACTGGTCTCGCAGAAAATGCGGTAGAGTAGTGCATTTTAGTGCGTGTAAGGGCAAGGAAGAGGAAGGAAAGATCGCGCTCGCTTCGTGACCCTTTTGTTAGGGTACTACTCCGACATTCGCCTGCTGATGGTAGGAGAAACCACGGAACACGGATCAGAGTAGCTGGCAGCTAGAATTCTCCTCCAGACAACGGATGAATTCGAACTAGCTAGTGTCGAAATTCCTGACACTGTCGGAACACGAGGAACTCACGGTGAGAGGCTCTGCAATGACCACTGATGTCCTGAGAAACCTTGGCTTTTTTAGTCAGAAAGCCTCTCGGAACAAAAATATTACATTCACATTTCTTGTAAGAAAGCATGAGAAAAAAAATCCAATGTACACTAAATTGTTAATGTAGCCAAAACAAATTTCTGGACCTAACTCGCATTAGGCTTCCCAATGTTTTCTGAATAACGATAGTATGCAAAAATAGCATTACTGTTCGTGTGCAGTGTCTTCCTAGTGTCTGGTTCACGCTTTAACGGTCGTCGAGTGCATAGATATCGTTTGCAAACTCTACCATGACGGAAGGTGGGGGGGCAGCGTTCGTTCCGTCGCACAAGCGTCGAGGCAGTCGATAGTTTTGTTCAACTTGAGGATATCAAGATAATACATACTAGTAAGTACCTACAAAATGTCAGGTCATAACTTGATACATCATGTGAATTCAGAATGAATATTGGGAGGGTGAAAATCTTCAAAGATTCGGGGAATGTAAAACAGCAATAAAATACGCTAAGTGAAAGTCAATACTGCATAGTTATTAGTGTAGGACACCTACGTATAAATTTCCTTCCGTTAACACCGCATTGAAATATTTTCAACGGTGTAAAAAACGAATGAGAGAAGCATTGTAGATTACTCATCCTAAATGCGTGTGGTACCAATTTCGCATACAAAATGTCACGTACAAAATAATTTATTTAATATTTGAGATTATAATATATCGAATAAATGTATGTTCTCTCAAGTAGTACTGGTTGCACTTCTTGAATTATAAAAAAGTTCCAAATAATTATAGAACAACCTTCATGTCCGTATTTTTTACGTAGTAAACGTGGACTTGTTTAATAATTTATTTTATAATCTACAAATTCATGTGAGTATTAAATTTTTACTATGTACTTTCTTTCAATTTATTATTTTTTGATGTAATGTATTATATCATGTGAGTATAATATTTTTTTACTACGTACTTTCCTTCAATTTATTTTTATTTTTTAGTTTAAAATTTTTTAAAATTAATGCAAATTTGTAGATATTTGAAGATTTATTATTTGTAATTTTATTTTATCTTATAGATTGTGATGTAATGAAATTAATGACCAGATGATGGAGACATAAATAGTCTCCGAAACGTTGTCAAGATAACAAATATATTTTGTTTATGACTGTCTATAATTATTTGGAACTTTTTTATAATTCAACAAATCAATAGAGACAGTCTGTAGTTGAAGTTGAAATGGTTGCACTTCTCATTGCACGCAGGATTGAAAATTGGATGGGGGGGAATGCTCTTACGTTATTATATTCAATTTATTTCACTGTCGGCAAAACTAGATACAAAACAGGTTCTAGAAGAACGAACATTTGTAATGAGTTATTTTGAAAAACCTTCACAGGCGTTTATGATTTTCATGTGGCGGCTGCTAACACACGGCGTCATACGATTAAAATAAAAATTCTACGACTTGATTATATTCGTTTTTCGTGAAATTCTGTTAAAACTTTAAGTGCGTAGGTCAGAAGATGTGGATCACAGGTTTAAAAAACACAGAGCTCTCTGAAGACTCAAATGATATGATTAGTGTTAAACAAACAGAAGAAAACATGTTCCACTGAAGAGAAGAAAAATAAATACAAATTTCTGCTACAAAATGAAAATTCTCAGAGAAACGGCACGCTTCAAGTTCTGTAGCAGCTACCCAATTTCAACATCCGCAACGACTCGCTCTTAACCCACTCTCGAACGCTCTGCTGAGAGCTAGAAATCTCTATTACATCCAAGAAGCAGTATTTCAAAGCGGAACGCGCGCATGTAGCCAATCGCTTCGTTCCAATGCGTCGTTTGGCTGACCTTACGCCACGACCACCTAGGCGCTGGATGTGCGAGAAACACATGATTCGTTACAAAGCCGCGAACGGTACAGCCGGAAAGAGCCAAATGCCACGTTCCTGACCTTAGAGAGGGAACCGGATCGGTTTCGGCCGGGGAACCAAAGCAAACTCACGCGCGTGGCGGCGTAGCTGGAAGCGCGCGCGGGCCAGATTCCGCGCTTGTACTGCTCCGGCCGTCGGGCGCGCGGGCGGGCGGTAGAGGTAGAGCACAGCCTGAAACGCGTTGTTCGCGTGTTGTCTCAGCAAAGGCCGACGTCGTGCAGACATAAGACGTCTGTTTCCTCTCCGGGAAGACGTCCTTCAGATTCCGAAAGCGGACGCCCCGCTTGTTTCCTTACCGCTTAGAATGCGTCCCAACAACTTGTCTGCTACATAATGAGAACGGGTACCGGTACAGGTCTCCTACAGTAACGGACAAACGAGCATAAAATTAATGTTTATTTATCGTTGGGTTTTGACACTCAGAAATGTAGTCCTGTCTTTTGGTATGTGCGGTAACAAGCTCAGATTAAACTACTCTGCTAAAGTTAAACTAATGGATTCAAAAAACACTCATATTTGAGATGATCAAGAGCTACAGAGCAATTTCGTAGATGAGGTTTGGGATATTTAGTATGACGTGTGCCTTCTATGTGTTTCAAGCACAAGCGCCTTAAATTACTTCTCACTAAAAATAGCTTTTATGGGTTTAGGTGGACTACTTTTGCAACAGAAACATACGGGAAGAAACAAATAATATGTACTTTGTCTTCTACTTAATTAATTTATATTCAGTTTAAAACTACATGCTCAAACATATGATTTTTATCCAACATACGGGAAATGAACTTGCATAAAATGTATTTTAATTTCAATGAATTCAAGACTATAACGTATTAAAGTTTGAGAGCCAGCAATATTTATGAATTTTGGCTACGCAGATAAAGATTTCTTTCCAACAGTTTATTAAGTTATCCCACTCAAAGTTTCAGGGTTCCCGAGAATGGCATGGGAAACTCGTATTCAAAGCATTTAGTTGTGAGGAACTAGATAACGTGCGAATTCCACAGAGCCATTTGGCTGCTAGTACATAGTTCGGTACAATTTCTGTGTTATGCAGCACCCTGCATTCATATGACGCTAAAACTAATCTGGAAGTTGGCACAACATGAATGTTGCGAACTTGCTCTATTTCTGCTACGGAAGTCTGAAACGCGATCCTCAAAGTAACCCAGATTAGGACTTGTTGTTTTGTAGTTCTCCGTGGAGCATTTGCAAAAGTCACAGCATATGCAAAAAATAAGCACGAGCATCTCTCCCCTCCTAGACGATACGTTGGCTCGGAACAAAACAGAAAAAAACCGCACATTAGCGCGATGTGATCTGAGACGCGCAACCGGGTCGCCGTAGATTTTTCCATTAGCACAAGGCTTTATTACGGCTGTCTGGGATGACGCGGGCCAGTGAGCGGCGCAACCGTTGTCCTGTCATCTGAGGTTGGAACGCGCGGCGGGGCGGGGCAGGGCGAGGCGGGGTGGGGCGAGTGGGGCGGGGCGAGGCGGGGCGAGGCGGGGCGAGGCGGGGCGAGGCGGGGCGGGATGGGGCGAGCGGGGTGGGGGGTGGGTGGGCGGGGTCGGGGCGGAGTGCATCGCCCGCGCTGGGCCGCCCGAAATAAATCCCCTCGCTTTCATCTGCGCCCGCCCCGCCCCGCGCCTCCCCGCCCCGCGCAACCGCCGCGCCGCTAGTTATTTCCGCGAAATGGGCGGCGGACAACCACCGAAGATTTAGGCATGCCGCCGCAAGCAAGCGCGCACACACACACGAAGTGCCCGACGACCGGGGTGGATCAATGTAGAAGAGGACAATGCTCGTGCTTACGGTGCCAATTAGACAGGAGGACGCTAATTTTGATTTTAACACAATTGGAATTTACTTTCTAAACATGTAAACATTTGTCTGGAGGAGAATTCTACGCCCAGCTGCTCTGGTCAGTTTTTTTTCTTATAGTTTATCAGCTGAATGCCTAAAGAATGCTGCAGCAGTGCCCTAGAAAATGGGCTGTGAACCGCCCGCGATCAATTTCTTCTCCATTCCTTTTCCTTACATACACACACACATTTTTTACAAGCTCTACACTTCCTGAGGTCGGGAGCTTAGAATTTGTCCCAGCTGTGGCGGTACCCTACCGGTGGAGACACCTTGCGAAGGAAACAAGCCAAGTAATTTGGCGTTGGATCTTATATTGCAGCATGGGAGGTACCTAGCCATCTTCCAGGCCTTGACGACGGCAACGACGACGACGGCGGCGGCGGCAAAAGGTGTAGCAATGCGGAAGAGGATGGGCGGTATCAAGCAGGTGAGTGAAGTTGACGGGGTGCATTTCCAGATTCTTAAAGGTTTTTAGAGATCTGAGTTTCCAAAAAAGAGTTCTAGAGTGCACTACCACTTTTGTCAGAACTCCTTGATCGCTATTCCAAGTTTTCCCGTGCTTTTTAACTATATGATACACGCTAGGTTGTGTTGCTACTTATTTTATTATTTTATTAATTTGGTTCGTTTTTTAGTTGTTTTTTTTTTTAATTTTTAGAGAAACTCTAGAACACGTTGATCGCTTTTCAGACCTTTAAGAACATTTGGATTTTTTTCTATTTTAGCCCGCACAATTTTTTTCGTGGTAATTAAATATTTCCTGATAAAATTTGAATTTTTACAGAACTTTTTTCGTAACTTTCGGAAAATGTAAAACTCTGTTTGCAACTCAGAACTCTCAAAATCAAAGATTTTCAAAATTCACCTCACCCACTTCACGTATCTGAGTCAAGTGAAACCTTCCCTACGAGGCACGGGTGGAAGTGGACTTGATTCCGGTGGTCGAGAAGCAATATGGAACAATGGACAGAGGCGGGGCATTGAACAGACAGAAATGACACGAAGAAAGACAGAAGGACCAAGACGAAGAGAGGGAGATGAAAATGCAGTAAAGATTAATGGCCAACGGAATTATTTAAATGAACGTTATTAACACTCAAATGGCTTTAGGAACAAAATAGATTAAACACAGCTTTCTATTTAGCACCATTGGCAACTGTTGACAACAAAAAGTTAAGAAATTATAGTGAATTGTCAGATTTTTATTCAAATATTCTTTAAGTAACGCATGAATATGACTTGCGGAATCCCTAGAAGGTTTCGAATTGAACATACTTCGAAGATCCCAGAAGCAAACGGTCAGAGAACGGCTTGACGGGGGAAAACATACAGCTGGCACGACAGAAAGGAAAGGACAGGGAATGGAACAGTCGGGATGACTGACCTGAGTTCAGTTACGTTTTTGAAAATGAAGTGCAAGGGCAGAAAAACATGAAGTCGGCAAGAAGAAAAGACGAGGCGTACATGACGGCGAAAATCCAGTTGGCGCCAGAAGGTGCGGTTGCAAAGCACTGACACTTGGCAAGAGATAGGCTCTTCGCAGCGCTTACAGCAGGTACAATACGCGGTTGTTGCAAACAAGCACCTAGGCTTTCGAGATACGACCCAACGACTAGACAGGAAGAAGGAGCGGGAGATAGATTCCAGATGGCCGAACGGACATCCACACGCGCAGATCCCATCAGCAGGGATGGTCAAAGGGCAACAGGACACGTCGGCTGGCGCCGGCCAGCCAAAGGCACGACACATCATTTGTCACCAGACGTCGCCGGCATCTTGTTACACCGCATATTTGATAACCGCGCCATTACTTACCTCCGCGCCCGTCGCGCGGTGTCGGAGTCGGTCGCGGTGGTTAGGACCGTCATGCGAAACGAGAATGCAGGATTTAGAAACGAGAAATATTAGTTTCTGAAGGACCCACCACGGCGGCACGGCGCACCGAGGCGAGTTTTCCAACGGAGAGGAGTAATATCTCGACGGAGGTCAAACGTGTAAATGACCGGAGGAGGATTCGCCTTTGATGGACGACGCGCGAAGAGTTACAGGGTTCAAGGTCCCCGCAGTCTCTCGCCGTCTTCATCCTCATTATTTTGCCGTATATTCCAACGCGGTGAGTAACCTGGTAGGATTCACTTCAGCAAATTGAGACTATCCGGTTTTGAATCACGGTAAAAGAACGTGCTTCTAGACTCGCGAACCTGTGGTTCTCAAAGACCCAATTGTGTATCTAACCAACCTTCCGTTTATTTTCCTTTTTCAAATTTTCTAAATGTAGATTAAATGATGTCTAAATGAACATCAATATTTGTATCAGTAATTGAAAAGTATATCTTATCAAAAATTTCCCAAGAGTGGTTTACTTATGGAAATTATTTGCGCGGTGACTTCACACATCCATTTTTAGATACTTCAACTTACGCTGCGTGCGAAAAAGCTTGTCCGTATACATCAGAGAGAAAGAGAGGCACAAATTATTTCCAAATACGGGCGACAAGGAAACTCACGAAGAGGAGATAGATGGAGGGCTGGAGAGGGCACATGTAAGGTGGGACACGACGGAATTACACGAGGCAAAGGTCGCCAACGCGTTAATCGACCGTGCAGCAAGGCAAAGCAGAAAATCAATTTGCACCGTATGATCAGTTTGACCACTTCCCATGTTTCTCGGAACGGTTCCCGGAACACGCTTACGGCGTGGGACAGCCGAGATGTTAAGAGGAGTGCCCTCCGCGAAGTGTTTATGACATAAGTGATATTGGTATTCAAGAATAATTTTTAATCCTCGTTCTTCTTCTTCTTCTTTTTATTATTATTATTATTATTATTACTATTATTATTATTATTATTATTGACGAATTGTGCCTACTAGGTTTGACAAGCCTTCAACGTTTTTTTTGATATGTTATGCTCTGATGTAAAGTCAAATGTAAATATTTATTTCAATAATTCTGTATTCCATTGTTTTTATGTCAATTTGTATACTATTGTCAACCGTTGCCATAATTGCATTGCTCTTGACAAGGCACGTACTGAATGTGCGAAACGTTGAGCTAACAATAAAAATATTTAATGCTAAAGTTTTAATTCCTGGAATCAACATTGATAGATACTTTATGGTCAATACATATTAAATCGTACCATCTACGCACCTAATTATTATTATTATTATTATTATTATTATTATTATTATTATTAATCTCTATTCTTATTTTTATTTTTAAGAACCGTTTTTTATTCGGTAGATGCTGCCAGTAAAGTCTTGACAGAACATTACGGTTTAAAAAAGCACTTGTCAATAATAAAAAGTCCTTGTCATATATGAAACTGAAATTTCATTTAATAATATTTTTTCATAACTACCCCTATTGGGATTATCGGTGTCAATGGACGAGAAGATCCTTTCGGCGCACATAGGTAGCAGCTGGGAAGAGGAAGGGGCATAGCCAAAAAGCTAGCTAGTCTCAGGAAAATGGAAACTATTACGAGAAAATGTCTGTCATTATGTAGCACAAGTTACTTCCTAATTAACAAGAATTGTCGAAAGAAAGTAATTCAACACGATATACTCTTTATTATATTTACCGAAAATACAAAACAAAGTTTTATTTTAACATTTCGACAAGTATTGTTGAGGGTATTCAGGCTAATTATTATGTGCAACTTACGATGCAATAAAAAGAAAAAAAAAGAAAAAAAGTCACTCTTGGGAATATAAACATTGCAACATACCAAAAATGTCTCCTATGTAGCACATTGGTTAGTGTGCTCGCTTTCCACGACGTGATCCCGGGGTCGATTCGACAATTATAATGCGTATTTTCCTCACAACGACCCAGTATCTACTGCTGTGTGGCGATTAGAAAGCGCGTTTCTCAAGTTGAGAAGACCAGAATATAGCATAGGTATGTCTATGTGCTAACCACACGTACTCCTTAACCCATGGAATTTGGAACGCTGCTGGTAGGCCCTGGCCCATAACGGGCTGCCACGCGAAGTACATACATACTAAAGATAAGGACAAATGAAATCTCCCTAACTGCATATTTATACGAAAATCTTCAATTGGCATGGAACAATTAATAGTATAAGAATATTGAGGTATCATTAATGATTTTTGATAGTAACATTTCTGTTCTTAAAACGGCAAAGAGTAAACAATCTCGCTGTTACGCAAGCCTCCCAGGCCGCGGGCCGACTGGATGAAAAAGCGCTGCGCACCGGCAACGCGGAGTCAGAGGAAACCCGCGACGGCGAGTGGCGCTTTGCGGCGGGACGGGGCAAGCCGGGGCGGGGCAAGCCGGGGCGGGGAAAGTCGGGGCGGGGCTGGCGGGGTGGGGCGGGGCGGGGCGGGGCTGGCGGCGCGCGGCGGGGCGCGTGCGGTTGGACGGGGCGCGATGAGGCGGGGCGGGGCGGGAGCGGTGGCGGGGAGCGGCGGAGCTGGTGGGTGCGGCGGGGCGGGGCAGGGCGGAGTGGGGCGTGGCGGGAGGCGGAGCGGGGGCGGACCAGGGCGAGACGCGGCGGGGCGGGGCGGCGCAGCGACGGCGCGAGGCGCTTTGCGGTGGGGCGGGGCAAACCGGGGCGGGGAAAGTCGGGGCGGGGCTGGCGGCGCGCGTGCAGCTGGACGGGGCGCGATGAGGCGGGGCGGGGTGGGGCGGGAGCGGTGGCGGGGAGCGGCGGGGCTGGTGGGTGCGGCGGGGCAGGGCAGGGCGGAGCGGGGCGTGGCGGGTGGCGGAGCGGGGGCGGACCAGGGCGAGACGCGGCGGGGCGGGGCCAGAAGCCGCAAAGCGGGGCTCGATCGGCGGGCTTCGCGACGCAGACGCCGTCGCCGCCGGCTTAGTGATGCAAAGCCCCCCGCGCGCCAGGCGGAGACTGCTGCCGCTTGCGAACTACACTCCTTGGATAAAAAGAGTTAGCGCAACCATTTTTTAAAAAAATGCTCTAAATAAATAAAACGAAGACGGATTAGTTACAGCATTTGTAACTCAAGAATGGCTGGACCCATTTTAATTACCTCTGATTTGTTGGATTCACCTCCGTCCCGAATAGCAGAATAACTATTAAAATAGCGGGAAAATGGCGCTAGATGGTGCTGTAGAACAAAACTAAACAGTCATGTCAGATGCAACCCGCAACACTCGGTAGTATACTTTTTGTGCGGAGATATTTTTATTCAGACTTTTTCAAATACAATTTCTAATACAACAGTTAAATATCTCCTAGTTAAATAGCAACAGTTAAATAACTCCTAGTTAAATAACTCCTACACGAAGAGCTCTAGAGCATTAAAAACTAAAATTTTGAAGCCTCATGCCCCAAAGAAACGTTTCTCATACGTAATCTGCAGGACGAGACCTTCTTGAACATCCTATTACATTTTTACTGGTCCGGTGCTTTTCGATATTACCCCACCCGCTGAGAGTGGTTCAAAATGTAAAATCGATGGCCCATGTTATTTTGAACATTTTGAAAATTCAAAGTGGCTTCATGTAAAGTTCCCCCCAAAATTAATATATCGGTTTCAAATTCAAGGGGCCGCAACATCAGCCAGATCGATTGGGGAATATCAATTTTGGAGAAAATCGGACAAACAGAAAATCTGCCGTCAATCGTTTTTTTCGGTATCAAGGATCCACAAAATGGATTTTGGCTACACCGAGTGTTAAAAGATTTTTTTCTACATTTAGAATCTCGATTTATCTACTTCTTCGTTGCAAGGGTTGATTATAAGAGCTTTTCTGCCAAAAAATCGCCGTGTTTTCGCGCAGCATTACATAACTTTCTCTTCTCAAGAAGTTCCTTCTCAAGAGAGAGAAAGTAAAAATTATGATTTTGAGATAGAATACATCGTTCAATATTAAGGGCTTTACAGAAGAGTTTTCAGGCTAGAAAAAAATCAAAAATATCTTAATCTAAACATCGAAGAGGGGAGAACCTCCGGGTTACGAATCTTGGTTGGCTAAGATTTTGAGAAAGGCGTCAATAGGAAACTATTTTTTATTCGAGCGTTGGTTCATTGTTGTTGTTTTTTTCTACTCTGAAATGAGATGCTTCTAGTGAGCCTCTTAATTTTAGGTAGAAACCGTGTGCGGAATGTTTGAATTACTCGAAAGGACACAAAATAAAGCAATTAATGCTATATAGTGAGGTCAGTGTAAATTATTGTGGATTGGAAGATCAAGTGCCCCTTAGATATGGAATTGCTCACCTTATTGCCTTTCAAAGTTCGTTGCACAATTTACTTACCATTACGGTCACACCTGATTTATATTAATGAAGACATTTCCAGCTATTAGTGGTTCGAAAAGGACGTGTTCTTTTGAGTGAGAGGAGAATATGTATACGCCTCGAAGACAATGGCACATCCTGTCAATTATGTTGAATTGGCCCAAATGGGAAAAACAGGTATACTCTGACACAGTTTTTACAATCCACTGTGAAGTCAACATCAGAGGATTGTAGTTTGGCTGTCAGTGCACTAAACAGCCAATGGTTAAATAATTTGAGCCTCGTTCTTAGTTCTATTCAATACTCTGAGAGATACAATGTTAACATTATTAGTATTTTAATTAGACAATTAAAACGTTCTAATCTAACAATCATTACCAGGAACCAACCATATATTTCTGAAAGAGTAAGGACTAAACTACTTGACTTGAATCAAATCGGATACAACTTCTGCTCCATTTCCCGGCCACACAAAGCCACCACATTCCTTCTTTAAATATTCACATCACTTCCAGGACAATGGCGGTCGCGAACAGCAACAGCACTTGCAACCGCGACAGTACACGCGACCGCGAACAAAGAAGCGACAGAAGAAATTCGGGGGCAGCTCAGCGCAGAGGCACTTGGCGAGCGGCCACGCGACGTGGAAGGAATAGTACATTGCAACAGTACATCGACTCTCTCGATTGTCGACAACGAGCGAACACACACTCTCACATACACACACACACTCACTCACACACACACACACACACACACACACAGGATAATTAATGTTCATCCCAACATAATTATGTCTTTGAATATTTATTTTATTAATAAATATTATTATTAAATAAAAATGTAGTATATACATTATATATAATAAAATGTTAACTTTGAAATTTTAAGTACAATAATTAACAATAATAATATATTCTTTTAAAAACAATATGACAAACAATGCGTTGTTCAAACGTTGTGGACAACTCTTAGAGGCAATAATGCCATAAAGTTATATTTTTCTAAGCGCTTTTGAGCAGACCTATGCACATTTCAGATTTTCTTCCAAATGAAAGGCCCTTGATTCAGAAACGTACTTTCTTAAAAGTACTTTTTTTAAGTGTATCAGTCTATGTTAGAATAAAAAATATAAATATATTAATATACTTGATGTGTATTTATTTAGAACAAAGACAATTTGTGACAAGTTTAGAACATTTGTTGTAAATCTTATTACGATTAAAATCATATAAGAATTGAGAAAAAAAATCTACAAATTTGCGGGCCCCCGATAGACCCGGGCCCTACGCCGCAGCCCAGTCAGCCTGGAGGGTACAATGGCTCTGGTGACACGTCTCAAGAAAACGATGTGCATGGCGCTCTACGGGTGTTGGCGGCGGGAGTGCATTACTGAGCTGGATTGGAGTGAGAAACTGGCGGTCTGATAAAGAGAGGTTCCCAACAAATCTTGTTTATGATATTCACTGCATTCACGATAGCAAGCCATCCTTTCACTCACCCTGTGATACATTATTTATCACTGGCCCCTGCGTCGTCGTCAAGTGCTACCTTTGACCAACAAAGGCCTTGGAAGTCATTATCCCCCACAAGCCTCCATCGTCGCCTTCGCCAATTACTCTCCTGGCCTCTGTCCCCAGGCTCCTCAAGTGCTTTCCTGGGGGGCTAAGTACCATTCTGCTTTCGAGTGATCAACGGAACTCTCAACTAGTTCACTTCTACTCATACCATGCTTCAATCGCTTTATTTCCTTTTCCCCCCCAAAGAACTAAGAGAGAGAGAGCACAACCCATTTCTAACAAAGCTATCACATTCCTTCACATCACATTACTCCACTACCGTCTTCACCATCCCGTCACTTCCAAGAGAATGGCGATCACGACTACGTCACTGTAGTGTTGTAGGTGGGAGGGACAGGGACGGGGCGAAGTAGGCGGGGCGTCGAAGGCGAAGCGGGGCAGGCGGAGTGGGTGGGGCGAGCGGAGCGGGGGGAAAGGAGGGGCGGGCCCAGAAGAGAGTGCTGAAAGGGCGGGACTGGGTGGCGAGTGAGGGGACCGGGGGAGGTGGCTCAGGGCATCAACTGATGACACTGCAGTCCCTCTGACCGGGAGGTCCTAGGCTCCAGTCCCGACGATGGCAGGATTTTCGACACTGGCTTGTCAGCTAGGTCGAATTCTGGAGGAGATTTTTCGGGGTGGGTGGTCTGATCGATAATTTACCGATCAACACTAAGCGAATTCCGAAACAGTATCCTAACATAACATGGACCGCGCGTGATTTTTCCTACCTCTTCCTTGTCCTATTCTCATCCCTTACACACACACACTAACAAGCACTACATTACCACACATGCTGGGAAACCGGTCGGGGGCTTAGAGCTTGTCCCGGCTGGGGCGGTGCCACGCTGGTGGGAGATACCTGATTAGGAAAAACCCCGCTAGTCAACCGTAGGTCGAAGCCGTATCTCGCCGTCCGGCACAGGAAAGACCACCCTCACCTCCCAAGCAAGAACATGGACCACACTTACGAAACCAATGACACGCCCGGAGTCACTAACAATCAATCAATCAGTCAAGCGAGCGAGGTTGCGGGGGGGGGAGTGGGCAAATGATATGGTCTGTAGGGAGAGGTAAGGACGTGCGGTGCGGGACAGGCAGAGCGGAGCGGTCCGCACTGGCCGTTGCGGGGGGGGGGTGGAGGGAGAGGGGGAGAGGGGCTACGAAGAGCGACAGTGCGCGCGCGGCGGGCCGCATTAAGCCGTGCCCTGCGCGGCACGCGACGCGCGCCCGCCAGCGGTCGGCGCCGGGAGATTTGTGCCCGCGCCGCCCTTTGAGAGGGAGCGCGCCCGCGGCCACCGCCCCGCCTCCCGCCCTATCTCTTTCGCAACGACATGGGCGCACCGGCAGCTGCCCTGGAAACAAAGCACAGAGCACCGAGTGCTATCTTCATTTTACACAAACCCCTATAGTTTTATATGGTCCAATATATTTCAAGTCAATTTAAGAATAATAACACTTTAATTCCTTTACTATACAATTATTACATATACAAATATTATTCTTAAATTGACTGTCTCAAATATACTGGACCACAGAAAACCATAAGACAGTCATAACATAAGGAAATCGTGAAGATTCCCTTTTGCTTCCGTAATAAAGAAATTAGCGGCCGATGATTAGGATAATCCGCGTCATGTAGATTACGGATCCGACATCGTGGCGTTTTCAAAACATCGATGAATGATTTTTGAACATCGTTGTTTTGTGCTCGGGTTTTTTACATTTTCGATGTTTCGTTCCTGGATAAAAAATTCTCACTTTCCCAAAATTCCCAATTTTGTAAAAGTTAAAATATGAAATAAAAACTGAAGGCACCACTGCTTATGTGTTCGATCCACGCGAACAAGGTTTGCACTGCCTTCATTGAGCAAAATGTTCCTCGCCCGAAATGATCCTGATACCCTGATAACCATCGTTTTTCTTCCTATTCCGCACACGGAGATGCGTTTTTAACTGTTTTAAGTTTAATTTCAATTATAAATTAATATACTAGGTCTCTGACATATACATTTTTCTTGCGCACAAATGTGATGTTAGATTTTTACTTCACCAGCTTTAAAACATCAATGTATTTTGTTCGATGTATTATTAATATCGATGTTTTAATTTTGGACATCTATGTTTGCCAACATCGATGTTTTGTTGCCGATATCACATCACTAATTCGATGCCGCCGCTTCTACGCTTAAAATATCAGTTCATAAATTGATACTAAAGCCGTAACCATTGAAAAAGTCAACGCTGCGGTAGGGAACTCTTTGGAGACAAGTTGAAAAATATTATTTGTTTGGTTCCAATAACCGAAATGTTTACGCAAACCACAAGGAAGGAAAAACCCATTTGTTTGATTTTCAGAAATGTAATACTTGTGCGAAACATATTGATATTGCAAGATAAAATGTTATTTTATTTTTTATTTTTTTTCTGATTCGACGTGAGGTCTTTCGAGAGAAGGTGAAATACTCGCTCCAACACCTCGGTGACGAGATGGATTCTTGAAAAAAATGAAATTACTTGAGAACACTTTTTTCTTGTAAATGTATTTATTGTGTCAATCAATTTTTTCCTCGAATTTCTTTTCCTCGTAAAATGACAGTAGTTAAAGAAAAAACAACTTTACAGAACAAGTAGCTCAAATATTATAGGACTGACTTAAACACACCACCTAATAAAATTGCTACTATAATAACTACACATAGTCACGCAAATTGGAGAAATGCATCATTTACCCTGCAATGTTTCAGGATAGCAGAGTCCGTGTATTTTAAAGATCAAATTACAAAAATAAAAAAAAGAATTGGATGAATTATAAGCTTGTTTTTAAATTGTTGAATGCAGATTCTGAAGAACGAAATATTCATAAAACCTCTTTCTTTCTTCTGGAAGTCCTGTTCTGAAACGACCAAGTGATAGTTCGGGACTCCCGGACCAGACAAGCTGGCACCGACCGCGAGGTGCTGGCCAGGGTCAAACGAGTGCCTGCAAACTTGACCAGGTTGTTTACGGCGCCTTCAACCTTAAAGCGCAGCGGCGTGCAGAAGGCCGCGCGGCAAGAGCAGGGACGAGGTGGGCGGAGAGGAGAGGTGCGGAAGGGAGGGGAGAGGGCGGCGGGGGCGTGAGACGAGCGAGGGCGGTCCACGGTCGAGGCCGTAGCGATGCGCGGAGCGTGCTCTGGAGGGCGGGGCGCTGGGCGAAAGAAGACCTGGCGGTGGCGCGCGGCCCACATACCAACGGCGCGCGGCGGCGGCGGCGGCGGCGGCGGCGGCGGCGGCGGTGGCGGCGGCGGCGGCGGTGGCGGCACCGGGACCCGAACCGCGGCCCCGCTGAGTCACGGTGAGAGGCCGACGCGGCGGCGACGAAAGTGGGCGCGAGGGCGGGCGGCGGGCGACGCGTGCGGGCGATGGCCCCCGGGGCGCGCGCCCCACTGGCCCTCCGCCCCGGGCGAGCGCCCACGCCCGCGGGCGCGCGGGCGCACCCCTGACCCGGACCTCCGACTCGCGCCGCCGCGAGGGAAAGGTGCCCAGGAGCGGTGCAAAAATATTTGACTGCCACTGTGCGCGCATTCCAGCCAGCAAATGCCTTCTTAAGATCAAGAAGTTTATTTAAGAAAATCCTTCAGTAGGGGAAGTGGAAAACCCTGACCTTTCCAACACAATACTATACTGAGTGTCAACGTCATTCAAATGGAATTTTATGATACGAAACCTCACTTCACGATTCATTCAAAGATGTTCTAAAACAATAAAATAAACCTTCACTCGTTTAAAAAAATTTGACGTGTATTCTACACGTCACGTATGACACGTTTTGGGGGTGTATTCTAAAATGTTTACAATTCAAAATAGTGCAAAAAACATTCTTCCGAGAATTTATATGATTGTTTTCACTGTTGTCACCTGGTTTCGTGATAATTTTGGCGTGTTTAAATACATTAAAATGCATTCCTAACGAAATACCACAAGTCCTTTAGCAGTTCTTACTAAAGCTGTTTCTGGGAGATTTCGCAGTTTAAGCGGTAGATACTACTTCCCACAACTGAGGGGTGGAAATCAAACTTTTAAAACATGGTGAAAATCATGCCGCCAACAAGCTCCACATGCAACTTTTGCACTCAAGAAAATAAAATCTGCTCACGATGCTGATGAGAAAAGCGGTTTAAAATCTATATATTCTTTCTATACATTTTTCCTCGCTACATTTCACATTGATTCCAACATTTACACACATAGAATAGACATCTGTCTGACGCCGTATGGAAGAATGCAATAAGAAGTTTTAAGCATTTAAAAGGATTTTCAACACAAAATCAGTTAACGAATTTGTAGAGTAATCTAACGAATGAATCTACTGCATCCTGGCAATCTGTCATGCATCAGTTACTCAAAATTAGAAATGCAAGTCTTTCGAAAGATCCGAATTCACTTTTCAGAGCTAAATAACGCAGGTAAAAACTAACCGCATGAATGATAACAGTCAATTCTTTTTTCATTTCGAAATAATCCTTCCTAAAGGCCTTTCCAAATCGGGAGATTGACTTGTTGCCACGGTTGCATCCTCGATGAAGAACCGCCGCCACCCTAAACCGATAAAGTAACATTCGTCGCGCTTACAAATTCCCTTTGCGGAATGATTCTTCTCAGACTTTATTGTATCACTGCCAGCCGCTTCTTGCAACACCCCCAATCCCGTGAATAATGCAAAGCCGCCATCGACAAAGAAACCCTTCCGAGCGCGCCGTCCTATATTCAGGGGCGCTAAGTCGCCGATTTCCACGAAGTCGTTCATAAACAAAAGCAGAGCCCGAGGCGTTCGTTTCAATTCAGCGGCTCGGCGCCGCGGCGTCTCCGCTTGGCGTGAAGACGAGACGTCATATTAGGGGTTCACGGCATTTAGAAACGGGCTGAATTAACCCCGATTTATAATTAATGCATCTGTTGGAAAACATGCCACAAATGCCACGATTCTGCGGCCGTACATTCGTCTAATGGTGGGTATTAAAAAAGTGTACAGTGGGTAGAATGTAAAAAAATGTTAACAAATTTTTCGCTTAAAAAGCTCCTCAACATTTTGATTTTTTTACATTTTATTTTAATGTATAAGCACATTTATAAATACAGAAACCCTCATCTTTGAGATATTAAAGGGGTTTTCCGAGTTATTATTAGAATTTGATGATCTTTCTTCTCTACTTCTTTTTATCGATTTGCAAATTCTCTCTAAAATAAACTCTTCAGAAGTAAAAAATCATTAGAAGATTGATAGTTAAACAAGGATTTTCAAATTCTCACACAGATGAAGCAACAGAGTACCTACTAGTTTAATTATGTCCTTTACATTATCAGCAATTTAATACACACCTTACAACTGAAAATAATATCTGAATCATACGACATTAAGACCCGCCACAGAATCCATGTGAAAAGACTTTCTGCATTTGTACGCATTGTTGATAATAAAGTTATCTGCTGAACACTTGAAAATATAAGTTACAAGAAAAAAGACGACATAAGACTTAACGAGAGAAAAGAAATACGTTCAGCGAACGAAGACCATTCGAGTCAAAAAACAGAACAGAAAAAATTGTCTCTTATACCTGACAGAGACGAAAGGGGTAAGATAATTTCGTTCCATTTAGAATTTCCATCCCGATAACAATAGTATGAGATAACTGCTGAATTTATAAAGTCTCACTAATCATGGGGACCAAAATATTGGAGGGGAGGGGAGGTGAATTGATAAAGGATAAATTATCTGCAAAAATACTGACAAAATCAAATCTTAAAAAAAATCATTTTCACCATTTTCAATGTCTTCGACAATTTTAAAGGCAATTTAAACTCGTAAGACAAGCCAATTTTGAATTAATACATTGAAAATTTAAATGACAACATTTACGAATTTTTATCCAATCAGTCCCATCATCAGGCCCCTTAACTTGCAGGCCCCGGGTGATCGCCCCGGTCTGCCCATGCCTAGCGCAGCCGCTCTCTCCACCTACTCCACGACCAATCTTGGCTCTCCGAAACATGCTCTCTCAGCCTGAATCACTACTGAATGACAGTGACTATTCACTGATGGTGTCAGTTATAACTCTGCCACTGACAATCAGTGAATTGAACTGAACCAATTCAGTGAAAATCGGGTCCACTTTTTGAATCAGTGAAACTTTACTGTTTGAATCACAACAGCAGCACGTGAACGACTGAACGACTGATCAGTGAGCGATGGCGGCGCGGCATTTTTACCACTGACGACCAGTGAAATGATGGCGGTCATTATGAAAAGATTCGCATCTTCACTGATTGCCAGCGAAACTACACATTTCGACTGAAGATATGAGTGACTTCGGCTCTCACTGATTGAATCAGTGACAATTTCACTGATTCAGATTCAGAGAGGGCGGAAACATTATTTCGTGTTAGTCGCACATTCAGCCAGTAACTATCAACTTACAGGAAAAGATTGGCACTGGCTGGTGGACAAGATGAACACAGGGTGGGTCCGTCCAGACACCGGCGAAGGCGTCCAGAGGGGGGGGGGAGGTGGCCCGAGGGCAGTGCGGCCGGGCGCGCACGCGGGCAGCGCGGATCGGCGCGAATCACGCGCGGACCTCGGCGCGGCCGGGGCTCGTAAATCTCGCGCGGGTGACGCGGAGGAGCAGCCTGCGGTTCGGCGGCGGGGAGCGGGCACGGCGTGGGGCGGGGAGGGGAGGGGAGGTGTCCCCTGGGAGCGGCCCGCGACGTCTCGCGCGCGGATCAGCCGCGCTGATGGGACGTCGCGCCAGGCACCAGGGACGCCGGGGGGGAGGGGTTGTGATGACGGCACACCCGGCAGTGGGGTGGACGAAATGGTGGCAATGGTGGAGGCGGCGCGGCGTGGGCAAGGTAGGCGGGTGTTGAATGGCAGTCTGTGTGCGATGGTAATGGAGGAATAAGAAATTAAGGGGAAGGAAATAAAGTCTTTGGGAGAGTGACAAACACGGTTATCGCGCGTATGTAGTTATATAGATGTTACGCCTAGCAACGAGGTGATGGTAGGAGCAAGAAGGCAGAGGTAGCGATGTTGGTGGTGGTGGTGGTGATAGAATGGCTCCGATGGAAGCTTGAAGGTAGCTACGAAGAGGATGGTATGCTGGTCGCGGGAGTAGCAGGTCTGACAGCGCCGACGTAGGACATGGCCAATCTCTGATCAGATCACACCGTAGTCCATATATATTGAGGCAGGGACGACATTGGTTGGATTCGAGAGAATATGAACACGAGGGGCGAAGAAATAGGACTGGTGCATCTTGGAGAAATGGGTGCACGCTACTGATGCACGTATGCGGAAGAAAATACCTCTAGGCCTTGCGACCAGATAGGAGGTCTGTACTATCTATGTGGTTTATAACACGGAATAGGAAGGTGAGCAAAAAGAAACAACGTTCTTATCAACAGGACTTACACTTTACTAATGTGTTCTTGTAAAGACGATCAGTGTTGTTTCAAATTCACGAGTGAAATAGGATTGCATTCAATGGTATTTTTATTTAAGGATACATTTTAAATGTATATTCAAAGATACATATTTCACGCCAATTAAATAGCTCACAACAAATCCGCCTTTTCTAAACTCTTTCAACTGTGTGCTAAAAACGAAAAAAAATGCCTGTAATTCCAACTCAATATTAAGAATCTCAAATTCAAAAGTAATAACACTTCACCCCACAGAAATCCTAGACATTTGAGTTCCAACTTTCTCAAATTATCGTTTTTATGAAATCAAAAATTAATTTCAGAAGATGAATTTTGAATATCTTCTTCTTGATTTTATTTGCTGTATTTTCCTCAAAAAACACGAGAAACTATATTAGTCGGACGGAAGAGAGGTATAATCTGCGCACTTTTTCTTCTGCTCTAGAATCTTTTCCAGGCCCTTTCACTATATGTAGTTGAACGATAAGTAAATGAATAGTTGAATGAATGATTTACAAACACACCTCTAAAACAAATTATATTTTTGAAAAAAGATGGCATCATAAAATATACAAATATAACTTACTATTTGTCAAAAAAAATTAAAAACAATGTATGTTCTTTTCTCTGCCTTTCTCGTTAAAAGCGTTTTTTTTTCTTTGAAAGTAATGCTACATAGAGCACTATAACTACAGGCCCGAAAGATCAGAAATTTATTTTACCAAAAAGAGGCAGGCAAAAAGGCATTTATTTTTACTACAACTGACACTCAAAAAGGCAGTTACAGTGTAAGGAAAATATCTGTTCTTTTTAATCTTAGTTCACATGACCATCCTGTACAATGGCTACGAATATGTTTCACTCACGACTGACTCTTCGAAGTGCTATTGTAGACAACTTTTTGAATCTTGAAATGTCATCAGTTAAAACAAAATTACATTTTTCGTTCTTTGCATTTGTGTAATCGGCAGCTCTGAGGAGAATATATCAAATTCAGAGAGCTGTCCTCAATAGGGATCGGAGACAACACTCAAAACAAGGATGGGATTTCTCGTGAACGAACAAAGCCTGTTGGCATCAGAGAAAAATCTTGACTGCTGTCATCTTCGTGTTTCATTTAGATTTTTAATACAGCCTCTGCTTCCACAGAAAGACAAAACACGATCATTTTGTCGCGTTGCTTAGGCCTGCATGTGTATAGCCAACTTGATCGCGTTCGGTGCCAGGAGAAAAAAAACACAAAATAATTATGTAAAAGGCAGAAAATAGCAAAAATAAGACAAAATAGAACAAAAACAGGCAAAAAAAGGGGGTAATGAGAATCTACTAAAATAACTCCATAAGTGGTGATTAAGTGATTCCTATTGTTAAAAGTCATTAAATAGTAACAAAAACAAAAAGCCATTTTGCCAAACTTTCGGGCTCTAACTATAACAATCACAATGCCCGCAGGCAAAAGCTGCCACCAGTCGAGACTGCGGCAGTGACCAGTAGCGCTCTCCCAACGGCGACGCCGAGAAGCTTTCTGCGAGTGCTTACGGTGGGTGGCCGCTCCGAGGTTCATCGAGATGCCTCCGAAATGCAAGCACGCGCCACTTTTTGGCCGCGAGGTCGCACGACGAGGCGCCAGCTGCAGGGAAAGCAGATGCAAGTCCGGGAACGCTTGCTACCTCGCACCTACGGGCACGGGGAGCAACATTTCTAGCTTGAGATGTCTTCCCTTTGAATACATAGAGTTCTCCTTGACTCAATAACCGTATCTTTTTCTACGTAAGAGTCATACGAAACTCAGGTGGCTAGGAAACGTGTTGTAATGAGGGTTCGAAGCTCCGAGAAGACTTCATACTTTCGAGGCGCGGCGTCTTCCTTATGTCTCTTGGCGATCGTCCAGATAGGCTGCAACGCCCATTCAAGCTCCTATTTATGAATATCTTCGGGAATGTAAAAGTGACCGGCGCGTGATAAGCATACTACTTTCTAGTCCTACGGCGCCGTAATGATGAAAGTTTACCAACTGGAAATCTCTACGAATACTTCTTACGGAATTCTTCATGACTAAAAACATAATTACACACGACGAAATGATTTTATATTGCTGCTATATCGATGTGAAAATCACCAGTGATATAATCAATAAACAATGTGTATTTTCAACATAACTACATTCTTGTACCCTTCCTAGAAATTATTTGATGATGGTAAATGCATTCCTCTTTTAAAACCAAGACAAATAATATCCACGAAAAAATTGCTGCCGTAAGTAATTAAAATGATAGATGAAGGTAAATCACTGAACAGATGGTATGTAAACTGAAATGGTTGGGATTAAATTCAGTGCTTCACGCAAACAAATATTGATTTTTTTAACAAAAAGGAAATGCAGGCATAGGACAGAAGTGTAAAGAGTCACGGACAAAGAATTGAAGATACAAAAAGTTATTAAGCGTCACTGTGACATAACCCATGCAAAAACCAAAATAAACCCTTGTGTTCAGAAAGCAGACGGCGAAGCGATAGAGGGAAGAGATTCGAGATTACAGAGGTTTTTCTGTGAGTTACAATAAGCCCACAGGGACAGAGATCTTCACTAGGTGGAAGGCAGAGTTGACAACACAAAAGGTACACTTCGATTAAAACATTAAGACCTTTGTAGGTCACAGGGGGGAGGGAACACTGTCATCCAATAGAGAGCTTCAATATTAAAAATTTGTCGCAACGAAGCTCGCGATTCGATGACATTGTCTGCCTCCCTTGCCAGCTCGCGACCTTGAAAACACTTCTTTTAATCGGAGTATAGCAATCACGGAAACCATATGCGTGCGCACAGGGGAAGGCAAAGGGGCCGAGTCGCCATGATAATTTTGAGAGATATTTTGAAGAGCGTCACTGCCTCACGCAATAAAATATATGTTTCCGTAAACCCCTGACATCGTCCTTTTAAAACCTGACAATTTGGGAAATTCTGATACGTCGTTTGGAGAAGACCTCTCCAAGCCATCTCGCTACCTTGCGAGTTGTTCAGCATAAAATTCATTCTAATTATTAACTGTAGTATATGTAAAGTATACATTCATCCTCATTGCAGGACCTTTTTTATACACTAATAAAATATGCCAGCTCTTAATAAAAGTTAAAATGGAAAAGGAGGACCGTAATTGGAAATATAGACCCACCCCCCCGTCGTGCTTTCCGCTGCGCGCGCCGAGGACGGGCACTCAGCCGGAGGCGGTATCCGAGCCACAGATTTTTCTGCTAGGGATGCGACATTGATCTCCATGTTTTCAAAACATCCATGTTTTTTTATAAAACTATCGTATGGGGACAATATTTTTTAAATGAAATAAGTCAGAAAGAAAATCGTATTATAATTTTCAGATATTCACAAATTAAAACCTGACAATTTTGACCAATGTGCCCAAGGGTGAAAAAAAAATCGCGTTTTTAGCGAGTAAAATCGAGATTTCGTCAATAAAGAAGCCTGTGTTATTTTTTTGAATTATCGAATCAGATATTCCAAGTTCGTTTGTTCTCTGATGATTTTTTTCTAGTTTTTTTTAGATAAATCTCAACTAAAAATTATTAATTAACGATACCACTTTCAAATTAAATTCCTCCCCCCCCGCGCGTGAACTTATTGTCGCTAATCCACGTTAAAAACATCGATGGTTTGGGGTCAATGTTTAATTAACATCGATGTTTTCTCATTTTGAGAACAGCTATTTAAAAACATGGATGTTTCGTTGGCGATCCAGCGATGTTTCGATGGTGGGGGCGGCGGCGGGGGCGATGGGGGCGGCGCGCGGGCGGGCGGAGGTGGCGCGGGCCCGCCGAAGTCACGAAGGCGCCGCGCCGCGCCGCGCCGCGCCGGGCGCGCTGGCCTGGCCGCGCGGGGCCGTGTCAAGAGCGCGGCGGCTCCTGGAAGATGAATGTTGCCGCCTCTCGCCGTGCTGCAGCGGTTGCCGCCGCCGCCGCCGCCGCCTCCTCCTCCCCCGCGCCCACGCGCTCGTGAATGGGCGGAATATCAATCAGCAGGCGCTAATTCACCGCCGCCCTTCTTGTTTTTCGTGGCTCACCGGCGCGGCGAGTGCTCCACAAGGAATTCGGGGAGGGTTCCAGTTACTTCTCTGGTGGAAATCGCCAACGAGAGAAGGGACTGAATCGAATTGAAGGAGAACATCTTGTAGCACGGAGCCTCCTATTCAAGTGTGTGTTCCTCAGAAAAGATGGCCGTATTTGAACCTACTCGTTTATGAAAATAATAAACACATTTCCTCCAAAGTAGTACAACCAGACACGACATAGTGAAATGTCATAAACGAATGTGGCCATTAAGTTCTCACCTGCAGGATGTTACCCCCTTTGTCACGCTTCCAACAGGAAGCGCTTCGGTGATAAGGTGTGAAAGCTACTTGAAAACCCGCATGCTCCACAATAACCGCATTAATATTATTTGAATGCGCAGCACATACACACACACACACACATGGAATTTCCCACGAGCCCTCTCAGTGCACTTGTGTCAACGCAGGCGCGGCGGCGAAATCGTTTCTCGGAACGCCAGGTGGCTCCCGGTTCTGCACCGGAAGGGAATGGGGCCAGCTCGAGAAAGCGCGGCGGGCGAGAGGGAGGGAGGGCACGGGGAATCCCCGAAATTCGTTTTGCGAACTCGCGCCAACGCGTCACACGGCGCGCCGCTTGGCACTCGCCGCCGGATCGACGTGGCAGGCGCGCGGACGCGGACGCGAGCTCGCGAGGCGGGACCACACGACGCACCGGCGCCCACGGGCAGTCACGTTCGAGCAAGATGAATGATGCTACGAGACCTCGCGATACGAATCGTCACTGTCATAATTGCCACGTCAGACAGTAATCCCTACACCTTCTTTGCATTTTGACGTGACCACTCTTCTTATCTAGCTTTCAAGAAAATTTCTAGACCTTTTTGTTGTTCCAGTTGCGGCTATTGCATTTGCAGTTGCGGTTATTGCATAAAAGGTCTGTCTCAGAGCCACTGCGTCCAGTTCTGTAGTTGTTTTAGAATTAGAATTGGTATTCTTTACGTCTGTGGAACATATTTCTGAACGTAAACGCATTCCAAAATGGTAAAAATGAGATGTCAGTTCTTTAGAATTAGAGCACTATCGATCTAGCCGAGTCAAGTTTTCAATTTGCTTTTTGACGTGAACATTTTTTCTTATCTATCTTTTAAGAAAATTTCTAGATCTTTTTATTGTCCCTGTTGCAGCTGTTACATTCTTAAAAGGTCTCAGAGCCGTCAGGTCCTAGAATTGTTTTAGATTTAGACAGTATCGATTTAGCCGATTACAACTTAGCTTTAAATTACCAAGTGATTTGTCCTTCTCATTCTGCTGCACTAAGCGCAGTATATTTCCGACATATTAATTCAAATGGTACAAATTTCGTTGCGATAGTTCTATCATTCTCTTCTGATCCTACCGTAGAAAAAGCTCTCGTATCATTGACAGCGACCGCTAGACTCACCGCCACCTCCTCGCCGCAGTCTTCTACCTTACGACACTCTACCTTACGACTCTTTTCCCAGCTCCTCGTCTTCTTGCATACCATTCTACCGCTTCACTTCGCCTCGCCCCCCTCGATTTCTCATCCTAGTTGCACTTGAGCATAGCATAATTTCGACAGAACTAAATCAATCTCCCACAACCCAATTCTACTGTTATTCTCTATTACACTTTACCGTACAAAAAGCTCTCTTATTACAAGGCCCACATCTACCTCTCCACTACAGTCTCCTACATTACGAACGTCTTTCTACGACAGATCCTCGTCCTCCTGCATACCATTCTACCCACTCCGCCTCGCCTCGGCCCGGCCGCGCCCGCCCGCGCCCGGACCTGCTCTCTCGTGAATGGACGCGGAATATCAATGAGCAATTAATGCGCGCGAAGCGATCGCGAATCGCGGGCGCGCCCCGCTCGACGCAGTGCGGAGCGAGGGGAGCGGAGCGGAGGGGCGCGGCGCGAGAACAGCTTCTGCACCAGGTGCAGCGGCCGCGAGGAGGGCGTGGAGGGGGCGCGAGCTGGCCACCGCAAATGGCGCGCCCGCCCCTCACCAGAAACACGCAACTTTAGCCCGGGACTGCCCGCAATATAGTGCGATTTTTCTAACTCTGCCCCTCAAGCCCCTACGGCCACGATGGAATATCACACGGCATTTCGCGTCTTTCACCGTCGTGCCGCTAGGAGTCGCATGATCGCAAGCACTGCTTGATAAGGACGCGATCATGTAGTATCTGGCGGCACGACTGAGAAAGACGCCAAATACCCTGCCATATTCCACGGGCCTTGACGGGCAAATTTACAAAAATCGCAGTCTAGGTAGACTCACGTCACTGCCCGCAATGTATCTCTCAGATATAGCTGAAACTTTTCGTGAATGACAATGATCTGAAGTTCGTGTTTTATTTGGTTTGTACATGTCTCTAAATGCAGTTGTTAATAAGTCGTACACTTGTCACAGACACCCCTGAAAATAATATGATTCGTACCGCTTATGCCAGGAGCTCACAATGCACTGTGTGTACGCAACGTATCTGACAGATATCGCGCAGCGTAGCGATCAGGTTTCAGCATGCTCACAGGAAACGACCCGTCGAAAAAATAAAAATAGAAGGCCAGGCGTTCTTAGAAAAGTACAATGAAGGAATACATGAAATATCAGGCGCGTAATGTTTCACAATAATTCAGGAACACAAAATTGCCCTGGCTTGGATCTCACAGATCTATTGCGAGCACTCCCGGTAAGAAGTCCACACACACACACACACACACACACACACACACACACACACACACATAGGTAAAGATGCGTGTGTTTTGCTCGCCCACCGACTGAGTTTAGCTCAGAGACGACATTGCCACTGTATCAGCAATGGTCCCAGAGTTCGAATTTCGGCGGTGGAGCACTTTTCGGCGGTGGAGACGATCACCCGGAAGGGCAGAGCTGAACGCATTGGGATACGGTTAATATTAAAAGCACGGACAGATAAAAGCACGGCGGGATAAAACTGTTTCGTATCCCGATCGTGAATGAGCGCATTTACTCAACTACTGAAGTTAATGGCTCAGCGGTTCGACGTGGAATTCCAAATGAAAATTAACAGCCTCTCTTCTTTGTGAAGGAACTCCTCTTACAGTCAATCCATATATCAGTTGAAATTCCATAAAACTACGTATTCCTTTCCATTTTATATTCCTTCAAAATATCCCATAATACTTATAAATTAATCACATAAAAATGTCCACGGAGGAAATCGATTCAGTCATTCACTGGCTTTGAAGAATATAAACAGACGAACAATTAACAAGTTCCATCGAAGTTTTGAGCGCATGCGTGGAAATGATCTGGATCGGATCTACTGTAAAAACGTAAGAAGATACAAACACGAGATAATATCAGATTGATGAAGAAGGAAAATAAATTCGAAGAAAATTCGATTCGCGAAGTAAAAATTGGTATCCAAATTCCGGATGCGGACAGAAATAAGAATGAGCACCCCACAGACAAAAACAACAACAACAAACGAAGCGTTGGAGAAAAAAACGAGGAAGTTCGAAAAGAAGAAAATGAGATCGACACCAATCCATAAGCATTTCTAGAAAAACAAAAATCTCGCCGATGGCAAGGCAGGCGGTGGGCGTAGAGAAAAAATGCTCTGCGTGGGCAGTTATCTAGCAAGCAAAGCGCTGTACATGCGAGGGCCAACGGGCGCCGAGAACATCAGTGGGGATCCCGGGGCGCCGGGCTGCACTTGATGTAGAGCGGTTGCGTGCTCCCGCGGTTGCCTCGCGAAAACCGGGGCGCCGAGATGTCGGCATTAACACTTCTGACATGACGCCCGCGTTTTTATCGTTCGATCGCATGAAAATTACACGTCATCATTATTATTCCGAAGCCTCGCATGTTATTACATGCTCCGAGGTATAAAGCTGTCGTTTCGCTGCTCCATTATAAAAGACCAGGTATCTTGTGTTACGTAAAACAAGTCTCTCTGACAAAATGTAAGCTTCTTGAATTTTCGGATTTATTTACAATTACTTTCGGTTTTGCAAAAGACGTATTTCCAAAAGTACTACGCACGTAATATACATTAAAAAAGCCTACAACTTTTTATAGTGTTGATAAAATTTTTCACTTTCTATTGCTTATACTTTTCGCAATAGCTCACAGAGACCTGTTGAAATTTCGAGAAGACATTTATCTTCCTTTTCGTTTTAACACGCTTCATTTAGTGAGTCTTTTCAGTTCTTTCTTTCCTCTAAGAAGAAAATAATGTAATATAACATCGAAATCAATTAAGGACTGCAGAGGAATGTTAAATTTAAGGTTAGTTAATGAGAGAAAATTACTTTGTAAATACTTCATTGCACTATTTCAGAAGTAACGTATTAGAAAAAAATCTCAAATTTTGTGGATTTTTAAAATTCTACTTACACTACTTATCTCAAATAAAGAACATTCTAAAGCATTCAATACAAAGGCTCGTAAAGTTCTTCATTAACAATAAGAAAAGCAATCGAATAAGAACCTTATAACGTACTTTGCTTCACTCGATTTCGTTAAAATTCAGATAAGGCATTTCCAAAGTACGAATGTAATTGCAGTTAGCAAAGCAGACCAATCAGAAAATACACCGTTAAATTGATGGAACTTATTAAAGGTATGTTGTAATGCCCCCGGAAACATACTGGATCATCTTGGATGATGCATGACTAAAGTCAGAAAAGCGTACGGAATGATGGCCAACTTACAGATTATACGAATATAAGCAAATATGTCAACATAACCATGAGTACTTCTGATCACTACAAAACTTCTATTATAGCGTGCCCTTTGCGAGCACATTCAGAGTTGTGGGCCCCTTCTCCGACCCTGACAAGAAATTCATTTTCCCCAGACTACAAAGTAATCAATAACCTATTCCAACAAGTAAATCTATTTTCGGGGAACTAGGTCTTTACCGTTACAATTTCATGGACGTATCTTTCGATTCTCTTATAATTACGACACAATTTTTAAACGCATTGCATTTATTGAGAGTTTTTAGGTTGATTGATTGATTATCTCGTGTTTCCTGGCGCGTCAACTGCTATGGTCATTAGTCCCGTACGTGTAGTGCACGTTTTCTCACGAGAGGTAGCTATGATCTTCCCCTTCCCCCTTAATGGCGAGATCCGGCTCCGATCTATACTTACGGCGTGCGGAGTTTTCCCTAACGGGGTATCTCTCTCCAGCGGTACACAGCTTCAGCCGGGACAAACTCTAAGCTCTAAGTGTAAGGGGGGAAGTTAGGATAAGGAAGAGGAAGGAAAGATCGCGCGATCCCTGGCCCGTTCGTTATGATACTGCCCCAGCATTCACCTGATGTTGATCGGAGACACGATGGAAACCTACCGATCAGAGCAGCCGGTCGCTACAATTCTCCTCCAGATAGCGACTGAACTCGACCTATGTAGCTAGTGTCAAAATCCTGCCATCGTAGGGACTCGAACCTAGGATCTCCCGATCAGAGACACTCAGTTGATACCCTGAGTCACCTCTCCCGGCCTGAACTCAGTCAGTGTGTGGTAGCGTAGGCGTGTAAGTGAATATAAGTGTGCATGACAGGTGGGTAGGACGATGAGGAGGGGAAGATCGCGCCCGTTTTCTCCCGAAACTCGAAAGCGGGATCGGTCTTGCACCCCTGACCGGCGCACGTTCCAGACGGTGGGCGGGGGCGGGGCGTCGATTGCGTCGCGCGGGGTTATCTAGCGCCGAGCTGCTCGTGGCACAAGGCCTCCTAGGCTACCTTGCGCGCCACGGCCTCCTGGATGACCTTCCGCGATAAGCGGCCCGAGAGCAGGCGTTGCCTTCCCAACTGCTGCTTCAAGAACGCCGCTTCGCTCTCGAGTGCCTCACTCGACGCTGGGAAACCTTCGAGTCCAATGTCGCCCGCCGTATCTAAATGCTTACATGAACGCACCTGGGAGACGCGTGCACTCCAAGACCTAGGGCAAATAGCTGGGAGTTCCCGCAATCTGTTATGTTTTGCTACTGCACTTGGAGTCCTTCTTGCAGTTCCCTTTTTAAATGGAACCGTACGAAAAGCACACATTCACGACTTCTATTTAATTCAAACCCTTTTCTGTTCATTTTAATGTTATTTGAGATGTTCATTTAATGTTATCTTTGTAATGACATCCCATAGAGGACAGGAACTGAAACATATCAACAATATATTCACCTCAGTGATTTTCGATGGCTTCTGAAATTAAATTTCTCGTATGTAGCCGACAAAAATTGTGGGTGGCTTTCATTCTAATCTTTTGGCGACTTTTGGTTGAATGTCTTTCATCTTACAAGGCGAAAAAAATATTTTTGCTCGAGTATTTTTTCTCTTACTAGATTTCTCTCTAGATCAGACAATATTAAAGCTATGCTCCAAACGCCCAAATACACAACGGCCTGAAATCTGAAGTATTTTTAAATTTTAAAAAAATGGGACGTAAGTCATTAAGGTTTCGAGAGAAATATGACGTTTGACAAAAAATAAACTGGGAAGGTAGTTTAAAAAACTGCACAACTACGTTGACAAGAATTGTGAAAGTCATACGACATTTCAATGAGTATTAAACAATGGAATCCAAATCCATTCTAGACACAAAATGCAACATATGCAACAATACTTTAAAAAAATAGTTTTGATACATATTTCCAGTACACGTTCTTGTTTCCACTTATGTAACTTAGCACGTTCATCTTTTCAAATACGGTACTTATTAACATTTTTAATAATTCAATACAGGTAGAAATATATTACACTTACACACTGATAGGAAAGAGGTATAAATCTGCCGTTCAGGCCGCTTAATAACAAATGTAATCAAACGATCACGAGAACTGAATGTAAGTCGAACGGAAAGTTTATCATGGTCTTCTGAAATTACGAAATCCATATCTAAATGTTTCACAGGAAAAAAGTTTCCTACCATCAGAGTGTTATATATCTAGTGCAACACTTATCCTGTTTCCAATTTCTGTTTCTCTATGGAAACTCTCAGGATCATTAAGGAAAAAGTTCCATCCACATTTTACACAATCAATTCCGTAATTCTTGACATATCTAAATGGTAAACATAACGGCATTTTACTTCGTTCTAGACGCAAGAAAGTTGATGACAATTATACGTATTAACAAGTGGATGTGACATAGAGATAAATCTGTTCGCATAAACAGCAATACTTTGTACGTGCGAGAAAACTGCAGTAACAAAATTTTCTGCCCTTTAACAATTTCCAATACATTACAATAGAAGAATCGTCAATATTTACTCGGCACCATCTGCCTTCAAGGAAAGTAACAAATCCCCAAAATTAGTATACCAGACGTAACTGAATTAAATAAAATCTCCGTCTACCACAATTGAATGACAGTCAAAATATTTTATTTAGCAACGAATTTTAGAATAACACATAATACGTTACCATAGCACCCAAATGAATTTCATTTGTGAACCATTTTAACACAAAAATGAGGCAACTCACAACTGGAAAATTGTAAATCGGTGATAAATAATAAATTTCATTACCTCCCTCCCGGATTTAATGCGAAAACCCTTTATATAAAACGCGCGTTTTAAAACTCCAATTCACGGTAGTGAAAATACCTTTCTACGCGGCCAAAGCAAACACGGCACAAAAGAGAATGAGTAAGACCGCTTATAGCGAGACGGCCTCGCCTAAACGCTACGCCCTAAGCGCAGAGTTTAATACGCAGACACATACTCGCAAATTATTTCGGAGCGGCGTGTTATTAACAGCGAAAATAAAAATACGCGGTATAAAAACGCCCTGAAAGTTTGCGGCTAAAATAAACAGTGGCGCTGTTTCGCGGGCGGCGGGGCGGGGCGGCGTGGCGGGGGCGGGGGGCGGAAGCACAGTCTGGGCGCATTAGCTAACGACTCCACGCGGCCGGCCGGGCAGACTTGCGGGCGCAGCGGCGGCCCCCGCTGCGCCGTCGCCGTCGCTCTCACGTCGTCGCGTCCTCCGTCAGAGGGCGACCGCTCGGCAGATCCCAGCTCTGCCGTACAGCGCAGTTCTGGATCCAACGTCTAGGTCGCCGAGGCGTCAACTTGTCTGGACATGAAAGCCTTAACAAATACTATTTATCTAAATCTATACTAAATACTATACTAAATCTTCAAGACTATCTTTAATTTAACATTGTTCATTTTTTATTTATGCCTCGTATTCTATAGACAGACAAAACACTTCACATACATTTTAATAAGTGTTATATACATATATATATATATATATATATATATATATATATATATATATATAGTTATATATTTTCTAAGATATAATTGTATGTAAAGTGTTTTGTCTGTCTATAAAATACGAGGCATAAATATAAAAAATGAACAATACTATTTGTTTACTTTGTTTGGTTTTTATCTAGAGCTTTTATTCCACCAACAGCCGATTACCCTTTACGTTCCGATGGGACGCATAACTGAACGTACACTAGACACCAGCACACTTGCGGGCTCCTCTGATCCGGGGTCAGGAGAACGGGAGGCCCTCCGCGACAACACATACATGAGAGACAAGGGACAAACAACCATGCCCAAGGCGGGACTCGAATCCGTGACCCTTCGGACCGAAGCGCTGAGTCGGGACATGCTCGTAGCCACACCGGCCATCCAGGTGGGCAGTTATTTTCTTTAGTTTACTTTTCTTCTCGAAATTATTTTTAAATTCTTCATTTTTGCTATCTTCTGAGGGAGTATTTATTGTTACCCGGCGCGTCGAGCACGGAGGTCATAAGTTCCGTAAGTGGAGTGCATGCTATATCCCTGGATTTGGCTGTGTTCCTCCCCTGCTGGAACATGGCATCCGGCGCCGAGCTACACCACGCCAGCTTAAGGGTTCCTCCTCAAAGTATCTCTGCCAGCGTGGAATCTCTCGTACAGTCTCTAAGCTACCGACTGGCCTCCCGACATGTGTGGTAAGAAAGTGCATGAAAGTATGCATGAGTAATGTGTGTCTGTGTTTAATGTAAACGGAAAGGACGGGACAGATATGAAGAAGGAAAGATCGCGCGCGGCCCTTTTTTTTAAGTTTCTGCTAGTGCATCCGCCTGGTATTAATGGGACAAGCCACAGCAAAATAACGCTTCTCGTCAGTGGATGAATTCGACCCAGCTAGGTAGGAGCTAGCAATTTAAATAACGTCCAGGAAACCACAACGTTTTTCAATAGTCAGGCTTCTTTTTCTATTACCTAAACATTTTCTAATATCGACGTTTTCAACGTCAAGTATAAACACTTCAAAAATAGTAACCCCGCATTTTGTGAAGAACATTACGAATGTGACTGTAGGGACATATTTCAGAATAATTTAAAAAAACGTTAAAATTTTACTTTTGATATTTTGCGTTACATCTGCCCTGATTCTTACACGTTCGAAGATAAATACTAACACATTTTGGAAAAAGCTGCTGGTAAAATAGACCTAAATGATTGAATTTGAATTCCACACCCGTTTACAGGAAGAGTTGGAGTTCGCATAATTATGTTCGTATTTAATTAAATTAAAATTAACCACATTCTCATTCAAAGAAGAAATAAATATTGACAGTCCCGATGGAAGATCTAATTTTGCCTCAATGCTTGTCGCAAACACATTGATGGCAACATCACGCTTATGTCGGGAACCTCTTCTTCTATACATCGCTGGTTTGAGGAGAATGCAAGTCAGCGTCAGACCACGGAGTAGGAAAATCAAGGAAGGGCGAGCTCATTGCCCCGTTGTTATGAAAGTGGGCGTAATAAGCGCCAAATGAACATGGAGAAATGTGCATGGGAAAGAGCAATCAGTGCGGTCGCCATCTAGAATTCTCAACACTGTCGTCATTTGACATTTTTGAAAACATTATTTGGAAAGACTTCATTTTTCCAAATAATACATAAAAAATCCAAACATATATAAACATATTCGAAAATATTATTTGGAAAGACTGAAGTCTTTCCAAATAATACATAACAAATTCCAAACATATAGAAACATTTTCGAAAACATTATTTGGAAAGACTTCGGTTTTACAACCTCCTCGTTTGCACGTTTGTTGCTTCCGAGCCTCTGTTTCCTCCTAGTTTTGTAAATTGACAGAACTCCATACGACGTAACGATTAACAACTATTTTACTTACTAACTCCGTTTTATAAGAATGGTAGGTCAATTGATTAGGAGGAAGATTGTACATGTTGGCAAGATTTTAGCAACTTCAAAATAATTTAAATGAAGTAATTGACGGGAACAGCGCCGGTCATCACGCGGGTATGCAACCCGTCACACGTTCAAGCAGCTGGTAGCAGAGCGAAGAGGGTAGTACTTCTATTGCAAATAATTATTTTACGAATTGATCTCTCATTTAAATGATATAATCATGTCAAACAGCATAAAGACCACATAGTAAAATCAAAACAATACCGTAATCATAATTCGAAACACATATCATTCGAATATCTTATTTTATTTTCACAATGTTTCTTGAACAGGAGATTCAGTATACGTTTGTTACTGTATCTTGCTTCGCCGTTCGTCCCTTTATTATTTCGTCATCCAAACATTTCCTTGATTCTTAATTCTTCTTTTTCTTTATTCTTAAGTGCGGTACTATATAATCTCACCATGAGACACATGTAGCGCTTCGAGGAAACTGCAAACTTGTCAGGCACTCATTGGAGACCAAAGAAGGGCTTTTTGACGACGATAAGATCGGTCCAGCGGTGAAGTGGAAGTGAAGGAAGGATCGGGAAGAAAAGATCGCGCGCGGGGCTTCGCCCATTGTTTCAGGTGCCCGCCGTGGTCCGGAATCTAACTTGAATTGATCGGAGGAAAACATGGACCTGACCGATAAGACTGATTATTTAGTGCTTCCGGGCGCGTCATCTGCCAAGGTTCCGTTAAGTGAACTGTATGTTTTTTATCAAGGGAGCGGGAGGTGTACTTCCCTCGCCCCGAACGGGGATTCTCTCAACCAGGTATCTCCCACCAGTGGACGAACCGCCCCAGCCGGGACAAGCTATAAGCTGCCGACTGGTCTCCCGATGTGTGGGGAAGCGTAGTGCATGTAAGTGCAAGTGTGTAAGTAACAGCTGAGGACAGGACGATTGAGAAGAATAGATCGCACGATTTCCCCCGCCCGTTTGTTAGGCATTCGCCTGCTGCTGATCGGAGAATCCACGGAAAACTACCGACCAGAGCAGCCGGCCGCTAGAATTCGCCTCCAGACAGCGGCTGAATTCGACACAGCTAATGTCGAAAATCCTGCCACCGTGAGGACGGGAACCATAGGACCTCGTGGTCAGGGACTTTGCAGTGATGTCAGTTGACGCTCTGAGCCACCCCATCCGGTGCGACCAATAAGAGGAGCAGCCCGCTTCTGGAATTGTCATCCAAGTTTGAGTTCAGCTTTTTAGCCGGTATCGAAAATTCAGTCTCCAACTTGAACCTCGCGGACTGCGAGACTTAAGTTGGCAACTCACAACTTGATAAGTCGATATCACAGTCGATATTATCAAGAGAAATGGTTTGTATAAGCATAAAAACACGAAGCCTTGCGATCTAACAAAATATGTACCACAACTAATTAAACATAAATATCAAACCTTCATGACTACACAGGTTCTCCGCTCACCCGGTTTGTAAGTATGTATGTGTGAGAAGTGGTAAAAGTTGAAAATGTAATTATCGTAATTGAATTAAAATTCATTCAAAAATGTGAAGAGACAATAATTTCCCATATTTGTGTTGTTATCACTCTTTCATGCTGTTTGATGAGTTGGCAATTCTAAACAGTTACAGTCCTCTCTCTCTCTCTCTCTCTCTCTCTCTCTCTCTCACACACACACACACACACACACACACACACACACACACACACAAACACACACACACACACACACACACAAGCGGACTCCCACTCCCATTCTACTCAGCAACAACACAGCGGAGAAGTTGGTTGGCTAAATCGTCAGTAGTATGATTAATGTACACGAAAGGGTTTGATCACTTAACATGATTGGAGTGAACGCCGAATCGATCACTTTGCGAGCCCTTTGCGTGAGATGCAAGTTCGCTGCTTACTTTTAATGGCAAGTGCTCGAAGTATCTGAGTGTTTACAAAGAAATGTGTGTTTTCTTTTCAGATAGATTATGAATCTTGCTGTATACAAGTAGAACGATAATTCATTAAATGATTAATCTACCTTCTAAGGAGTGCGTTTCCATTCCGTGCAGGGTGAGATTGATGTACGTTTTTCTTTTTATCCAGAAACTTATAAACAGAACTATAATGGCAAAACGTTTTTGGATAGAAGAATATGAAACCAACCTCATCTCGAAGGTCGGATAATGCCCCAACTGAGGTACATTGATCATTCATGTCGATGCAAAGGCAATTTGTTCCACAACGTTACTTGCTCATAACATCATGATATATACGGCCACTTCATAACACATACCTCGTTACAGAGCTCTTTGAAATGTCGTTATCATTAACTAAAGGGTAGTGAAAATTCGCATGCAAATTGGAATCACAATAACTCTGGAGTGGTGGTGATCCATTTGAAAGTAATATCCGGATTTAGAGTACTAGTTAAAACCGACAATTCATTTCCGTCTATTTAATCATGTTTTGTTCGTTAATCTGCATTTATTGCTTGACATTTTAAATACATATGTTGAATACTTGTAATGTCACGAACTTATTTCACACGTAATATAATTTATTTTTACAAAGCTCATTTGTGTGAAACAAAATCTTTATCTTTGACTATTCTATACTAGGAATCTCGCATTCCAGTACGTACTAGTATTATGAAAGGGAAAAAAGTAGAAAGAAAACAAGCGCTATAAAAACGAAATACAATCGAAAGAGGTTATGTTCGAAACTTATGAAGATATGATTTCACGATTCGACTGCAGGAAGAAAAGCCCAAAATTAAATTTGCACTAGAGTAGGTGACGGATGACTTTAAAAATCGTAAATCCATTCACAGCAGGTACTCTGCGTTAAGAATGTCAATGAACCAAAATACTCTTAAACTGTTGATTTATGAACTCAAATTACAACTGCACACGACATTGGCTCCAAATCCAAACTGAATCCCTTCAGAGAATGCACTTGTTGCGAGAAGATGTTATATAGAAATCTCTTATAAACACAACGCGGGTCTTCCTGCACTTCATGATAGCTACACGCGTGGTATTTTATCAAAGAGAGCAAATCCTAGTCGATGACTCCCGTCCCCACATCCGGTCGCATCCTCTTCAAGGGTAATCGCAACGGAAAGCTCTACATCGGACAGGTCGCTAAGCGAGCCTCTTATGGACTCTGCCATGTAAACATAAACCGCTAATGTCGAGATCGCTCCATTAACAACACTGTAAGTTAAACATCTCTTCCACTTTTCGCTCGTAGCGCAATTTCTTCTTCTTTCGCTTTAGCTCTGTTCCTAGCCACTCAGCCCGTTTTGGATCATGCGGGGTGATCCATATGACGAGGGGGATTAGCTAATACACCGGCACAAAGAAATGACGTGTGATCAGGATGGGACAGAAAGCGCGTGGTTTCTGGCCGAATGTTGAAGGCATTCTTCCGGCATCGTTTGCCATTGATTGGAGGAAATCATGGAAAATAATTTGTTGGCAAGAAGAAGAAACCATGGAACATGTAATTAAATGTGTGCAAGAAGGAAAAACAAAGCAAAAGAAGATAGAGCAAATACTGGATGAAGGAGGAAAGGGACAGCACATTTTGAGACTAATAGAAGAAAGAAAAAAAAGGAAAAAATAGTCACATATTTTTATTAATTTTTCTATTTGTTCTTTTTGAGACTTTAGGTAATAATATGGTGCATGCAAACACGTTATGAATTAACATGCAAACAAGTTGTGCCTAAATGTATTTATATCAAAATGTATTTATATTAAAATGTTATTTATGTTAATGTAAAATGTTTTTCAAGACCTGGAGGCGAGAAATAAACTCTAACTAAATTACGGAAAAGGCCAATCAGACGTATACCCCCCTATAATTCTCAACGACCCAGCAACTCAGCTGATGTCAGAAACCCGTTACCATCGGAAAATGAACCTACAAAATGTCGCATTACGAAGTCAGAGTTTGATCGATTGATGCTTACAGGGCGCGTCAACAGCTGTAGTCCTTGGTGCCCATACCAAACCATTTAAAACCGTAACATAAATTATAAAAAGACGGTTGCAGCCCAGAGTGTATCTGCATGAGCTACCATTAAACGTCGCACAAAGTAGGACATGTTCCACAGAGAGGTCCTTCTTACATGACGCGTATAGGGGGAGGCTCACCTCGCAGGAGGTGAACCATGCAAAAAGTGGCAATGAACCGAATCCAAAGACGCACTAAAATTACTTCCTAATGCCCACACAATGAGAAAGATCAGTGCTTTATAGAATTGACCCTTAATTGAAAAGTGACATTGTGCTACTATGTCTGCCTATGCACTCAGTATGGACTTCGAGAAGTGCCTTTAAATTACTGTTTGGACAGTGGGAAAGTCAATAAACAGACTTCCCAGGCGCTCCGTAGTGTATTTGCCAATACACCTGCATCCGGTATATTAATTTAAATATCAATTCAGCAGACACATTTCATCTACATTTCACTCTACACTATTTAGGAAACTCACTAGTCGGTCTCCCAATTGCTAAGCCATACTCGGGGCTCCGATCAAAGGCTGTCATCGCAGTATGGGCTCCCGCCGCGACCCCAGCGCCGTGTACGGTATCCCGAGTCGCGGCGGGAAGACGGCGGCGACGGCAGCTGCGGACTTGTTTGTTTTCTTCCGCAACTCCCGCACTTCATTAACGCTTTTAGCAGAGGCCCTCCTTTCAGAGGCGCGTTGTCGGCGGCTTCGGATACAAGGCCACTTCGGCCACGGCCAGTGTTACTCCCCCGCAAGGAACACAAACCCCACGCATGATGAACGCCGAGCTCTGGAGATTCTCCCACGGCGGCGGTCCACGGGCTAAATATGCGAGGACTGCCGAAAAGGATACGTCTTGTGGATGACATCACCAGCACCTGTGCTCGGGTGATCTCTCTCCACGGCGGCTATTAACCCTGCAGCACTCGCGTCCCATGTCGTAACGCAAGCGATCTCGCTGGCTATATATACAGCCTAAGTTAAAATTATATTTTTTTAGCCTTTATGAGTTTTGTAAAAACATTCTGCATCAATACTCTGTTATCTAAAATGTTTATTCATATATACTGTGAAAGTCATTTAATTCAACGAATGGCATTCTAATATACCTGTGTTGTCTCTCGGATGAAAACGAGGGTAAGCAACGTCTATTAATACACGAAATATTTCATTTCTCCATAGATAATCCATTTTGTATCATTCAACTGCCGTGACAATAGTATATCACTATAGTACAGGGTAATAGTAGGCGGTTATGACAACAGTATATCGCCTCCCGGATTTTCTGCATGGCAAATATCCTTTCTATCACCAAAACAGTAGTGCTGGAGCGGCTACAATAACTGTAGTCCAACCCACTTAAAATCTGACAAATATGTGCTTGCTATGAACGCAGACCGCTTGCAAAGAGTAACATGTTATTTGAAGCTACTGACACCTCCACCACTCTACACTCAGTAAAGGTTGCGCGCAAATACAGTGGCTGGGCTACACCTTTAGAGTTAAGGTGTATAGATGCGAGCAAATGTGACAAATACAATGATGATACATTATTTCGTGGTTCCGAGTGCATCAACTGTTAAGGTCATTGAGTTCGCACGTGTAGTGAATATTTTTCTCCCGCTCGATGGTGAAATCAGGCGCCGAGCTACACTTCGGCTTGCGCGGTTTTCCCCATGCAGATATTTCCCTCGCAGGGCCTCGCTCCAGCCGGGACAAGCTCTAAGCTCGCGACAAAATGCATCTTCATCAAGAAAAATATACGGTATTAGACGTATTTTACAATGTTCTCAAGCACGTAAATGTACGAGTGTTAGTCATTCAGTAAATGCGACTGTTGCACATGTCTTTGTTCTTGGGAGGGAAAAAAAAACCTTCTCTTCGATAAAAGATAAAGCAGTACGTCAAGAAATTCATATTACCATTTTATTAACTCGAATGAATAAATGAATGCACATGCATTTCAAATTAATTAATCACGTGGCAGTTTCTTAATTGTCTACTGACGTTCGATTTCCAACGCGATTCCAATCGTAATGGAATGTGACTATACCACTAAGTTACCGGTATCTGACAGCAGTACGAATTTGATAATCGAATGTAGTGATTTTTTTGTTACTGTAGCCATCTCAGTAGGTATGATGGAGTGTTTGCCAAATTGTCTAACACCATTAATCGAATGAACGTGCAGTGGATATTAATGAGAATCAAATAGAAACAGTTTCTGAGAAAGAATGTGAATGATACGATCATTTTCCATTCGTCAAAAACCGAAAACTCAGCAGTGGCGAGTGCGGTTCAAGGACTTCCGAAGGTTTCACAGAAATTAATGAAATATGTTTATCGCAATTTCGTTACTACCTTCCGTTCTTTACTTTTGGTTCCAAAATTAAAGGAAAATATTGAAGCGGGTACAAGTTGACATTATTTCAATGTATTTTTCTTAAATGTCAATATAAGTATGAATATACTTCAAATGGTTGCAAACAAATGTATGTAAGACAGAATAAGCGATTCTCATATTTTTACGGAATCACCGTCCTTTCGGTAGGATGGTTGACTATACTGAGCATTATATTACGAAGTGAATCTCGGAAATCAATGCCCTAGTATACTTCTAAAAGCACGCTCAGCTTGCACAATTTCTTACAAAGTAATTCACTGAATCCAAACATTACTAAAGTTGATGCTTCCTATATTTATCCAGCCTGGACTTCAGCTCCCAACCCTTATCTGTCGCCACTTGGCCTAACCGATTCCGTCCGTGAACCGCCGGTTAACCCAGTGCAATCGCGCCTCCGCGGCTCTGCCCTGTCGATTACGCGCCACCCGCCGGCCGCCGCGCCCGCCTTCATTCATGGCCAGGCGCCCGGAGGCGCTCCGCGGTCCTTCGCCCCGGCGCCACTGGGCACAGGCGCACGCGGCGCTATCGTCCTCCTCCCCCCTCCCCGCGGCCCCAAGACCATCTTGTGGCACGGGACTGCGCGTCATCGCCAACTCGGGATGCGTGCGGCGCCAACATACACGAGGGTTAAGAATAAATGTAACCAACTTCTAGGGCACGTCTGGCTTCTTCACACGTCACCATACTCAACGATGCTCACCCTGGGCGGAAAAGACTTAATGTATATGCCGCTATTCATAAATAAAACCGGGAAGATAGGGCACGTAGGTGATATGAAAAATGCTCTTTCTGCCAAATTGTTGAATGTGTGGTGTGAAATCTCTTATAATAAAATTGCACATTAGACTTTTGTCTCAAATTGGTAGGAACTCAACCTGCACGGTTTTTTGGTGATGCATGAAGAATTGGTACTAATTAGGGGAAACTGACCGACGGGCCCGATTCTACAGCGTCACCTCGAGTCTCTGTGCCCAGTGATCAGTAGTGCAACCAGAGGGGGGGGGGAGTCTTGATGCTTCAGCCCCTCCCCTCGGAAACTGGTATTCAGAAAGTTTTTTTTGTTTTTTAAATTTTAATTTTAATTTTCAAGAGTAACGAAAATCGTTCAACTTCTCAATTAAATGCATTGTAAATCAACAAATAAAAATTAAGTTAAACTGTGCACCAAACAAAATTAAGAATACGTCTAATCGATTGGACTCTACCTCTAAGTCCCACCGCACAGACAAATCATAGTTGCGCTATTGCCAGTCACACATACAGTCGCCCAGTTGTCTCACGTAGTTCCACAACTGTTTGCAAACCCTCCGAATTGTGTGACCTGTGTGCCGTAACCCAGGAGAAGACAGGTGGTCCAACCCGGGTTGCCTCGAATGGCCACAATATTCTGGGACGGAGTTTCTAGGACCGGCTTAGGTGTGTCTGGACTTCAACTGATTGAATGCAATGCCTCTGACTGGGAGGACTGGGTTTCGAGTCCCAACGGTGGTAGGATTTTAGACATTATATACAATACTAGATCGAATTCAGCCGCTGTCTGGAGGAGAATTCCGGCCGTCGGCTGCTCGCACTTACACTAACCTTACACATGCACTACCCTTACTGGACTACTTTAGCAGTTAGCGCGCCCAGATGTATCAATCAATCAAACCTATTCCTGGGAATCTAACAGGCATCTCTAACATGGTCGAAGACCACACAAAGTTTTCAATTTCTGCGGCACTGGGGATTCGTAATATAGACATGTGGCCCTTGAGGGACGCGACCGGGAGTGCTGGCCGCGTGGCCGAGACGCGGCGGAGGCTGCGTGGCGGCGTGGCAGTCGGGCGTGGAGATTAACGCAGTGGCGTGACGCCGGCGACAAAGCCGGCCCCAGAGACTCATAGGTCTTGTATCGTATCGTGTGACGCCTTTCATGTCAAGGAAACGCCTTGAAGGAAAAAAAAGTAACTTATCTGCAATCAGAAAATAAATTAATCATTGACAGATTTAGACCAATCTATTATTGCACAGAAATAAGAGAAGTTCGCTTTCAAACCATTTCTCATCTTTATTAAATACGAAGAATACGAATTCCCGGTGCCAGGCACTGTTCAATTTTCAGCTTCTTGTTCCAGTGCGGAAAAACTGCGATTACTGTCGAAAAGATCGCGCGCGGTCCGTGGCCTGATTGTTAGGTTACTGCACCGGCATTCGCCTCGTCGCTGCTTAGAGAACAAGACAGCGACTGAATTCGACCTAGCTATGCAGCTAGTGTCGAAAATCTTGTCACCATACCGTCAGGACTCGAACCTAGGACCTCCTTCCCCACCGGATGGCACTGCAGTGACATCAGTCGATGCCCTGAGCCACCTCTCCCCTACCCTCGTACAGCGTGGCGGGGTCCGGGGAAGAGGGTAAGGGTGGGTCGGGGGCGTGGGCGGGGGGCAGGCGGACGCGCTGGCGGGGGCGGGGGGCGCGGGGTGGGGGGGGGGGGCGCCACGTGCGGGTCGCAGGGCCAAGTGCGCGCGCTGGGCAAGGCCACGCGGTCGCCGTCTGGTCGCCCGCGCAGACGCCGCAGATACCCCGTCGCGCCGCCCCACCCCCCAGGACACCACGCGCGATCTCTGCGCGAGGCCACCGCGTTATCCGCCGCCACCCCGCCCTGCCCCGCTCCTCGCCACCCGCGCCGCCGCCGCCGCCGCCGCAGCCTTTGTGGGTCAAACAAAGATTCCCTCCTATCGAGCCTTTTTTCATGTTAAGAGTCCGTGCAGACAGGATGATAAATGGCGGGGCGAGGTAAGATAAGTTTCAAATTACTGGGCCATTTGGAGTGGGAAAAAAAACTCGTTTTCACTATTTGTCTACATGCGTTTCAACCATTCTAGAAAACTTGGCGTGATCAATTTAAGATTTTCTCTGAAGTTTTGCATTCAATGTTGTATGAACCAGTCTTCCCTTTTAGTGTCGTCGATATTTGCCTTCGTTCGACATTTTTGTGAAGTACTTTAAGAAAAAATCAGAAAATCCTACGAATGTTTCGTACGTTTTAAAGGATACATTTGTTTTAATGTGATATATTTTCAACAACAAAAAATACAATTTAAACCTGACTGTAAATCTAATTTCTTTTAAATACGTGAAGGTCATCCACTCTTGATTTATACTGCCATATTTGCTTCTAATTGTCATTTATTCGTTATTTAATAAACTAAATACTGGGGAACGGATTTGCATCGTAAATAAACATATGCTAAAGGGTTTTAAACAAAAAATTCCTCATGCTCTATAAAAGTTTAAAAATCCGTAATCTTGTACAGGTGGAGATATCACTTCAAAACCGGTGAAAGAAACCAGTTGATACTATTTCTAAAAAACTATCGTAAAGAACTTTGAAGACATATGAGTGCATTTTACAACCAGAAGACAATGTTGTATTATGGAGAAAAAAATGTACATTACTTCCTGTGGAAACGAGAAATATTTACATTTCTTATACATATACACAATGTAATAATAATAATAATAATAATAATAATAATAATAATAATAATAATTCAATTTTTCTATAACGAAAGTACATATCTAAATAAGCAATAAAACACAACACATGAAACCATTCCACAAAGACGCCCAAATGATTAATTATCAAAATTCTTCTACAGCAACCCCTGACCATAAATCAGTCATAAGTTCATCGATCCAGGCACAGTGCCCCAGAAATTACGCATCGCTTCCAGCAGAGACTTGTGAAACATGTGATGGAATTATCGAGAAGAACTGCATCAGACGCCAATGGGCGACCACGCGACATCCGAAGCACGCGCCGCGAGCAAAAAAGGCGGCGTATTTCGCGGCGCGCCGCCCCCGGTTCAAGGCGAGGGCTGGCGGAGTATTGACCGGGCGGGCCCCCTCCACGAGGGGACGTCCGTCTGAGCGTCTGGCCCACGCGCCGCCGCCGCCGCCAGCGACGTCATTCGGGGCGGAATCGCCGCGCGGACGGACAACATCCATGTTTTTAACACATCGATAATTTCCAGTAGAGGCTGAATAAACTTTAAACTAATATTGTGTTGTGTAACGCATTAGAACCAGAACGTTTTACTTCGTGATATTTCGAGATATTTAATATTAACCCTGGATGTTTTTGGCGATGTTTTCATCGACATCGAAAACCTTTTGCAGATGTATCGAAATATCGATGTTTTCCTAAAATTGGCCGCAGTAGTCGCTATATGATCTTAGTAGCTTGAAAGTGACCTTAAATAAGTGAAATAAAAAAAACTCTCGCTGTCTTCGCAGTGGTGTCTTAGGACAATTTTTCATTGATTTGTTGTTTACCCAATGGATCTCCAATGCCAAAGTTCTCTGTCGTAATGATTTAAGATAAGGGATTTGGATTCCAAATACAGTTTTAATTAATCGTTTATTTACAATATGTTTATACATGTGAACAATACGAAAATTTTATTTGATGTTTCCGGGATTGTTTCCGGGATGGCCGGGATTGTCGGCCTCGACTGAGCAGTCTTCTTTGGACCACGGCCTACAATCGCGGAAACATCAAACAATATCGAAACCGGCCGTGAAAGCCCACATTGTATGTTAATAAGTAAATTTGTTGATATACATAATTAACATTGATTGAAGAAGATACTCATTCGTATCTCTCAATTAATACAGTTGGGATACACGAATAACAACACTTCAAAATATTATGGAAGGTAAAGAGAGGCATGCATTTTTTAAGACGTCTTATTTCTGAACTGTTATCTAACAAATTTGTGGCTTAAATGTGGACATGGCATACCAATTTTTAACATGCAATTATAATCTTTTATTTATTCATTAATTGTTGGCATTTTAAAATCATTGTGAATCACATAGTTTCGAACATGCCACATAATAAACGTTCATTAAAAACAGGAGAATATATATATGATCCTCTACACATTTCAACGCGCTGAAGAATTTGCACAGACAGAATCAATGTTCCATGTTCTAATTTATTAGTATTCAATGTAAACAAAATGAAAAAAAAATTAAGCACTAACTTTCTTACCTTGAGACCTCACAATGACATCGTTGCTTTACACACATTCTTAAAAGATTTCTGCCGTTGCGTTTCAATGATCATTAATCATTAAGACATCTTTAGTGTAATAAATTACATTCACGGAGAATACTTTTATACACATTGATAACAATGCAATAAAATAAAACTCAGTTTGTAATTCAATCAGCAGAGTTTCCAAATTTTCCTTGCTAGACTGAAGTGTAACTAAAGAAGGTTTTCTCAGCACTTCATGTTCTTAGAGGGCGCTCTTTTTCTGATATATTACTACTTTATACCAGATATTTTACTTATTGATTTACTGAATGTCCTCACTCTATCTTACTAAAGCTGACATACTCATATATAAAATAACAATAATAATATAAATTAATTTTAATGCTGACAACTTAAAAAAAATACCATTTATTTCATCTCCTTTAAATTATTTTGCCGTTGTGAGCAAAAATTTGCAACACCATTACACGTTAATTGGTATGCGCTGGCCCTTTTCGAGATGTCAGCTGAGAATGCGTGTATCTGCAGCGTCGTCGGGGCGTGTAGTGCAGTCGGCCGCCGCGCCGCGTGCCGGTCGTCCCCAGGCGCCCCGCGGCGCCATCGCCCCGCCCCGCCCCGCCCCTCCCCTCCCCGCCCCGCCCCGCCCCGCCCCGCCCCGCCCCTCCCCCCGGCGCGGCGCACCGCGGAAGCCGCGCGGCGCCTCTGATTGAATTAGACGCCCCCGCGGCGCGGCGCGGCGCGGCGCACACCGCGGCGCAGCGGCGGGGAGGGGGAGGGGAGCGCAGGGGGAGGGAACGGGGCGGGGGCGGAGTCAGAGCGGGAACGCTAAGCGTAAGGGAACGGGAAGAAACGGGACGGAAACAATCGGGGAGGGTTGGAGGAGTGGGGATGGGATACATCTGCGCAGGGTGGACCAGGGCGGAGCGTTATGGCGGGGAGGGGCAAGCCGAGACAGGTCTGAGCGGTCTGAGCTGACAGGAACGCGTCAACGAGAGACGGGACGGGGCGTGGCGGGACGGGCGTGGCGGGACGGGCATGGCGGGACGGGGCGTGGCGGGAACGGGGCGTGGCGGGACGGGGCGAGGCGGGACGGGACGTGGCGGGACGGGACGTGGCGGGACGGGACGTGGCGGGACGGGGCGTGGCGGAACGGGGCGAGGCGAGACGGGACGTGGCGGGACGGGACGTGGCGGGACGGGACGTGGCGGGACGGGGCGTGGCGTGGCGGGACGGGGCGTGGTGGGACGGATTGGTGGAGAGAGAAGGGGCGGGGTGGAACAGACCACGGCAGAGATGGGGTGAGAGCAGGAAAGCTTAGCACAAGAGAACGGGAAGAAACGGGGTGGAAAGAAACGGGAAGTGGAGAGGGTGGAGAGGTTGCAGGGGTAGGGATGGGCAGGGTGGCAGGGAGCGTTACGGAGCAAGGCGGGGAGGGGCAAGCCGAGACGGGTCTGAGCGGTCAGGAACGCGTCAACGAGAGACGGGACGGGGCGTGGCGGCAGGACGGATTGGTGGAGAAGGTACGGGCAGGGCGGATCAGGCCGAGGCGGGGATGGGGTGAGGGCGGGATAGCTGGGCGTAAGAGAGCAGAAAGAAATGGAGAGGTAAGAAACGGGGAGGGTTGGAGGCGTGGGGATGGGATATATCTGCGCAGGGTGGACCAGGGCGAAGCGTTATGGAGCAAGGCGGGATGGGGCGAGCCGAGACAGGTCTGGGCGGTCACAAACGCATCAAAGCGGGGCGGGGCGATTCTGGACAGAGGGAAGCAACAACGCGTCGAAGCGATCGGGAGAGGGACGGGGAAGGGGAAGGGCAGGCGGAAGGGCGGAGCAACACAGGAGGGGGCGGGGGTGTTTGTGGTGCGGCGATACGGGGGAGGGAGATGTGTTGACCGCACGCGTCGCGCGGGAAACAATGGAACAATGCCCGCCCCCACGCAGCACGTGTGAGGGTGGCGGAATCCGATCGCTACAGTTCATCTGGCGCGACTAGTCCTAGGCCTTGACCCCCGGCGAATAAATCGATGGGCGCGCGCGTGTTGACCTACAGGTACCCTACGCGTGCGATTTTGCGGCTGGGTTGCTATGGAGTGGGCTAGCGAACGCCGCCTTTTTTGTTTTACCTTTCAAACACCTTTCAGGCACTGTTCGTGCAATTCTGGTCATTACACGTGAAATGTGCTACAGAATAGCGGGGGGAGGGAAGGTTACAGCAAGTTTTGAAGAGTGTGATATCGTTTCAAGCCATTCATTCGACCACTTTCTCTGTTCGAGCTATCTTAATCACCATTCCGTCTTCCTTCACTCTGATGCGGAATATTTTTGACGTGAGAGAAAAGGAAAAGGGACGATGTGTTCTAACTTTACCTGCACATCACATTTGTATAATAAATGAAATGTGTTTCTATGGAACTTCAGGGTTTCGCGTCCACGCCGACTATAACTAGGAATTTAGAAGAAAAATATCAGTAAAATATCTTAGCACCAACAGCCTTATCCTCGAGACATGACAAAATAAAAACATCTTAATCTAAGATGAAAACAACTACAAAATAACGTATTGTACTGCAATACCTTCCAAAATAAGTCCGACAACAGACAAATATACTTCTTCAGCTGTTGGGTAAGCGCCAAAGAACGCACAACCATTGAATGGACATTTACCTGCAACAAAAGAAAAAGGTAATTACAATATTGTCATATTCAAAGTTACAAATTACAAAAGAATTGGCAAAACATCATTCTTTCATAAAGAAAATCAGAAAGTAAGCTAGAGGTATAAAGAAAGACATGAAAAGTAATTTTCAAAACCCGAAGAAGTTATTTAATATTTTAAATCAGAATTTAAAAAAATATATATTTAATTTTTTAAGGCAGTCAATGGGCCTAACGAGAAAAAAAATTCATTTTGTTTGGGAGCTGACGAAATTTTGGAATCCGGATAACGGTCTCAATGCTATAGCCAGAGTTCTTGGAAACGAGACTTTCCTGAGATTAACTCTCATTTCAATTACTCATTTGTGTTCCTGACTTCATAGGAATTCACTTCACCTGACAACGTAAGTTTAGTATTTAATAGATTCACTTCAACAATTATCCTTTCCCAAGATACTCGTCTCATTCTCTTTAAATACGTTGTATGTAACAATGGCGTCAATCAAACCATTGTGTACGAAGCCAGAATATACTGCGATTTTCGTAACTTTGCCCCTGACAGAAATCAGCTGTTGACGGTTACATCCAATAGGGAGCTTGAACGTCACCATAGTGACGTCACTATAGCGAAATATAAGCTCCCGTTTGGATGGCAGCGAAAAAGCTGATACCTGTCAGGGGCAAAGATACAAAAATCGCAGTAAAGCTTTGGCGATATTGGAGACATCGAAGGTCCGAACCGTACTTCCTGCAAAGACAAATGTTATCAAAACCGTAATACTATGACCACTGTTTCTGCCTGCATGGTAATTGCAATCAACATGCTTAGGTACCAACAAATTGGCCAATATGCCCGTACTCCAACAGGACAATATAAATAATTCAAACCGGTCGTTTTTCCACCAAAGAATTAAAAAAAAAAAAGGATGCACTAGCTCCATTCCCGGGAGCCCATTCGTTAAGCGCCCGCCCGGCCGCCCTGTAACAGTGCACTCGCGCAGCCGACGACCGCCGCGCGTCCGCACTTCACTGAAGCAGCGGCCGAAACAAGCTGCATCCATCCATAATAAAGGTCGTGACAAACGAGCGCCGTTAGGCCGCATTCGTGAATGTTGAGCGTGGCGACGCGGCGGCCGCACGCGCCCGCGCCGCCGCCTCCACCGGCACCGCCGCCGCCACCGCCGCCGAGGGCGAAAGGCGGGCCATTTGTCTTCATCCGACGCGCGCCCCGCCACGGCCGCCGCCGCCGCCGCCGCCGCCGCCGCCGCCAATACGAACCACGGCGTCCGACTGCGAGTTTTTGCCTCTCTCTGTTGTTTCCGGTTCACACCAAACAAAATTTCCGTTCCTGGTCGTTTTTTTAAGGTTTTAAAAAATATTACTTTAACCAGTAGGTAACTATATCCAGAAATGAGATTCCTTCCGGGATTATAGCCGTTATATTATCACATATATAGTTTTTGCCTCTGGCGGTTGTTACGGTACACACCAAACAAAATTCCTAGTCATTCTTTTAAGGTTTATATAATATATAATACACACACACACGCACGCACGCACGCACACGCGCACACACGCACGCGCGCACACACACACACACACACATATATATATATTTATATTTTTATATATATATATGCATATATATATAAAATGCATATATATATATATATATATATATATATATATATATGCATTTTACTTAGTTAATAAAAGTGGACTTACAAAGTTTAAAAGTTTCGTACTTGGGTTGAAAACAGTCAAGAGTAAATTCGTTGAGCAACAAACAGCTAGAGAGACTGCTATAACAGCAGAAAGAAACAGAGAGCACGCAAGACACCCGTAATTTGGAATGTGCCAAATGAAAGGGTACCTCTCAAGACCACGGCAACTCCCAGTTTCAACACCTCAGCAAAACGTTTCTTACCCAATTCCACCAGTAAAGGTCGATTTTGTTAAGCATCAAAAAACAAATTACAGTTGAATTAAAAAGTAGTTGTCGAAAGAGTGTTTTGTCTTACATAGATATTACCTCAGTTAGAATAATTAGAAATACGATGTCTCGTTAAAGCATATCCTAAGAATGGAGGGTGCTCCATGATTTGTACAAGTGAGTTTGTACAAGTACTAATATGTTCATACATCCATTAATATTCATTACCAACTCATGACAATGAATGAATGTTTAAATTTCTGGTGAAACACTAAAGTTTCGGAGAAACCACGTTTGCGCCGACCGCAACAACCTTACTCGTTGCTTCTCCTTCACAAACTGACGCCATTCGGAACTACGCACCTAAGGAGAACTAACAATTGCGAGACAACAATACTGCTGCCAGAAAAAAAGAAACCCGGGTATCTTTGGGATTTACAACTTCCAGTTCTTCAGTTTCGTTTCCAAACCATCACTCTTGCGCGTGGAAATTCGGTTCCTCCAAAGCACAAAGAAGCTCGCGCGCGGCCCCGGAAACGCCACTGCAGCGGCACAATGAGCGTTCGACACGGCGCGCGGCGGCGGCGGCGGTGGACGCGACAATGCCGTCCCGCGCCCCCCGCGCGTCAATGCTCGCGCACTAATAACGCCGACGAAACGGCGAAAGTTCGGCAGCGGGTCCGCCCACGCCCACACCCACTCCCGCACCTCCGCCCCGCGCCACGCCGCGCACAGCCGCGCAGCTCCCGCCGTCACGCCTTGCCCCGCCCCACCCTCCCCTGTCCCGCCCTGCCCCATCCCGCACCTTCCTGCCCCGCCCCTTTCCGTCGCGCCCCCTCCCCGGCGCGCTCCGCCCCGCTGTAACGTTTCATTCGAATTCTTATATCCCATCAACATCATATGGATTTCTTTCAATTCTTTATTTTAATGTACTTTAATATTTTAGCGTTTTACAATATTCATTACAGTCGTTGTCTTACAACAAATCCTCTGTCTGCATTCATTATCAACATCAACGTTGCTATATAATCAAAAACATGTGAAGAACAGCATTCGTTAATTGTTAACGAAACTTAAATAAACATGTGAGGAATATACGAAACGTTACACCGCCCCGCCGCACCCCTTTCCGTGCCGCCTCTCCCCGCCCCTCCCCCTCCACGTCGTGCCCCGCCGCGCCATTTCCCGCCCCGCCTGGCTCCCCGTCGCGCGCCCCCTCTCCCCGCCGTGCCACATCCCGCTCCACTCCTCCCCGCCTCTCCCCGTCACGCGCCGCCTCTCCCCTGCCCAGCCCCCTCTACGTCGTGCCCCGCCGCGCCACATCCCGACCCTCCCCCTGCTGCACATCCCGTCCCATCCCGCTCCGCCCCTCCCCATCGTGCGCCGCCTCCCTCAGCCCGCCCCTCCCCACAGCGTCCCACCCCTTGCTACGCCGTGCCCCGCCGCGCCACATCCCGCCCCGCCCCGCTCCCCTGTCCTGCGACGCCTCTCCCCGCTCCGCCCCTCCCACCGGTATGCCCCGTCGCGCTACATCCCACCCCGCCGCATGCCGCCCCTGTCCCCGCCCCTCCCTGCCGCGCACCGTCGTGCCCCGCCCTACTGCGCCCCGTCCCGCCCAACCATTCATCCTCCGCGGGCTTTGTGACCAGGTGAAAGCCACGCCGCGCGCCGCGCCGCCAGACGGGAAGTGGGTGCACGCGCCGCCCTGTCACTCCACTATTACGTCGCCGGCGCTAGAGCCACAGACACAGACACAAGCACGGCCGTAGGTTAGGATCTGCGGTAGCGGCTCTGGGTAATCGGGGAACGGACAGATTGGATTTGGGTTTCAATGTGACAGGGCCTTCCGGCTTGGAACCGCTTGGCTGTAATAATTTATTAAATCTTCTCGGGAAATGGCCGACACTGATACCGACAAATCGGTGAAATTATGTTCGGTTGACGTCACATTATTCTGTCAATCATTTTGTCACATCATTCTGGGCCCAAAACAACAGTAATTGTGTCAGTAATTAGAATTTATCAAATAATTTTAACATATTTATCTCAGAAATAATTCTGAAGTTCAAGAATTAGGTATTCCGATTCTCTTTCGATACATCGTGAAGCAAGTAACTATTATTGAACATGCGCGATGCGGGCTGGCATTTACTCCTTGAAATTAATACCTCAATACCGCATTAAGTAAAATTATTTCACTGTTTTAAATTAATTGAAGGTGGTGGCGCCATCGCTATTTTTTAAAATTTACATTGTAACGTTTGAGTATTCTGACAAAACCTATAAGCTTTCTAATGAGGTTTCAAGGGGAGGCATCATTCACAACTATGTGCAGGACTAGACAGAGATACTCAAATAAGAGGGCCTAGATTGTTTTATTACAGTCGCCTATTGACTGTACATGAAAGCGGGGAGAGAACGAGTTCTCTGAACACACTCTGCCTACACCAGCTGAATAAAGTCGAATGTTACTCTGATCTTAATTTGTATACGCACTCGCATCACATTATAAATGCATTACGTCTTAATTCCATTCGACACGTTCATCTTATTTGAAAGTACGCTTTATTAACAGAACAATAAGCAAAATAAGACGTATCCAAATACAAAAAATCCTTTCGCTCGAGCTACCTTCTCAAGAGAGCAACTGCAACTCCTTTTAGTGCCTACATCAGCACTATCTCCGCCTACTTCCGCGCCCGGCAAAAAAAGGCCAGTGCGCCTGTTCCGCCACCCTCGCCACCTCCCGCCGCAGCCAGCGCCGCCGCGGGTGCGCCGAGCAGGTCTTCAAAGAACCGCAACCAGGCAATCACCCTCTTTTATCTGGCGTTCGCGGCCGTAGAGGAGGGGGTGGTGATGTTGGAGGCGGTGGTGTAATCGTGTGTGGCCTGAGGTTGGAACAGCAATGGGAGTGGTGTAGGAAGTACTAACGAAGATGGAGATAGTTATAATGTTAGTGGGTGACGTGGTATCTGTATCGAGTGATTGATTACTGATTCCGGGCAGGTGAAAGGCAAAGGCCATTAGTCCCTAAAGTGTAGTGGATGTTTTGTGGCGGGACGTGGCGGTGATCTTCCCCCACTGGATGGCCAGATCCGGCGCCGACGTACCCGCCGTCTTGCGGGGATTTTCCTCAACCAGGTATCTCCCACCAGCGGAGCACCGTTCCAACTCGGACAAGCTCTTAGCTACCGACTGTACAGCAAGTGAGCGTAACTAAGGCTGAGGACACGGAAGTGGAAGGAAAGATCGCGCGCAATCCGTGGTCCATTTGTAAGGTTCCGGCATTGTCCTGGTGCAAAAACACGCAAAACTACCAACGAGTGCAGCCGGTCGCTAAAATTCTCCTCCAGCGACTAAATTCGACCTAGTTCGTAACTAGTGTAGAAAAATTATCTGCAATGACGGTGGTTGTCCGTGATGCATGCATGACGTGAGACACATGAAATAAATTATTTACGCATATTTTTGCAAAGCATTTCCAGGACCCGTCTATTCTCCTCAATCGAAGAATTGATAATACGATGGATTGTGATAAATGAGAAAATAGATCGGGAATACCTCAAACAAATCTCCTGCCAATCAGCTTAGTGCAGCATCGCCACAAATACAAGGCGAGTTGGAGATTTGGACTTTTTCGTTCTACATATTGGCAAGACAGGCAAAGCTTCGCCAATGAAATCTGTGACAATAGTGACCGAGGCGTAAGAAATAATGGATTGATTCGTAGTAGCAGGGGACGGAAAATATAACAAACATATGCGTACCGTCAGAAGTAGTTCAACTACTTTGAATGACGCATCAAGAGCAATGTGTGTATTCACAAGGATGGCGAAGTTGATAGTGGTATCGAATTTGATGGATGAGAAAGGAGATGGCAGCTGTAACCATGGTTGCGTTTTTGAAGGAGATAGAATTGCGATGGCAGTAGTGCGGTTATGGTGATGGCAAGAGAGGCTGCGTCTGTAGCAAGAGCAGAGGTAACGGCGGCAGCAACGTCAGTGGCAGTGGCGCCTGCGAGGGCGGCGGCGACGCGACAGTTGCAAAGCCAAAGGTAGAGGCAGCAGCTGTGGAGGCGGGTCTCGTGGAACAGAGGTAACGGCGGCGCTGGCAGCGGGCGCGGGGGTGGGGGGTGGGTGTGGGGGAGGAGGGACACGAGAGCGCGCACGAACGCAGCGATTAAGCGCCAGAGCAAAGCGGCTGAATGCGCGGCCGCGCGCGAGCGCACACGAGCTCCGCCGAGGTGCAACAGGGGGCGCCGCCCCCGCGACCACCGCCAGCAACGCTAACTCTACCATTGCCACCGCCACTGCCTTCGCGACCGCCGTCGCTGCCAACACCTACGCCCCGGCAAGTAATACTGCCACTAACACCCCCTTCGCCATCGCGTCTGCCATTTCCACTGTCGCTGCCACAGCCCCTAACACCTTCACAGCCACCGCCCCAGCCACCGCGACCGCCCATGACTCTAACACCTCCGCCCCCGCCAGCAGTACACCAATAACACCACCCCCGCCGCCGCCGCCGAACTCCACTGCCAGCGCCACTGCCTCTGCCACTGCCCCCGCCATCTCATCAGCCACTGTCACCCCCACCTCCGCCAGATCTCCGCCCCCGCCAGTAATTCTGCCACTCACACCACCCTCGCCGGCCTCGCCGCCATCGCCAACTACACTACCTCTGCCACGCGCTACCACCCCCGACACCAGCACAGCCACCGCACAGCAGCCAACACCTCCACAATCAATATTGCCGCCACCACCACCACCGCAGCCTCCGCCACCACAGTCACCACCACCACCACCACCACCACCACCCACTGCTCCGTCGCTTCCGTCCCCGCCACAGCCTCTACCACCGACACCATCATACTCGTACAACCACAGCAGCTGCCACCGCCACTGCGCCCACTACTGCACCACCACTCCACCATCGCCTCCATCGCCGCCGTCATGCCGCCCGATGAACTCCCAAGCCATTGTGATGTCACGTTCGCGAATAAAGCGCCGGGTTGTGCGTGATTCCTGGCGACCTAAATACGCGGCTAAGACCGCTCGTCTTCGTGTTGATGAACTCTCTCGGCGCGCCGGGAGACCAGCCTGCGCAATAAGGAACTGCCCGAGGTTGCGACTGATTGCGAAGAGAGCGGAAACCAGGGGGCACCCCTCACAACACAAGCAACGACAAGGACTATTCACCTATTATTCTCAGGTATAAAATGTAATAATCCAGAAATTGTACGTATGAATTACTTATGTATGGCTTATGAAAGTACTTATGTTCTCTTCCTTCCATCTACTCCGAGATGAAGCTGTCCCTTCCGTATTCGAGAGAAAAACTGCTAGCATATTTGTTTAAAACAAGTAATAATTTAAATGAATGTAATAAGAATCAGTCTGTCATTTTTAATGCTCGTCTTTAACTGTTTTACCGTCAGTGAAGAGCCATTGTACCATGCCCTCCGTTTCTAAGGCATCACACTGCTAATAAAACGATGTTGCGCGAGCAGCCCTTAATATCGCTCTTCCTTGCTTTATAAGCTCTTTGTTCTGGAGTGATACACAATACAGCGGACTATAGTGTACTGCTTGAAATAGCTTTTACCAAGACTGGCGGAAGTGCGGTGAATGGACGTTATATTACCAACACAAAGAGGTCAATGAACCTTATTTCATCTAAAGAGTAAATTTCCTGATAAATTCATCCTGAAAAGAAGTTCAAAATTTACACCAATGTATCAACAAATACAATGTTTTTAACACTTGGGGTCCAGTCAAGAGACGCAGTATTTGTATGAGTTGAAATAACATGGTATTTTATGTTTATATATTTCAATAAATACTCATATGCGTGAATTTAGCGACACAGCATTTGTGTTTTACTATTTTAAAAAATATGTAGGCCTTAAGATAAAAGTCAATTATCACGAGAGTTTGAAGATATTACAATTTCTTATTACATTTATTAAATATAGATTTTGAGACAGTTATTAAAGAGAAATACATCCTGGCCATTGATCACCTCTTACAAGAATTTTTGTTTTTATTTCCACGTCCATTTCCATTCGATTATTTCCACGTCCATTTCCAGTTAGAAGCCAGTACCTAACTCGAAAAACCCAAAATGTCTCTGGAAAAATATTTATGGCCACTATCACACATTTTACAAAAGAAAGGTCACCGGGAAATAGAAAGGACTTCCAATGAATTTGCAGTACTTCAAAGGAAAGTGTTCCAGAGAAAACTTTCAAAACGATTCAATAACGTAGTGCATTATCACAGAGAACCATCAAAGCAACGAGATCATATAAATCAACCACGACATGTCTACTAACAAATAGCGGAATAGAGCAAATGCCAAATAAGCCGCAAAGGTCGTGTAAAATGCAGTTGTTCGAGGTTTTTAGATCTCACAATTGAATCTCAATGTTACAACATTTCAAATCTTTTATACCTCAAGAAAATAATTATTTCATTAACAACTGTAACGTAATTAATTGTGAAGTAACACACATTTTGTATTTTCAAGTTTTTTATATTAATAATTTAGAATGTGCGCAGAAATTGAAAGAAAACTATGCAGCCATGTGACAGGTGGCTAAGGTTCGTTTTATAACATACCCAGAAAATCTGAAAAGAAAAAAAGATCGATTTTGACTGAAAAAATGTGAAGGTGCGATGTGCTTTTCCTCCTAGCTGCATACTACGCTTGCTGACTAAAATTCTCATTCGTACAGTTAGTGCATCACTTCCTACGAAACAGCTGACGTTATGCAATAATGTGTGTTTTGCTGGTGGGGATACCTGGTTGGGGACAATTCACAGGCCGACGTGTAAGTCGGCGTCGGATCTCTCCATCCAGCAGAGGAAGGTCATTGCCATCGCCATGATGAAAAAATACACTACACTTACGGTTCTTTGGCAGTTGACGCGCCCGGAAACAATCAATTATTCAATCGAACGCGCCAGTTCCACAACATATCATCTACTAAATAGGAAATAAATAAAAACAGCATTCAAAAATCCTCGAATGTATAATTTGTAAAATGTGTCGTATTCGTGTAACGCATGTATAGACAGCTTCAGCTTCAGAATATTTCGGAGAATCCGTGACACTGGCGAGGACGAGATGGGCTGACAGACGGGCACGTAACGAACAGGATTGGAGCAAAAGATGGGTGTGGCGGTTGCAAAGGGCAGTTCAGGACCGACAGAATGTATAAGGCGGGCGGAACAGAGTGTGACAGCGCGGTGCGGAATTGGGGGTGAGATAGTTCCGAAGGTGGTGGCGGAAACTGGGCACAGCGGCATAAAGATCGGCCGAAATGGGTAGGAACGACCTCAGGGGAAGGGTGGAGGGGCAGCGCGAGCACTGCAGTGCACTGGAGCGGAGCGGTGAGCGCTGTGGCGAAGTAGGGAGGGCGGAGGGATAAATATATCGGAGACGCATGCTGCGACAGGGTAGAGCTGGGAGAATCGGAGTGAAGCGGAAGGGATGGCTTGAGGCAGAGAGATTGGGACGGTGAAAAGGGGGGAGGATCGGGCATATCTCGGAGGGGAAGCTTGGCTTCGTCGAAGCGTGGGCGACGACGTGTCGCGACGGGGCGAAGCGGAAGCGGAGAGTTTCGAGGAGAAATGGGGAGGGACAACAGAAATCGGGAAGGCTAGAAGCAAAGCGGGGATGGACGGAACGACATGAAACGGAGAGAAACAGCGTAAAACGGGGAGGCTCGAAGTACAGCGGAAAGGAACAAGGTGACGCGAGGGGCGAGGCAAAGTGAAGAGGCACGAGACAAACAAGACGAGGTGAAGGGCGAGGGACGAGGCGAGCCAAGAGTGACAAGGTGCAATGGAAAGAGACGAGGCAAACGAAACGAGACAAGGTAACATGGGAAGAGACGAGACGAAGCGGCGGGGGACAATGCGAAGCAGAGAGCAACGAGACACAGCAGGGAAGAAAATGCGAAGTGGGGAGCGACGAGGCCAAGTGAAGAGAGCAACGAGATAAAGCAGGGGAGAAAACTCGAAGCGGGGAGCGGTGACGAGAAGTGAAGAGAGCAACGAAGCAGGATAAGCAGAGAAAATGCGAAGCGGGGGGCAACGAGGTCTAGTGGAGAAGAGCAACGACACAAGGCAGGGAGGGAACACGCGAAGCGAGGATCGACGAAGCCAAGTTTGCAGACAGCAAACAGGGAAGGCACCGCGAAGCAGAGAGCAATGCCATAAAGCAAGGACGAAAACGCAAAGTGGTGAGCGACGAGGCCACGTAAAGAAAGCAATAAAACAAGGCAGTGAGCGAAAACGCGGGGATCGACCAAGCTAAGAGTAGAGAGCAAACAGCCAGGGCACCCCGGAGCAGAGAGCAACGCCACACGGAGGGAAAACGCGAAGAGGGAGCGACGAGGCCGAGTGAGAGAGCAACGCCACAAAGCAGGGAGGTTTTAAAACGAGAATCGGAGAGTGACAGCGCCAAGTGCAGAGAGCAACGAAGCCAAGCAGGGAGGCCACCGCAACAGAGCAACGAGAGCAAGCAAGGAGTGAAAACGCAAAGCGGGAAGCGACGAGGGATAACGAAGGGAGCAATGAAGCACAAGAGGGTGGGGAAGGGTGGGAGAGGACGAAGTGGGAAGCGACGAGTCCGAGTGAAGAGAGACGGGGAAATTAAAAATTTAAAAAAACGCTGCGCGGGAATGCGCCACGCGGGCCAAACGGGCGACCCCAGCGACACCGCGCGCGCGTGGCGGCGTGCGCGTGGCGGCACGGGCGGGGCGGGGCGTGGCGGGACGGGCGGGGCGCGCATGCAGAGAGGCCAGAGAAGCACTCGCGGCGCTCAAGTGCCCATTAAATGTGGAACAATGCGGCGCGTTATCAGCTCTCGACGCGCGGCGCCACCGTGGCCCCGCGCGCGCGCGCGCGGAGAGAGGCGGCGCGTGCGCGCGTGCCGAGGACGGGGCGGGGCGCGAAAGCCAGCGCGTGCGGGGGCCACATGCGAGGCCCACTCCCACGCACAAACGGTCGCAAGGAACTAGAGATGCGTAATCGATTGTTCGTTGGTTGTTAGTGATTCCGGGCGCGTCAACTGCTAGATGACTAGTACACACGTGTAATGCATTTTTTTTTCTCGGGAAGTGGCGGTGATCGTGCTACGCTCGATGGCGAGATCTGGCGCTGACCTCTCGTCTGGCGCAGTTTACCCCAACCAGATAGTTCCCACCAGTGCGGCACTGCCCCCAACCGGGATAATCCCTACGCTAGCGACTGGTCTCACGGCATATGTGGTAATTTAGTGCATATATGTGTAATTGTGTGTAAGCAAGAGTTGGAGGATTGGCCGAGGAAAAGGAAGGAAAGATCGCTCGCTGTCCGTGGCTCGTTTGTTGGGGTACTGCTCCGGCATTCGCTGGTGTTCATCGGAGAAACCACGGAAAAATACCGATCAGAACAGACGGCCGCTACAATTCTCCTCCAGACACCGACTGAATTCGATCTAGCTGGAAAGACTAGGTGTTGAAAATCTTGCTATCGTCAGGACTCGAACCTAGAACTTCCCGGTCAGAGACACTTCAGTGGCATCAGTTGATGCCCTAAACCACCTCTCCCGGTGACAGTAGAACGTTTGTATTTGTATTTAGCCATTATATGTACAGTGAAAGGGCATTTGACCTCGGCGTCGTTAGATCCCGAGGTTCGGTTCATCGGTCATCCAACCAGGAACCCGCGATGTCTCGAATTCGCTTAACCTTCGTGACTTCACGGAGTTAACGAATTCGGCTAGCGACCACAGGTCTCGGTCGTGGCCTTTTCAGTAGAACCATCCCAGCATT
>JAHLJT010000631.1:231035208-231049280 GCA_031308135.1 Acheta domesticus
GATCTGGAGATGAAGCTGATTCTGAATTCTACCTGATTTCTGTAGATATCGCAATGAAGAACTAAGTCTCAAATTCTACGTAAATATGACAAACTATATTTTATATTGTATTTTTCTTATTTTTATTACATTAATGAATAATGTAACTTTTATAACATCTTGCAGAATTTTTAAAAAGGAGCAAAAAATTAAGTAAATTGAACAATTAATGCGAATAATATTCTAACCAGGTCTAAAAGGCGTAATCTGTCATCCTTAAGAAACGACTTTCATGCATTTCTGAACTGGAAATACACACATTACCAGTGGATCCATCTTTGCTAATGACTAATAGCAATACTGTTTAGATTTGACTTTATTCTTATAATTACTTATGGATCTTTCATACATCACTTTTAAAAAATTTGCTAAGCCAAATGAATAAACAGATAAAATAACTGAATTTCTGAAACAAACAATATGCAAGAAAATAACACATTCACATTTCAGTTTGGTTCCTGCAATTCCACGAATGTAACAGCGCAGTGAACACGTTTTTGGAACATCCCAGAGATTTTCCTGGCAGCACGTGTGAAAGTTGGCAACCGCGGTGCAGCAGACAGACACCGCGATTCATAACGCAAAGCAGCAAACACGTGCGTCGCCTCCGATCTCACCTCAACGGTTCCAGGAAGCCGACCGGAAGAGGCGGCCACAAAGCATTGAATACGTTACACAAGAATTTCACTACCATAAATAATACGAGAGGGGTGGGGCGACCGCCGCGCGCGCGGACAAAAAGAATTGTCAAAGGACGCGGCGCTGCCCACAGGAAGCGAAGCCGTCCGACGCCATCGAAAGCATTTAGAGCAGGGCAGGAGCGGTCGAATAGGCTAGCTGCCCGCAAGACAACCATGGAAGGTGGGAAGTTCAAAGAAAGAATACGAAACACAAGAGAATGAGGAAAAGGAGGAAAGAAGCGTCGGGACGTTTTGAGGGGTTGAGACGAGTACGGCTGTGTATCGAGGGGCAAGAGAAAGTGTTCAACTTTGCTGCAAGCGACCAAGCGATTGGAATACAGAGAACGACTGGATGAGTAACGAGCACTGGCAACGCGTAAACGAAAACAGAAAACTGGTTAAAGGGCAAATACGTTATTGAAAGAATGATAGCGGAAAAGAGTTAAGAGGCACGCAAAGTGCTGAGGTCGATGGGGTGGCGGATGAGCTGACAGTTGTAGTAGCACGTATCGAGGTGGACGGGGCGGCGGACGGAGTGCCGGGTTGGAGAGAGGGCATACAGGCGGGATTGGCGAGACAGCAGGAAATATTGGAGGACGGGTGGCAGTCAGAGTTGGGAGAAGGGTGCTGAGCGAAGTTGGCAGAAGAGGTGTAGGGGAGAGGCGGCAGGAAGAGTGGTGGACAGGGTTTGTAGAAGAGTTGGCACGGGGTTGGTGGTCAAGATTGGGAGGAGGGATGGTTGGAGAGGTTGGCTAGTGGTGGTGGCAGGAGGGCTGGAGCAGAGTTGGAAGGAGTTTCGGTGGCATAAGCAGAAATGAGAGAGGTCGGCACTAAGAGCGATGGGGAGGGTTTGTACGAGGCATGGCAGGAAGTTGGTGGTCACGGTTGGAAGGAACGGTGGTTGACGAGGTTGACTAGTATGGCAGGAGGAGTGGTGAGAAGAGTTGGCAGGAGGACTGCTGAGAAGGGTTGAGTTGAGGGGTAGTGAGCGGGGTTGGAAGGAGCGTTGGTGGTAGAAGCATTGGTGAGCGGGGTCGGCGGGATTTGCTACAGGATTGGCGGGGAAATTGGTGTTCACGGTTGCCAGAACGGGTGGCGAGCGCGGTTGGGAAGAGATAGTGACAGGAGGAGTGGTGAGGTGAGCGCGGTGGGTAGGATCTGCAGGAGCGCTGGCAGGGGGCTGGGGTGCCGCGAGCGGATGGTTGTCCGGAGGAGCGAAAGCGGCGGGCGGGGCCCGGAGCGCCGATCGGCGGTGGGGGCGGAGGGCGCGTCCGGAAACCTGTTGCGGACGCAGCTCAATGCGGCGCGCGCCCCGCGGGGCGGGGAGGGGGCGGGGCGGGGACAATGGGGCGAGTTAGCGCAGCGGGGGTGGTCAGGGGGCTTAATATTGAGCAGGGCGGACGCCGTCCGGTCGCCGCAACCTGCACGGCCTGTTTCGCCGGAGACAACGTTTCACCGGGGCGATGCGACGGTGACGCAGGTGGAGGGGGAGGACGACGACAGCACGCTTCACTACAATGGACGACGGTTGGAGTCGACATCAAGTGGCGGTTAGCTCACATATTTCAAAGCTTGCTGAGGTGGTTTGTTGTTAGCGCAGCGGCGAAAACAAAAGAGACAGTGGAGAAATATCAGCTCACAACAGAAATGTACGTTCACTGGAATAAGGAGAAAGATATTAAATTCCACGGGATCTTCAGGATCATCAAGTTAAAAAAAATTCGCATGAAAATCACCGTTAAATCCCAAATATTCCTTGTTTAATTTCATCAGATATTTACAACCTTTTTTCATAAACCACGGTGGTCGGCGTCAAAAGCGGAGCGTTCTCTGAACAGCTGTGTTGCCGGGCTTAATCCTTCCCTTGATCTTGCGCCGATTACAGTTTGCGGCTCGTGGTGATTTGGGGTACGCGGAACTCGCCAATTTCCCCAACGCCGCTTCATCATGAATATAAATAAAGAGGAGCTCAGCGAAGCGGATTGAACTCGAAAATGGACGGGGAGGAGAGTCGCATGGGCGGGCAGTGGGCGATTGCTCACTTCAGAGAGAGCGCGTCGCGGAGAAGCCCAACATTTTCCCAAACTTTGGAAATAATAATGGCGCACAACATTGGAATATCTCCTCTCCATTTTTACTTCGTAAAATTTTTATTGACAGTCGCCTTTCGCATGTGTTCGTTCTCATTATTAGACGATGAAAGAAGTGCTGCAATGGATTGACAGTAATACGAGGTGCAGAAGTAATGTGAGAAGCGAAGAAATAACACTCAATTTACAAAACCAAACAATCGCTATCTAACATTAAGAAAAAAAGTCATTACCATTGCTCTCTTCATCAAGAAGCACTGTTATTTCAAAGGTATTTTTGTATGAGATGCTTTCAAAAAAATTCTGTAAGTTATTTATTTGGATATATCTGTAGCTAATTGTTTACAATATTCAATTTAATGAAACGAATTTCAGTTTTCAAATTGTCTTGTTTCAACTAATACCTGTTAAAACATGCTGGAAAAAGCAACGAAGCATTGGAATATTGACACTGAAACAAGAATACAATATATACGGTACGAATATGTAAGGAGTGGGCTTCATTTTTTCTTCTGTAACTGATCCATAAATAGAATGTTTTGGTCTTCATACTAGGAACTTTGCAGCAAATGCCCATTTTCTCTGAAGAACTCCGCCGTGTTGGGACAGTCACATTGGAAATCATGCCAAAGATGCGATGTCCGCCGGAGAGATACGATTCAAAAGACTCCCACCGCGGATGCATTCAATTACATGATATCACACACTCAAGTTTTTATAAATCACATAAACACATAGTAAATCATACGCGCGTACACTCACACAAACTAAATTAAGTGAAATAAAAATAGCCAAACAACAAAAAACGTGGACAAACCATATGAAATGTACGGATCGAGACAGGTATATTACATATACACCCAAACTAAACCTCAGTAAAGGAAGACCAAGATTGAAAAAGGGCTAAAAACCTACGTATCGGAAGAAAAAGAATGAAGTGAAAACGTGAAAAGAACAGCTTAGAGACATTGATGCCACATTAATACTCCATTTCTTCCCTGCCGTATCAAATGCAGCAAACGATGTAAACGGCGACGACACAGCAATTTATTCAAATCTGCTTCTATCAGCTGTTGACGGTTTCATCCAATCAGGTTCTTGTATCTCGCTACAGCGACGTCACTATGATGGCGGTCAAGCTCCCGATTGGATGAAACCGCCAACAGCTAACACCAGCCAGAGGTAGAGTTGAATAAATCGCAGTGGAGTGAATGGAGAGCCAGAGATGGACACCCCACGCTCCCAAACGAACGGCCGCCCCCGCAGCGTCATCAGACATCGATGTCGATGTTTTCAAAACATTGATGTTTTCTATAAAAAAATATCTGTTTCAAACATCGATGTAGTGAATCTGTTTTTTTTTTAAATCGATGTCTTGTGCTCGATAATTTTACGTTTTATTTATGGATGTTTTTGATGATTTATTACGGATGAAGAATTTTTGTACTCACAACTTTGTAAAATCTAAAACACGAAATAATAACTGACTTTGAACTACTTTCATCTAGCACGCTATCCCTCGCCCTGATGATTTTGTATTTCCTTCGTTTTTCATCGTATTTTTTACACGGAGAGGCGTTTTATAATTTGAGTTGAATTTTAATTATAAAGTAATATACACGGCCACTATAAAATTAAATTGTGTTGCTCACGAACTGATCGTTTGAGATTCCTAAACCAGCTTTAAAACGTCCATGATTTGTGGTCGATATTTTATTAACATCGATGTTTGAATTTCGAACATCGATGTTTGGGAACATCGATATTTTGTTTTCGATGTCGCATCACAAGCGCCTACCCCCCATCCCACCCCCTCGGCTGTGGCGACGGAAGAGTTTCGTTTCCTCCAGTCGCCGCGCAGAGCGTCATCGATCTCGGCTGATCCTTTGAGGAAAAAATAACTGCGGCTGCGCGGGGTGAGAGCGCGTCGCCCGCGGCGGCGGCGGCGGCGGCGGCGCCGGATGTTATGGGAAAGTGAGGCGGTGGCGGCGTGGGCGGGGGCGTGGGCGGGCGCAGGGTCGAGGGCGGAGCAGGAATGTTCCCTTCTCAGAAATCGCTGTAATCTCTGCGGCGTTGGGGTAGGTTCACAGCGGCGTGTGAACGCGCGGGTGGCGGCGGCAGCGGCAGCTGCGTTGGTGGCGACGGGGCTGCCGCAGCACGGGCGGTGGCGGTGGTGGAAGTGGAGGAGGCGGAGACGAAGGTGATGGTGGTAGAGGCGGAGGAGAGGAAGGAAACGGTGGAGGTGGTGTTGAGAAGAGTAGAGATGGCAGTGGCAGGGGCGATGGCAGTGGCAGTGGCGATGGTAGTGGCGTTGGCGGTGGAGGTGGCGATGGCAATGGCGGTGGAGGTGGGGGCGATGGCGGTGATGGTGGCGATGGCGATGGCCGTGGCGGTGGCGATGACGGTGGCGATGGCGGTGGCGGTGGCGGCAGCGGTGGCGGTGGCGGTGGCGGTGGCGGTGGCGGTGGCGGTGGCGGTGGCGGTGGCGGTGGCGGTGGCGGTGGCGGTGGCGGTGGCGGTGGCGGTGGCGGTGGCGGTGGCGGTGGCAGTGGCGGTGGTTGTGGTTGTGGCGGGTGGCGGTGGTTGTGACAGTGGTGATGGCGGTGGCGGTGGGAGTGGCGGTGATGGTGGTGGTGGTGGCAGGCACACATCACCCCGCCCAGGCCTCAGATGCATCCGAGAGCAAGTCCCGTTTGCTGAGTGCTTTAGTGGGTTGACTTCTCAGAATACGATGCACCGGGTCGTCCGACGATATGAGAGATTCGACACACTCGTTAAGGGATTAACTGTGTCAGTGAGAAAATTCAGTTATACGTTTTACTGTTTTCTGGGAGAGAGAACACTGAACGAATACCAAAGGAATGTTATTGGTTTTCTCCGTATTCCTACACAGAACCACTACACGAATGGTTGTACTGAACATAAATGCTTATGGGATGAATAAACGGTATAAGACGACCGAACTAGTTGCGCGAAATACAGTTGACTCCGGTTATAGTGAACTTCTGGGGACTAACATATTTGGTTCACTATATCAGAGGTTCACTATATCCGATGACCTTCATGTTAAATGGAATTTTTTCCGCAATCATTGATTTTATTTATATACCGCAAAGTTCATTAACGACACGAACTGAAAATTTCAACATCTTAATTTGTACGTAAAAAAGTCAATTATTTTTAACAGTTTGCTTCGTTTATGTTTCATTAGATCCTTCTCCAGAGTTTGTGCTCTCTCCATACTTGATGCGGCAGTATCCTCTGCCTCTAAGTATTGTAATTTAGTCATGACACCTCTGAATGGCTCTTGCACTACACGAACACCATGTCACTCTCCGAAGGCCCTTTTAATCTCCTTATAACAGAAGAGGTCCAATTAATTTCTAGGACTAATTTCCCACGTTCACTAGACCCGAGGTTCACGTTCATTGTAACCGAATCTTCTTATGCTTATTTGTAATGTAAGTGAATTGGGACCAGTGACTTTAATTTCTCTGTAACCGAACGTGCACTATACACAAGTTTACTATAACCGGTGTCGACTGTATGTGGAGAGGAAAACTGTTTCATCGTCATATGTCTGAAAGCTTGAAAGAATATAAATATAAAGTTAATATAAATAAAATTAATTTGATTGATTATTTTGAATGAGGAAAAGTACTAATATAATAAAAAGGAAATAATTTTAAGACATCCATAAAAATATTTTTTTAGATCAAAATATTGAATAATAATTCAAATCGAGCTTTCGTCGGCTATTGAATATCTGAATTATCCAATTAGATAATAACAGTTTTGTTAAATATCATCATTTTTTCACTGCCCTTTGTCAATTAAATCTCAATGAAAACTTAATAAACGCGACCACTGTCATATCAAATCCCCCACCAACACGTGAACATAAATGATTACGAGAACAGTTTGAAAAACATCGATCTTTAAAATCATATTTGTTGTAGGACAATGTTTTATGCTTTAATTTTGTACATCCATGTTCATCAACATGTAATTTTTGTTGTTGTTGGCAATGTCGCATCCCTTGGTTCGTTGCTTCGGCGTGCAAAGCGTGTCGCGAGGCGAACCGCGGGCGGCGGAACGAAAATTCCCGCGCGCAGTCTCCGCGGGCGGCGCGCGTTGGCGCTGGCAGCGCGGCCACGCCCCTTTATTGCCTCCGGCGCTCAACAGCGGTGCACTGCTGCACCGCGCGCCCGTTACAGTATTAGATATCAAGCAATTGATCAAACGTCTCTTTAAGAAGTAGTTCGAGTATGTATGTAAGTATGTTTATAAAACCAGTCCAATTTCAGCCCCACATATAAGTCGTCAAATGATTAGTAATTCTAGGCGCGTCATCTGCTATGGTCATTAGGGGCCGCCCATAAATTACGTAACGCAAATTTCGAGTATTTTCAATACCCCCCCCTCACCCTTGTAACGCACTTCCCTATCTCTATGTAACGCTGCTTCAGACCACCTCTCTCGCTCTTTAGCATTACGTAAGTCAAGGATGACCCCTTAGTCCCGTAAGTGTAGAGCACATTTTTATTGCGGGAGGTGGCGGTGATCTTCTCTAGCTGGGTGGCGAGATCCGGCGCCGACCTACGTCGGTTTGCGGCGTTTTCCTCAACCAGGTATCTCCCACAAGTGGGGCACTGCCAGGTAAGCTCTCGATCGGTTTCCCGACACATGTGTCTGAGTAGTGTATGTAAGTGTAGGCGTGTATGTAACTGTAAGTAAGGGTGAAGACAGGCCGAGGAAGACGAAGGAAAGACCGCGCGTGATCTGTGGCCCCTTTGTTAGGATACTTCTCCGGCATTCACCTAGTGTAGATCGGCAAAACTCCAGAAAACTACCTTTCAGAGCAAAAGGCCGCTAGAATTCTCCTCCAGACACCGGCTGTACTCGACCAAGTGTCGAAAATCCCGCGACCGTCGAGAGTCGAACCCTAGAACAACCCGATCAGAGGCACTGCAGTAAGATCAGTTGATGCCCTGAGCCACTTTTGTCGGTCAGCCCGTCTTCCACCAGCCACAATGGTGAAATTCATTTGAAATGCTGTCCCTACGCTGGCAATTCATGCATTTACATATTTGCAACGCACGCGGACATACTATCTGCTACAAAACCTCATTACAAAAAGAATTAGAACACCTTTATTTCTATTACGTAACTGAATGACAGTCTTGATGATTGTATTTACATAACCAAATGTTTCAGAAAAACTGGTTTAATATGCTTGACGAGAGGCCGAATACGGGACCTCACATCACAATCACAACCCCAAAGAAGACACAAGTACCACCACTTCCGTTTTCCCCACTTTTTCCTTATGTCACCACAATACCCCGACTCACCCATTTATTTATTCTAAGCGTTTTCCTCCTGAGCGGCCGTAGGCGATATCAGCAACAAGGAAAACAACGAAGGAATCACCAAACAGCTTGGTTAGCGATTCCAGCTCTGAGGATGCTAATTCCTCACGGCTAGGCACGGTGCCGGGGGGGGGGGAGGGGGGCGAGGTGGCGCGGCAGGCATATCCGCCCGCACGGGCGTGGCCGCGCGCGCGCCGCCCCGCTGCTCCACATCCTCCCACTCCGCCTCCGCCGCCGCCGCCGCCGCCGCCCCCTCGCGATCTCTCCGCCCGCGGGAGTGCTCCGAGAGAAATCCTGCGCCCGCTGCGCCACGCACAGTGGGTGGACGGCGCTCCCGACACGCGCAAATCGAACGCTCGCAACCTACAAGATTCCGGGAATTCAGAAAACTGCCACCCTGGTTTATCCACTTATCTCATACTACCATACGTAGCTGCCAATAGTGAGAAATGTACTCATTTTTCACAAGAATGGAAATGTATTAAAATAATCAGAGTTTAAGAAACACTTAAGAAACAATGCAAATACATGTATCTGTAGGCGGCATTCGATCGACAACAGGGAGTTTTTGCCACCTCGAACGCTAAGCACTATCGATCTTCTGCGCATGCGCAGATGCACTAAAAGTGATGCGAAACTTGAACTCCGCATGAGCAGAAGATCGATAGTGCTCAGCGTTCGGGGTGGCAAAAACTCCCTAAAAACTAACGCATGCCTAAGGGGCCGTCCATAAAATACTTCACGCAAATTTGGAGAATTGTGAATACCGCCTCTCCCTCTCCCAGCTGTAACGCACTTGCAACACGCGCTTGAAGCCCCCTCCTTAAATAAATACGTAACGCTTTCGACTACCCCCGCCATTTTCAACACGTAGACATAAATTATAAACAACAAGAACGAGTTGTATTAATTTTGGTTGTGTATTACACTTCATAGTGAATTGACGATGCAGACTGCACCTAACAATAAGATTCGGGGCACTTTTTGAATGAAGGAAGGGCGATAAGCAAGAAAATGTCTGACAAGCTGTGCAAATGCCGTCATGAATGATGTATGAGTCCCTAATCGAAAGCGCCTATTTAATTGGGTTCTAGAATATACCTATAGGTCACTTTTGAATATTTTCTTTAATTCTTATACTTCATATTTTTTTAGTTTCTTTTATTTAATTTGATAATATTTTAATGTTTTAGTATAAGACTGAATAAAAGGAATTATTTCAGCAAATGCTGAAAGATTTTGCCAATAAATATCATCATTACGTAACATTAAACTATGACCACCGTAGCCCTATATAACGCAGACGTCAAACTCCCTACACCCTCTTTAGCGTTACGTAATTTATGGACGACCCCTAACACGCAGAGTTACAATCTTAACGTTACTTTCGATGGCCGCGAGGAATGGAACGCTCAAAAACCGAACTGTTGAATCATTAAAGACCAATCTGATGTAGGTATTTGGTTACAGTTTTTTTATTATAAACACGAAAAACATATATTTACGAAACTTTGAAGCAACATTTTAAAAAAAGCAAGATGTACCTCAAGGTTCATTCTGTAATGTCGGTAGAGAGTAAACGAATTTTTAACCACAAAATATGGGAGGTAAACGAAAATTAGGCCAGTGAAGATTTGAAGAAGTCAAAATACATTGTCTTCAATTAATCTCAGATGGACGTAGATTTTTTTTTAAACTTCGCCATTGATTCTAATCATGCAACCGTTCTGTGGATAAATGATTTAAATGAGTTGTCACTTCCGTATGTTTTTAAAGGTTTCGGTTTTCAGATATTCCTTTTATAAATGTTTGTTTTTATACTAAAATATGTCCAAATATAAAGTCGTAGTAATACTTTCTCATAGTAAAGGCATTACAAAACGTTTCTTTCAGTCTTGGAGGATTCTCTTTCGCGTAATTTTAGTTATCTTTATCTATATTAGTAAGATCTGCCTGAAACATTAAGCGTTTGAGACAACAGATAAAGTTACAACTTTCGTTTCCTTTCATTTTTATTTATTTATTATTTATTTATAAATTTACTTATTTACGTATGTATTTATTTAAGCATTTATTTACTTACTTATTGATACATCCAATTTTATTTTTATGTAAATATTTTATTTATTTATTTATGAATTTATATTAATGTGGATATTTATTGCAGTGCAGGCGTTTCGGCCCAGTGCGCGCCTCGCTGGGCGGGCCGCCTCGGGCCCCGCGGCTCTCGTCCGGGTCGCCCGCGTCTCGGGGTCCGGGCAGGCAGCCCCGCGGCCTCGCCTGGCCGGCCGGCCGGCGCGCCGCCCCCGGCGCCCGTGCTGCAGCTCCTGTGCCCTGCAACCCGCTGCCACCGATTGGTGCCTTCGCTTTAAAACTTTTTGTTACTTTCCCTCGCGGGGAAAGTATACTACGAGTATCTATATGCTATTGCTTTCTTCTCTACTTGTCACAGCCGCGATATAAATTCTAGAAAGTATTTGCATTACTCCTCCAATGCATGTGCTTGCTTACTGAGATAGCGTCTCTGGATGCAAAAGAACTACGCTTTTTTGTTCTTGTGCTATTGCATTCGTATCCTTTTATAGCGTACTGTTTCTCTACACTAGTACATACAGGTTTACTACTGTAATACATTGTTGTTTAATAAGAACATAAAATTTCTCAATACTTTGTTTTCTAATCTGAAGGGGAGAAAACGCCGATGAAACACTTAGTGAACAACACATAAATACGTGATGACTTAGTAACGTGTATTTTTATTCATTTAGCAGCAAATACAATAAAGAAACAAGCAGAAAACCCTTCCTGATTTCAGCTACTTTTTACATTCCAATGCCCATCATATGGACGACTCAGAGCGTCCTTGGGTCACCATATTTGTTCAGCCGGCGCTGCCTTGGGGTCATCAGCAACGCTCGGATCTGGAGGGCAACAACCCTGCTCAGGTATACTTTCGTGCATCAGCGCAGAGTCACGGCGGCAGGGCAAAGCGTGCAAAATCCAAACGCTACCGAGTGCACAGTGGCGTACCTAGAGGTTTTGCTACTCGAAGCAGTTTAACAAGGAACCCCTAAAAAAAGTGGTGTCGGATGCTGAGAACACCGGAACGACAGTGTTTTGTGCTCCTGGGATGAGTGGAAACAGTGACAGCTTCAATATATACAAGGGGTCATCATTGACAGGTAGAACTGCATACAGATTTTGAATGATGTCAAAGGACTCGTCCTACGAAACATAATACAGGCAAGCACGCACGCACGCACACACACACGAAGTTGTCAGACCCAAAAACTTGACATCTGTTTCTCCATATATGTCGACGCGCTGAATCCGATTATTGAACCAGAATTACGCCACCATCATCCAGATTTTTTTAAATCACAAAAAAAGTGAAATTGCATTTTTTTTTATTTTGTGGGGTTGTCAAACCCAAGGACTTGAAGCATGTTTCTCTAGGTATGTCGACGCGCTGAATCCGAATGTGAAGCCAGAATTGCGCCATCACTCTTCATTTTTCTTTAATTGCAAAAATCCATCGTGAAATAATTTCACATGAAGTAAATTTCGGATTCAGGGCGTCCATTCGGTTCGGATTCAGCACGTCCACACACATACAGAAATATGTGTCAAGTCTTTGGGTCTGACATTTGGGTGCGCGTGTGTGTGTGTGTGTGTGTGTGTGTGTTTGTGTGTGTGCCTGTGTAATCAGACGAACGGAGAACGGAAAAGGGGTTGATTCGCCAAAGTCAACGCCGCGTCACAGCAACCAGGTTCAAGCTCGTCTACTTCCACCGTAGCGGCCCCGCCCCCACTAGCCTCCTGCGCCGCGCGCCGCAACGGGCGGGTGCGCTGCCTCTCAGAGCACACACACAGTTTGCGCCGAAACGCCCAGAAGTCCGCTCAGTTTACCGAGCTGCTGCTGGCTGTCGAGCGTCGTCGAGTCGGGCCGTCGGCACGGGCTCGGCACTACGCCGCACCCGTTTGCTCAGCTAAGTGCGGAGCAGAGCGGAGCGGCACAGCGGCGGCGGCGGCGGCGGCTGCGGCGCGCCAATGCTCGCGCCTGGAAAAACACGTCATTCCGCCCCGCGCCGCGCGGACATTCCGACGAGGCGGCGCGGCCCGCGGACGCAGTTAACGGCACCGCGCACGCGCGCGCACGAAGCCACGCACGCGACGGACGCCTCGCAGCGGCTGCGGAAGAGCACGGCTGGCGCGCCTCAGGAGCCGCCGAACTATTTCTCGGCGAGTGCGGTGTGTCATCAAAATGGAATATCTCATGGTATTTCGCGTCGTTCTCGGTTGTGCCGCTAGGAATCGCATGATCGCGACTGTATCGAGAAGTGCTTGGCGATCATTGCGACTCCTGGCGGCACAACCGAGAACGACGCGAAATACCGTGAGATATTCCATTTTGATGAAAAATGGAATATCTCATGGTATTCAAAATGGAATATCTCATGGTATTTCTCGTCGTTCTCGATTGTGCCGCTAGAAATCGCATGATCGCGACTGTATCGAGAAGTGCTTGGCGATCATGCGACTCCTGGCGGCACAACCGAGAACGACGCGAAATACCGTGAGATATTCCATTTTGATGTCACACCCCCACGCGCCAAGAAAGAAAAAACGAAGTACAGCGGTGGCACATTTTAGCAAAACATCGATACATCGGTACTTCGATACATCACCAAAAGGTTTTTTGATGTCGATGAAAATGTCGACAAAAATATCGATGTTTAAAATAATGATATTTTAAATGTGATGGATCATTTCGAAGTAAAATGCCCTGGTTCTAATGAGATATATAACACGCCAATATGAATTTAAAGTATATTCTGCCTTAAATGTTACTGTCATCTTCATATTCTAATCAATGTTCTATGAAGTCACGGTTTAAATTGCACTTTAAAGATATTACCATGTACAATATAACCAAAAAACGTAACTACACTGGGAGAAGGTTGCGAATAGCAAACGGTTTCGTGCCGCCTGGGGATACACAATAGTGACCGATGTCCATGGCCACTGATTGCGAGCAATCTACAAAACAAAACATCAAAAATCTGAAATTTTATTTATATCATGAGAAATTTTCTTAGAAACATCAAAGTTTCTGGACAAACACATCGATGTGAAGAAAACATTGGAAGCAAAACATCGATGATATACTATTGATGTTTCTGCTCGAAAATATCGATGTTTTAAAAACATCTTTTTTTGTCATCCCTACGCCGGACGCATGAGCGGAAACCGTGGCAGCCAGGCTCAGGAGGGTCCTTTACTTTCCCGCCCTTACGAAGGTACTTCGCAAGAAGAGAAAGATGAAGCGATGAAGAATTCGAAAAGTTAGAATGCGGTGGGATGTAGGTATTGTAATGGGTTACAGGCTTTCAGCCTAGCCACATAGTTAAAAAGAATTGCAATTGTGTGCCGGAAAACGGCGAATTTTCGGCAGAAAGAAACTCTTGCTTCTAAGCCCTAGTAACCAAAAAGTAGATAAATCGTTGCTAAATATAGAAAAAAAAACTCTAACACATGCTGTATGAAGAATCCATGTTTTCTAGGTCCTTCATACCGAAAAATTGATTGACGGCAAAACATCTGTCTGTCTGTGGTTAATGCTAGCGCCTAAACCGTTCAGCCGAGTATCCAACAACACACCGCCTATAACCGAAAGAAGAGAGGCGGTTGGTTAACTCATACAACTCGACTGTAGCGTCAGGTTATACGCTTCAAGCGTGTTTGTTGTTTGCTGTTTATAGGCCTAATGACGTTAATAACCGTTTTTTTTTAATATTCCCCTACAATATATCTATGATATAACAAAGAAATTGGGTATAAACAGCTTACAAGATTAACTAAAAACCAGTAGAAAAAACTTTTATAATCCT